>CM076672.1:228230068-228797568 GCA_038501925.1 Xenopus petersii
AACGATTAAATCCTTTGAATTGTATGATTCGAAGGATTTTAATCCAACGATCGAAGGATTATCCTTTGACCAAAAAAAGTTAGCCAAGCCTATGGGGACAACGATCGAAGGATTATCCTTCCCCATAGGCTAACATTGACTTCGGTAGCTTTTAGGTGGTGAACTAGGGGGTCGAAGTTTTTTCTTAAAGAGACAGTACTTTGACTATCGAATGGTCGAATAGTCGAATGATTTTTAGTTCGAATCATTCGATTCGAAGTCGTAGTCGAAGGTCGAAGTAGCCCATTTGATGGTCGAAGTAGCCAAAAAAACACTTTGAAATTTGAAGTTTTTTTTCTTCTATTCCTTCACTCGATCTTAATGAATGGGCCCCTTAATTTGCGGATGAGTGCTCTCCTTTCGTTCATCAAAAAAGTGGATCATTTTGGATGTTTGGCACATCCGTGTGAAAGGATTGATGCATTCCACAAAGATGCCATTAATAGGCTGAGTCTGGATCTTTACAAGCTATGTCTACAGTATATAAGGGGGTCATACAATAACCTCTGGGATGCTTTATTTAACAGCAGATCCTTCTAGAAGACACAAGGATCATCCAAGATCCAAGAAGAAATGTAAGCTAAAAATTAGAAGAAAAATCCAGAGACTGCCATATTGAAGTCAGGAAAGATCCCCCCCCCCACCCGAGGCAAATTGGAGAAGCTTCAGATGGGGGTTTCACCTTTATCTGTATCAACTAGCAGTTTAGAGAAAAAACAAAGATTGAACTTGAACATGTTCCATTCAGATTGGGCTCAAGTGAAGTATGTTCTTCCTTTCAATAGTTCACTTTGTTTTATAGACACACACAGCACAATGTGTGTACAGGAAGAGTGTAAGAATACTAGTGGTACAAATGAAGTTTGCTGAGTACTTGGGATGAATATTATATTAGGAAATCTATTATATGGCAATATCATGCAGGATTAACCAGAGACATTCCTAGTCAAATACAATGCCCCTGCTGAATTCATTAGCTGTAGCTTTTCTGAAATCATTTTCAAGCATGTGCACAGGCCAATGTATTTTGAGATATCATAAACTGTAGAGCTTTACTGACTGATTGAAAAGATGTTGAGAGCTTGTTGAATTTCATTCAATGCATTTATCAGCAGTGCCAATCAGATTCTGGCGTTCTATTGAAGGTGCATGGGGAAAAAAAAGTCATCATTGGTTGACACTGGTGAGAAGTGGGACCAGTCCCTGGATTAACTTTTAACACCAGGAACACATGTTAGTAACCCTGTATATTGTTACATGCTAAAAAGCCCTCCAGTCCCTTTTTTTTTGAAGATATTTAATGTATCTGCCAGTACAATGTGTTAAACCCAGTGGTTTCACGAAATGTTACTGGGCTCCACAGCGAATTACTTTTAGGGCCCCCAACACATCCTGAGGTTGTCTTGTTTTACCAATATTTATTGAAATTGTATATGCATTGGAGCCTTGTGGGCCCCCCTATACCTCCTGGGGCCCCTGCAGTTATAGTGATGCCCCTGGTTAAACCGTATGACAGCGATTGTCCTGTAATTGATTTCTTATCTAAAATGAGTGGATTAGGATGGATTCCAACATATTACAGTAGGAGATTGTAATGATTTACCCTTGTGGTCTAGTGGGTACTAGGGCCCGGCGGGACGCCCGCAGCCCTAGTCCTTCCAGTTCTGCGCTGACTTCACTATGGCGCACGTGGCCGTGCACTTCCTAGTTTTACGTGCCGGCTGCATGACATCATGGAAGACGTAGGTAACGCTGCCGCTGCTTCTTCCACCACTGAATCGCTCCTCACCACTGTTCTACAGCGCTTGGAGGATCAATAGCGGAAGCAAGATTACCTTGTTTAAGGTCTGCATAATCTATCTCGCAGGCTGGACGCTGCACAACAGGTTCCGAATCCAGTTGTTCCGTCTCCTGTTGCCAAGAGGGTCCTTCCGCAGCGTTAGATAACAAAAATAAAGCTCATGAGCCCAAAGTCTCCTTCCTCGACAAATTTAGTGGGGACAGGACTAAATTTTTTGTCTTCCAGGAGGCATGCACATTATATCTTAGTTTCTTGCCCCATTATTTTGCTACTGGGGAAGAGAAAGTAAGATTTGTCATGACCTTACTACAGGGCGACCCACCAATATGGGGGCTATAGTTACCCCCACCTGACCCTGCCCGTTTTTCCCTTGAAACCTTCTTCTATAGCATGGCAATATTTTACGATGACCCGGATCGTGCTTCTTCAACCGATACCGCAATTCGTAAATTACGCCAGGGGAAAAGGATCACAGAGGAATATTGCACTGAGTTCCGCCGGTGGGCTGTAGAAACAGATTGTAACGACATGGCTCTTCATAGCCAATTCCGATTAAGGCTTTCCGAAGCTGTAAAAGACAGCCTAGTAAATTACCCTCTATCAACTAATCTGGATGATCTAATGTCTCTAGCCATCCAAGTTGATAGAAGACAGAGGGAGAGAAGGGCTGAAAAGGGTACTTCTTTTCCTACTGGGTATAATGTTAAGCCGTCTAACCTCTCAGTGTCTCAACCTCATGAGGAACCCATGCAATTGGGTATCACTCATCTTACTCCTGAGGAAAATGCCCGCAGGCGGTCTCAGGGTCTGTGTATTTACTGTGGGGAAAAGGGCCATTTTCTCAACCAGTGTCCTAAGAGGCCGGGAAACTTCAAAGCCTAAATGGAGAAGGGGAGCTCCATTTGGGTAATAGTAGCATAGTAAGTAATGTTGATAAAAGACACACGTCCATCAAGTTTCGAGAAGTTTCCTCAACCCAATTTTCCTCTAGGATCATGGTACTTGCAATGTTAACCTGGCCCACAGGTTCTGTTAAGATCTCTGCTTTTCTGAATTCTGTGGCGGCAGTAAAATTCTTGGATGCAGCCTTTCGCAGTAAGGTATAACATTGCCTTAACACCCCTTATTCCTCCTATGAGAATCTTGGACATCGACAAAAGTCCCTTGGGGTCAGGTTTGGTAACCAAAAAATCTGTAGCATTAACCATGTGCTCTAATAACATGCATTTTGAGGAGTTATCCTTCCACATTATCGAGGGTTCTTCACCTTCTCCTCTAATTTTAGGGCTACCATGCTTATGGGTACACAATCCCCATATAGATTGGGTATCTGTTGGAGATTATTCAGTGGGGCCTTAATGTAAAGGCTCTTGTCTAAGTTGTCCTCAAATGGTGGCAGTTACGTTCTTGGAGGGTTTACCCATGGCATATGCAGAATTCTCAGATGTATTTTATAAAAAAGCCGCTGAAACTCTACCCCCACATAGGCGTTATGACTGCCCAGAGGGAGAACTTATCCTCTTTCTTTGCCCGAAGTCCAGGCAATGAAAGATTATATCCAAGAAAATCTTGAAAGAGGTTTCATTAGGCCCTCGACTTCCCCTGCAGGTGCTAGGTTCTTTTTTGTGGGCAAGAAGGTCTATACTGACCACAAAAATCTGTTGTATATTGAGTCTGCTAAGCGGTTGAATCCTAGGCAGGCTAGATGGGCTCTATTTTTTACTCGGTTTAATTTTTCTCTTACTTACAGGCCTGGTTCCAAAAATACTATGGTTAATGCACTCTCTAGGAGTTTTGAGTCAAACGTGTCTGAACCTGTAGAGAGTGTTCCTATCATACCCACTGAGTTGATTGTGGCGGTTTTGGGGTCAGATCTCGCCACACTTTTATCTCGGGCTCAGACTCATGCCGCTGTAGATATGCCTCCTGGGAAGTTATTTGTATCTGAAGATTTGAGGGAACAGGTTCTTAATGAAGCTCACAATTCTAAAATGGCGGGTATCTCTAAAACTTCTATGATATTGTCTCGTAATGTGTGGTGGCCTTCACTCAAACAAGATGTAAAAAAAATTGTTAATTCCTGTCCTGTCTGTCAGAGGTCGAAATCTTTTAGAAACCTGTCACAGGGATTACTAAAACCATTACCTATTCCTGACAGACCCTGGTCCCATCTGTCTATGAATTTCATAGTTGACCGCCCTCCATCTTAAGGGAAGACAGTAATTTGGGTAGTGGTGGATAGATTCAGCAAAATGAGTCATTTTATTCCCCTCCCACACCTCCCATCTGCTGAGACTTTGGCTGAGTTATTTATTTCTACTATTTTCAAATTACAAGGTTTTCCAGTCAATATTATCTCTGACAGAGAGGTACAATTTGTTTCTAAATTCTGGTGAGCATTCTGCTCTTTGGTTGGGATTGATTTGTCATTTTCTACCGCATATCACCCTCAAACCAGTAGTCAGACTGAGAGGGTTAATCAGTCCCTTGAGCAATTCTTAAGGTGTTATGTTTCTGACAACCAATCCTCATGGGCTGAGCTATTACCCTGGGCAGAATTTGCTTATAATAATGCATCTCATGCTTCCACTGGTCAATTTCCATTTTTTATTGTTAATGGTTTACACCCGAAAGCTTTTTCTTTTTCTGGTTCCTAATCCTCTGTACCTTCTGTCAATTCTTCTGTTAAGCAGTTTACCAAGATCTGGTCTAAGGTAAATGAAGCTACTGTTGCTCAAAAGAAAGCAGCAAAGCAGCAAAGTTTCGTAGGGAGGCACCCAATTATCAGGTAGGAGACCAGGTATGGTTATCCACAAAAAATATTAAACTTAAGGTTCCCTCACCCAGGTTTATTGGTCCATACCCCATTATTGAAGTAATCAATCTTTCTTCTGCTTGTCTCAAATTACCTGATAATTTTAAGATCTCTAATTTGTGTCTCTCTTAAAACCAGTTTCACAGGGCAGAACCAGTGGCTGCTGCAAAATAATCCTCCAAATAGAGTCCCAGTTTATCTGTTTAAATCAGGCTCCATGATCTTTGTCCCTGCAGCTGGAGTTGGAAACAGTAAAGTGGATGTAAAGGCAAATCCAATATAAATCTCTACACAGTCTCCACCTGCTCTACAAAAAAAGCTGCTTGAGTTCTGCATGGCTGGGAAGTAAGGTGGGGGCTCCCCCTGCTGTTCATAAGTATGATTGTTTCCCTGCAGAGCAGTTAGGGACCGTCTGGCAATTCCTATCCACAACAGTAAATGAAGGGAGATTTTCACTGCATACAGTCAGGTTTCTTATAAAAACGGTACACATTTTTTAATTAAAGCATAAGGGAGAATTATTTTTCATTAAAGAAAGTAAAAATGGGATTTAATTTTTTTGCCTTTACATGCCCTTTAAGGTAAAGTGGAGGACATTCAGAGGAGAGGTTTAAAAAGTTCAGCAGCATTAAACAAAAACATTTGTACAGATCTTTTTCATTAAAGAAAGTAAAAATGGGATTTTATTTATTTGCCTTTACATGCCCTTTAAAGCAACTTGCCTCCCCCCACCTGCCCCTCATGAATATAATACAGCTGAAGGCAGGCAGCATTGCATTACTAGGGAGTAGCAGTGGCATAACTAAGGTCAAACAGGCCCTGGTGCAGGATGAGCACTTGCCTCCCCCCCATTTTGGACTTGCACGACCCTTCCTTTGGACATGCACAATCATAAATAGCTTTGTGTTTTTGTTCCGCAATATGACATTGTTGAGTCTCTTCCAAGCTGCAAGGGCCCAAGTTCAATCATACCCCCTGCACCCCGGTTGGTTACGCTATTCTCTAAAATGGAGTGGAAAGCAGGGTCACAGAATGCAAAAACATGCTGGATTGTGCCTGTTTTTGCACTTTGCATCCTACCTTCCATGTATTAAATAACCCATATGCTCTTCTGAAATAACCCCCAGATTTGGGCCCTGGGTACAGCAATACACAGGAAATACATATTCATCCCATAATGCTACTGGAACTTCAAATATTCAGCAATCTGTGCATTGTGGCTCAAGAAATCTGTGGATTATTAACATTGATTTTGACAATGAAGATTGAATTTCTGTCAGTCTTTAAATTCTCCTCTGCAAAAGGCATCTGCCGTTAGTTGCACCAAAATAATGAATTTTACGTTTTTAAAAATAATGTCACTAGATAGATGAAGCTTAAGGGCAATCTCTGACCTTATTGCACATGAATACACAATAAAAGTTGCAATTAAGCACATATTTATATGCATATAGTACAGGTATGGGACCTGTTATCCAGAATGCTCAGGACCTGGGGTTTTCCTGATAAGGGATCTTTCCATAATTTGGATCTTTATACCTTAAGTCTACTAGAAAATCATGTAACATTAAATAAACCCAATAGGCTGGTTTTGCCTCCAATAAGGATTAATTATATCTTAGTTGGGATCAAGTCCAAGCTACTGTTTTATTATTACAGAGAAAAAGGAAATCATTTCTAGAAAATTTGGATTATTTGGATAAAATGGAGTCTATGGGAGACGGCCTTCCCATAATTAGGAGCTTTCTGGGTAAGGGGTTTCCGGATCCCATACATTTTAACAACACTTGTATACTTCCTATTGAGGATAGATTTGCATTTTTGGTATGTGCGTCATCAAATACAGTAAAGTAGGAAATAGATGGAGAATTGCAGAAAGCGTAAGTGCAATCTATTCATGATATTGAACAATCCCTAAACTGACATGCCATAAATAAAAGAAGGATTAAAGGAAAGTAATAATATTTCAAAGACTTAAATGATACCGTTAACCCCACATTTCTTTAGTAGATATTGTAAGAAATACAGCAACACAGCGGGCGGACCCAAAGAAAAAAAAAAAATCTGTCCAAGTTCTACCCATTTTGCTTCCAGAGGAATAACCCTCCCATGCAGTTCTACATCCATTCCCATATTCCTAACCCACCCCCCGCAGCCCTTACAATGGCATAAAGAGGTGCGCGCTGCTGTTTTGTGCACGCTGAGCCTGTCTGCTCTAAAGGCTGATTTCTAGGCAAAAGTATAATTTTCCTTCATTAAATCACTAGAATACTATTTAATTATGCTTTCACGCTGCACTTACGCAATCATTTTTCTTTCAAGGTATTTTTCTATGGCTGTGTCTGGACTATGAAGTGCGGGTAAGAGGGAAGCCAGAGTAAAGCTTTGTATAAGGATAAGGAGAGATGGAAAAGATTAGGCGCACGATTGTGATATGAGAGTCAGGTACCTTGAGAGATACCTGTTTAATATATTCCTTTTTTTTTTTTTAAGTTTTCGATAGCAATTTAGTTTCAATGAACATTAACACTTCATATATATTGTAAAGTGCTTGTGTAGAATTCGAATAAAGAGCAAAGAACGCAGTTTACTGTACTGTTAATTTTCAGCATCGGGTTATTAAACAAACATCCTGTAATGTTCTATAACATAATAACTAGCATCAGACTAGGGGGTCCAAGGCCCACCAGGGCTGCCACCTCAGGGGCCACAACATGCCCCCTGGGCCTCCTGCACCAACCACTACCCCCCGACCTTCCGTCTCTGCTGAAGCGCCCCAGACCCCAGCTACAATCCATCACCCCTCCCCCGGCCATAGCTGCAGCCCCTGCTCCAACTCAACCCTCATGGGGGAGGTCAGGGGGCAGCCCAAATGGTTTCAGGGAAGGAACGTGTCAAGTTGGCAGGGCCCACCAGGGTTTTCGAATGTGACGCGTAAAATTAAACAATATGGGCTACTGCATATAATGCAAATGTTGTGACTTTGAGTATACTACTCCTTTATACAGAATTAAAATATTGTTTATACCATTTGCCATGCATTTTCCCCAAACAATCTCAGTATAATTGTGGCTGCGAGTAGGGTTGCCACCCGGCCGGTATTTTACCGGCCTAGCCGGTAAAACACCTGCTAAGGCCGGGGCCGGTATTACAGATTTACCGGCAATGTAGCTGCCGGTAAATTTGTAGTACCCTTAAAAAGACCCCTCGGCCCACCTCCAATCCCCTGTAAACTTAGCTTGTCCTTTGGTTTTTGTCCTGGCTGTGCTGTGCCCCGCCCCTTTGTATCACAACCCCGCCCCCTTTGACATCACATGACGCCCCTTTTTGTACCCGCCCTCCACCAGCCAGAATTTTTTTTTTGCAAAAGGTGGCAACCCTAGCTGCGAGGTGGAGGGATGTGTCCAGTGCAATTATGGCTGATGATCCATAACAGCCCAGAATTGCACTTTGACATAAATTGAATGCTACGGAGCTAAAAATCCCAGATGTTGTAATTTCTGCACTTGTGGAGCCTCCACTATCTTCAGAGTTCTCCAGGTACAGCGCAGCTAGAGCAGTGTTCTTCATATCTGAAGTGCCAATGGGCTGAAGCTAAGTAGATCCAGACTAAATATTTTATCCTAGAATGAATTTCCAATGATATTTCATTTTACATTTCTTGGAACAAAGGTTATATATTGTTTAATATGTTTTTCTGTCAAAAGCTAAATAACAACGAGAAGGCAAGAGGAACTAACTGTCTGAAATGGCAGGGGACAATAGGTTGTTGCTGGATGTTGAACTATTGGTTTTTGCTGGACATGGGACATGGATAAAAAAAAAATTGAGGCAGCAACACCGTGAAAAATACACTCCATGAAAAAGTTTATTTAGCCTGTAAAAAATAGACCACCACTAGACCAATACCTTATGTGTTTTGGCGTTAATTATAGGCATTAAACAATTAGACTACCATAAAACCTTATATAGAAAAGAGGGCTAGACTTAGACATGGGATATGGGACATGAACATGGGAGCAGAGGAATTAAAGCTGAAATTAGTTTTCTCCCCGTCCTTATACTTTGGAGCAGAAAAAGTTGCCATGAGAAAAAAGCTGCAGTGGAAAACCTTACACAAAAAAATGCCCATAGACGCCAATGTATTTTGCACAGAAATAATTGCCAGGAAAAAATAAGTTCCACAAAATTTTGCAGTTTCCAGAAGTTTTCCATGTTTTTATTTAAATTTGTTAGGAAAAAGGCCTGGCACACGGAGCAAATTAAACCGGGGTCCTACCCCTGGTATGTTTATTGCGTCAAACAACGTTTCGGAGGACGTTACCCCTTCGTCAGGTGACCTGATGAAGGGGGAACGCCCTCCGAAACGTTGTTTGACGCAATAAACATACCAGGGGTAGGACCCCGGTTTAATTTGCTCCGTGTGCCAGGCCTTTTTCCTTACATTGGTCCATTGGGAGCACCAGCGTTAACTCACGAAGGGCCTGAGTGTGCGCGTGGTGTCTGTGTACCATTTTATTTAAATTTGTTGTCATAGCAAAATAGGACAGATTCACTCCTCATTAACCTTAGTATCTGTCATATGTTCTATGCTAATATTGGGGTGAACTTCAGCTTGGGGCTGGTTTTGTCTGAAGCTTCACATGTCAGTCACAACTGGAAGGCACAACGGAAACTGCTGTAGATGTTGCCCCTGGTTCCTGATGCCTTGCTGGCTACACAATTTTTTTTTTAGATAACAAGTTGTCTAATTCTGGGCAGTGTCATTCTGTGGCTACTAAAGCAAATAAAGTTCTGTCTTGTATAAAAAAAGCGCAATAACTCAAGGGATGAAAACATAATTATGTCTCTTTATAGGTCCCTGGTGAGGCCTCATCTGGAGTATGCAGTTCAGTTTTGGACTCCAGTCCTTAAGAGGGATATAAATGAGCTGGAGAGAGTGCAGAGACTAAGTGCAACTAAACTGGTTAGAGGGAGGGAAGAGTTAAATTATGAGGGGAGACTGTCAAGGTTGGGGTTGTTTTCTCTGGAAAAAAGGCGCTTGTGAGGGGACATGATTACACTTTACAAGTACATTAGAGGACATTATAGACAAATGGCAGGGGACCTTTTTACCCATAAAGTGGATCACCGTACCAGAGGCCTCCCCTTCAGACTAGAAGAAAAGAACTTTCATTTGAAGCAACGTAGGGGGTTCTTCACAGTCAGGACAGTGAGGTTGTGGAATGCACTGCCGGGTGATGTTGTGATGCTGATTCAGTTAATGACTATAAGAGGGACTTGGATGATTTTTTGGACAGACATAATATCAAAGGCTATTGTGATACTAAACTCTATAGTTAGTATAGGTATGGGTATATAGCATTTATGTGAAAGTAGGGAGGGGTATGTGTATGGATGCTGGGTTTTCATTTGGAGGGGTTGAACTTGATGGACTTTGTCTTTTTTCAACCCGATTTAACTATGTAACTATGTAACTATGTAACACCCAATGGGTAATTAAGAAAATTCCAGAATGGCACTAAAATGTTCTTAGTCACAGCTACATATGTATGTAATATTGGCTGTTCATTTTAGTTTTTTACTAATGTAAGTTGTACTCTTGCATTTTCACTTCACCACAGTTCAGTGTAATCAGTAAAATCCCAAGGAAAAAGACCATCTATACTCATGGTTAATTTGCTGACTAATCTATGTCTATTCATATTTCTCTTTTTCCTGGCTCATAAAAACAAGCTATTAATGTTTCTCTCTGCCCCTCAAAGCCTGAATCCTTGTGGCCTTCCCAAAACTCCAGGCCTCCGTACTTCCCATTCTATAAGGAATTAATAAGAGATTAAAAACCAAGAGTATAAAGGCAGTAAGTACTCTACATAGAGAATAGCCTGTAAAGGAATTAAGAAGTACTGGGTCAGCATTAATTAATTCTAAAGGCAACAATTACAAAGCAAACCAGAACAATTATTTGATATGTCAGCTCTTCTCTTCTTATAAGACTCCTGATGGAGAAAGCTTTATTCTTCTGGGCTTTAAGATGGTCTAAATTGAGTAATGGCTACATCATGTAGGAAAAAGTAACATAATAAAGAATCTGAGTTGATCATTTTCTTAGAAGTATCAAAAACATAAGAGGTATACAATTATGCATCACAGTGGATAAGATGTATATATCTATTATATCAGAGAGCAAAAGAAACCATCCAATTAAAGTAGAATAAAAGAAAAATGGAGCAGAAACCAACTGAATGAAAAATCCCTCGCTGATACCTGCAGAAGAATGCAGATGCAGTTCTCCTACGTTGCCTCGTCTTTATCTATCCACATCCGAAGGAGTTTCAATATCTCGGAATGAACAGGAAGGCTAGAAACAAAAGGGATAGAAAGAATTTACAGTCAAGGGATAATGAGCAGGTGCAACATACAATATTTGTTACTAAGGAACGAATCTAAAAGCATCTACTTGTGCATAAACATGTTGAATTATACTGCTTAGAACTATGAAATATGTCCTAAAATACTCCAGAAAGAATGTTATTGCATTATATTGGTAATCCGAGTTGTACATTTTCCCACTTCATTCAAGTCCAGAACCTAAGCTAGTTGACCACCTTCCTAACCCACCCTACTTTTCAAACAGACCAACTACTGGTTCTCTATATTTGACTATGCATTTACTTATCATTTCTGTAATGACCAACAGGACCTGATCAACCACACTGATCAGTGTCACTGCATCTCTCACTTCCTTTACTGTTTAGACTGTAAACTCTTCTGAGTAGAGCCCTCAGTCCTAAGCTTTTCTGCAGAACCTTCTCCAGACATACTCCTTCCTCAGAGGACCAGAGCTCTACTTCCTGAAGCCTATATTTGCAATGTATGCACTACACAGTAGTCTTTCACTAACCACAATGTTTTCTACAACTATATGGGCCATCTGACCTCTCCTTGGAAAATTCCCACTCTCTTAAGCCTCTTTTGGCTACATACAACAGGTTCTCTTGTAGTATATTCCTTGTAACATTGTTCTGGTTGCTGGATGTCACAGTTATCATATTGTGCCCTGAAACCACAATGGCTCTCAGGATGTGTAATGACACAAGAACATCAAAGGTCATGATTGCATAAATTCTCTCAATTCTGTCCTGCTTAAGTTCCTTAAACTGGGTCCCTCCTCCAAATTCTTCCAACAGTAGCTCCAGAGTGTGCATCTTAGACTTCTGGCAGTTGTGTCAGTCAAATTTAGCCATTGGTTGTGACATCCTTAACTAGTCACCATCTACTATTTCTTTCTGTCAAAAGCTGCTCAGAGCACTACACTACACTACCACCACCATACTTCACAGAAAAATGGCTCAACCAAACCAAGAGGTCCACAGAATATTTTTGGAGGTTGGGAAAAAGAAGCCATTGATCAAAAAGAACCATTTGAAAGTATGTCTGGAGTTTGAAATTGACCCAGATGTGATTTGGAAAAAAACCATGTCTGCTTAGATTAGAGAATAAAAAAGCATTTACCATTGGCCACGCCTCAAAAAACACAGGGCTTACAGTAATGTAGGTGGTGACATGTCTTCCCTGGGGAGCCTGAACACTGGATAACATGTGGAGTAACCATAACCAGCATTACGGAGGTCAGAATCCATGATAATGGTGAAAGAATACTTTAATAAACGTTGAGAAGTGATTACAAGTAATGATGCTCACAATGTATGTACAAAAATAGCAGAAATTGGCAGGCGGAGACCCAGTTGAGAATCGGGCCAAAGCGTCAACAAACAAAGTCGAGGTGCAAGCCAAGAATCAGACCTGGGGAATCCAAAAGCAGGCAAGGAGGGACACAAGGGTACAGGAACAAGACAGGAACTGGAACAGGACTTGGAATCAGGAACAAGGAACCAGAGGGGGTCACAAGAACTTGGAACTTGAAACTTTACAGAAAATACAGGAACCAGCGGCAAGGTCAGAGGAACAGCTTAATGACCAAGTACTGGTCAGAGGTCAGGGGCAGGCTTATCAAGGGTCGAGATTGAATAATGAGAAAAAGATGGAGATAATGAGATGGGCGGAGAGATGAAGCAGAAGACAGGAGTATAACAAGAACAACAAAAATTATGAACAGATGTATAAAGAATGGATCAGGGCCTAAGAGAGTAATGTTTAACTTGCATGCAGATGTATCCGGGATGAAGCATGATGCCTCTGAGGAAGTTGATTGGACCAACGAAACGTGTCAGGTGGTGAGGACAGGACGGCAGCTTGCAAGGGAAGGCCACGAGGGAGAGGGAGAAGCCGGCAGCACCTTCATCCCGGATACATCTGGGCAACCCACAAAGAGAGCCTGTTTATGAACACTAATTTTAAAAGAAAAAATGTGAGTGCAAAAAGGTTTTATGCTTTTTAAATTTTAATAAAACGGATTACACTATATATTTCCTGTTTCATATGGGGATACCTACGGAGTGTCAGAGGAGGAGAATAATCCAGTACAGAGAAACGCTACACAAGTTAAACATTACTCTCTTGGGCGCTGATCCATTCTTTATACATTTATAACCAAATCACAGTTGGGAGACTGCAGCAGGATCGGCAGGAGTGAACTGGACTAAGGACTAATTTAGTTTCTTTACGAATTTGTTTTCCCAAATTTTCTTTACTTTTTATTTTTAAGAATAATGAACAAGACAGCACAAAGGACATCCAGTGGCACAACAGGTAAGTGTCCAGAGTTTGAAACCCGGCAAGAACTGACAGTATGCTGGTAGTAGTATAATTCTGGGGGGCAGCTTTGCATGAGAAGATACTGGGCATCTTGGTAGAATAGATGGCACCAAATAATGGTATATACTGCAAGAGAAACTGCTTTAGTCTGCCAAAAAATGTAAGACTTGGGAACCAGATCTTTCCCCCTAGGAAGCTCATGTAATTACAGCAGATTCTCAATGCTGGAGAACCTTGTTATAAAGTTTTATTAAATCTCATGCTCTGTAAGGAAAGCACAAATATTTCTAATATGAGTAGTTATATTAATTCCGAGGTATTTAATTTAAAAGGATTTGGAGATAAACTATTGTGTTTGGAGAGAAAAGCCATTTGAGTTCATCAGTGCTGAAGAAATCTATTTAAAAATGCATGAATCACAAAAATTTTAAATTCTGTCATCCGGCATAGCAGATATATAATTGGATTTGTAATTGTAACATTATCTGCAAACACTGCAAGCTTATGTTCGGTTTGTTCTTAATAATAGCTGAAATAGGATCCATTTTCTTCTAATCTTACTCAACAGCTCCTTCATTATCAAAGGGAAATTAAGGTGGGACTGGGGCAAAGTCAGGCCAGTTCTTGTATTGTGCCAAAGACAGACATGTACCCAATAGGGTAATTCTGGAGAAAATGTCCCTATTCCTAAATATTAAAGTGTATCCTTTATTTCATTTTTATCCTAAGTATAATTACAATTTCTCATTCATAACTCTCAGTAAAGACCTATGCGGTTTTGGTCTGGCAGACCCATTGCTGACCTGGCCTGGCAACTCAACCCGTTCCCACCACCCAATATGTCCCCCTATGTGACCTTCTGACCCAGGGCCTGAGAAATGGGAAGTGGCATCACCTTGGATTGGAAGTGAAATCACTCTGGAGCCTCATAAGGTGGGTAAGGGGAAAAAATGGCTGTAACCTCAGGGAAGAGTGGTAGAGAACTCCTGCACCTTAGTCAGGTACCCAGGCATGATACCCATGGACTGATTGCTTTGTGGTTAGTCCAAGTGTAGTATTCTCCAAATGTGTTCACACACCTTTTTGTGATTATCTTATATAATAAAAAAAAAGTGTCCCTTATATCCACTAGAGTGTATCTTCGTGATTTATTAACCTCGAGCCTTATACCGTGAGGACTTGTATAGGGGACTACTCACAGATGTGTAGGGAATGATGCACGTTAAAGAGTAGTGGATAGCAGCAGCGGATTCTCCATATGGCTCCAGACTTCATCCAAATAATGCGCTAACATAGTGTAAAACCATAAACATTTTAATGATCAATCGATAAAATACACTCACAATGTTCCAGTGGTAAGTTCACATGAAGGGGCAAATTCACTAAGCGCCGAATCGCCGAACGCTAGCGTCAATTCGCTAGCGTTGGTCATTTTCGTTACTTCGCAAATTCACTAACGAACGCTGGCGTAAATTCGCTAGTGTTACTTCGCACCCTTATGCCTGGCGAATTTGCGCAACGGACGTAAATACGCAAAAATTCACTAACGCACGCATTGTTCTGAACGCTACCTTTTATGCTAGACTTCCTTCGCCACCTCAGACCAGGCGAAGCGCAATAGAGTAGATAGGGATTGCTTCAAAAAAAGTTAAAATTTTTTCTAAGTCCCAAAAAACTAAAATTTTTATTTGATGTTTTGAAGGTTTCCCAGGCTTGTGTAGTGATTGTACGTATTCCTCCATTGAAATTTGAATTTGGCGGAGGAATGCAAATTACCCATCGCTAGCGTAACTTCGCTTATGCAAAATCCCCAACGCTAGTGCAACTTCGCAACCATACGCTACCCCTGAATGCAACTTCAGATTTTAGTGAATTTGCGGAGCGCTGGCGAAACTACGCCTGGCGAAGTGCGGCAAAGTGCAAATAAACCATCGCTAGCGTAACTTCGCTTCGCATAGCGAATCAACGCTAGTGCAACTTCGCAACCTTACGCTACCCCTGAGTGTAACTACGAATCTTAGTGAATTTGCCCCATAGTAATAATATGTTCCCCACAGTCACCTCTTCGGCGTTCCTAAGGGTCTCAAAGCAGTTGGTATGTGTGCGAAAAGTAGCCGGCGTCTTTTCCCACCGCGTGTAGAACTCAGGCGCCTAGTGATGACGTAATAGCCTTGGACAAAGGACTTTATTTATTATATAAGATAATCACAAAAAGTTGTGTGAACACATTTGGAGAATACTAGACCATATTGACGTAAATCTCTCTTCTCTCTTTTTTTCTTTTTCTGTTTTTTGCTTGCCTGACCTCGTGCTGTAAGCGCTGGTTTTCCTTTCCTTTGGATCGATTTGGATTGAGTCTGAATGAGAATAGACATACAACATACCGGCAGAGGAAGCGGACAGCCAGAATCCTTAATATCCTTTTATATTTACTGTTTATTCCAAGTGTACCTGACCTGATGTAGGAATCTACCTCCCAGATTTACAGATGCTTCCTAGAATATGTATTGAGTTAGGTGCAAGTGGGTAGCTTAAAGGTTAAACATCTGAATATTTCGATTGGGAATGTGGGTGGGAGAGCTTATCCCTTTAGGAGGGCATTTCAGCATCAATCAAGTCTTGGCAGCATGTATTGATGGTCCAATGTGTGCTTGTATCTCAGTGCTAGGGATGTAGCGAACTGTTCGCCGGCGAACTAGTTCGCGCGAACTTCGACTGTTCGCGTCCGCCGAATGTTCGCGAACGTCGCGCGACGTTCGCCAATTGGTGTTCGCGTTCGATTCGAAGTAAAATTTCGTTCGACCATTCGACCGTTCGATCGCTAAAATCGAACGATTTCCATTCGTTCGAACGATTATAAGCATTCGATTGAATTAAAATCATTCGATCGAATAGCTTCGATCGTTCGATTCGAACGAAAATCGTTCGATCGTACGAATAAAATCCTTCGATCGTTCGATCGAACGATTTTATCGAGCGTTCGAAGTTCGCGAACTGTTCGCGAACTGTTCGCTTTTTTGCCGGTGTTCGCGAACGGCGTTCGCGAACATCAAATCGGCAGTTCGCTACATCCCTACTCAGTGCACTTACATACTTACTTTGGTACAAGTCTCTACCACTGAGGAGGGGGACCCAAGAGTGTTAGAGGTTCCATTAAGGCCCTAATTAATGAGCAAGTTTAATATATCTTGGTAGAATAGGTCAACTTTCAATATTTTGGGACCCTAATTTGAATTTTCTATGGTGTCCAGTAATATCTAGTTAAGCCACTGCTCTTGCCTATTTTAGGAGGCTGAACCCTGTTTCTCTGAATGTAAACCCATAAATGTAAGAAATATGTGGACTCACCAGTAGAAACATTGGGTTTGGGTGTTGAGCCCCCAATCTACTTCTGAGCAGGCACTCAATGATTCCGATATTGACAGGCTCAATTAAATTGATAACATTATCTTCAGTGAAGTTTACACATCCATAAAAAGCCTCACGTGTTTTGTGCTACTGTACATGGCACTTAATGATAGTCAGTGATTATTTGCCATATAGCATAAAATGTATAAGGCTTTTTATGGACATGTAAATATTAATAAAGATAAATGTATTATTTTAATGTCACCATTGTGTGCCTGCCCTTGTCTGTATTTATGAAGTAACCCTGTTCTTTGCCTTTGTTCCAGAAGCCTAGCCTTGAGCAACCACTGAAGCCATAAACTTCTTTATACTGTTTCCAAAGTCATAATAAATAATATACTTTTTGGAGACTATTCTGTGGTCTCTTTTTTGCCTGTTGCATGAAATGGGAATTTCACTGCAAATGAAATAAGCAGTTGTGCTTGTTTTTCTTTGCAAATAGATTCTTTTGGATGACGCTTTGCAGTCCAATTATATTTTATTCCTCTGAACGTCCCTCGCTGACCCTTTTGCCCTACACGCTTGGTATTTTTAACCTAACATTTTAAACAATTATTTACTTTCCTTCTTACTTTAAAAGACAAACAGAATAAAAAAGGCTGTAGCACCTTTGAAGCACAACAAATCTCCATTTTCTTGCAGATGGACATATTTTTTAGCTACAGCTGGAAAGCAATAATAACGACGCATATGTGCAATAATATGCAATACACACAACTAAACATTTATTTTTAGGAACATTACTTGAATGAAACTTGAAAATGTTCCCTTGCTGCAATAAATAATGAGCTATTTTTTTTGTGTACTTTGACTAGGGAATAGTCCAAATTCGATTCAAATTTGAAAAAAAATTAGAAAATTCGAATATCGAAATTTATCATGTACTGTCTCTTTAAAAATTTGACCTCGACCATTCGCATCTAAAACCTGCCGAATTGCTGTTTTAGCCTTTGGGGGACCTCCTAGAATCTGTTTAGAGGCAATCAGTGGACTTTGAAAAATCAAAGTTTTTTTTTGAAAAAAATTCTAATCAAATTCGATCTAATATGATGTTACTTTGATTCGTGTGGTTTGAATTCAAACAAAAATGGCCTATTCACCTTAGATTTTTTTAATAAATTTGGCTTTCATTTTTTGTTATTTTATTTATTATTTCTTCAGTAGCTCTCCAGTTTGCAATTTCAACAATCTGGTTGTTAGGGTCCAAATTACCCAAATTATCCAAGTAACGATACATTTCAATAAGAGACCATAACAGGAATAGGAGAAGGTCAGAATTGGATCAGGTGTAGGTAAATGGCCCTCTTTTTGTCCCTTTAGTATTAGGTTCTTCAAACAGAGTATGGGAGCCGCCACTTCTCCTTGTCTTCATAAATTAAATCAAAACTCTGGAGAACCAGTATCATCAATCAAGTGGTATTTTTATTTGGTAGCACTACATGTTTCGGATCTATCTGATCCTTCCTCAGGTGCCAGTGTTCACAGAATTGAAAGACGGTGTAATAAAAAGTAGCAATAACAATACAATTGTAACTTTACAGAGATGGGGTCAGTGACCCCCATTTGGAAATTGGAAAGATTCAGAAGAAGAAGGAACATTAAAAAAACAAAAAGACCAATAGAATAGCTGCTTAGAAAATGTATGCTGAAAACAGGAAGTCTGATACAGAAGCCCATGAGTACATAATAAAAGGAAAGAAATGCCGAGTTTCTTTTGACAGAGGACTCAGAGCAACATTACTTTGAGGGTTTACTGGTGTATTTATATAGACCTTTCTGATAAAGCTTACTTAGTTTTAGCCTTTCCATCTCCTTTAACACAACCCCCTATTTATGTCCCTATTCATCCCTCAGTCATGCTCCTTCCACTCCACCTTCCCCAGGTTCTCTACATAGGGCTTCTTCTTTATTGTATCACAGTCTATACCCAATAGGCATCTTGAAGTGACCTGAGAAAATCCATGGCTTCCATTGGCGTTCACAATAATGATCAGTAGATGGCACTGTGCTAAAGTATAAAACCCTGGGTAAACATATGCTCAGGGTCCATCTTGTGCTGATTCTAGTCTGAGCAGGCAGGCAGAGCTCGAGTGGAACCTAGACAGGTCAGCTCTAGTTAGGATAGGCTACTTACCTTAAGAAGTCACTCTATGATAGACAGGCTGTTTAGCTGAGCAGCTTAAGCTTCCTCTGATGATTGTAAGTTGGATTATGATCCCAGGTACTAATTGCCAAGAAGTAGGGACTAAGTGTACAGTCCCAGGGATGTGAGTTTCCCCTCAGGTTCCACTTAGGGAAAAGGCTGAAACCTGGGTGTACCCCGAGTGGCTGTTGTGTACTTTGTCCCCATCCCTGTGGTGGACAGCTACTGACCAAAGGTGCTGTGAGTATATGCCAATCCACTGTTCTGTATGATCCTGTTTGCTCTGTATGTACACTCCATTGAGGATTGTTATTGCTCAATAAATATGTCCATTGGTTAAGTTATAAGAACCACTGGTGCCCAATTATTGCACCCTGAACAAAGTTACAGTTACACTACACCTTGCCTTCACACTGTTTGCAAGAGCTTACTTCCTAAGATTTAAGGTCTCATTAGGAGCACAGTTTTGGGAGTGAAGATCATAGTAAGAGATTGGTGCGCTCAATGTACTATAGCGCTACATATGATATGGCTTTTAATACACAGACACTGGTATCGCAGCACAATAATAATGTTGGCATAATAATTCCTTTGCTCCAAAGAAAACAAACCTACAGTATAACCCTGGAAATAGACACTGGTGCTGTAAATTTCTTTAAGGGGACCTGTCACCCAAAAATATTATTCAAAATCCTATTTTATCACATTAGTCAAGCAAAATGAACTTTAATTACACTATATAGATTAATTGAATCTTGTTTCCTTCTTTCTGGGAATTCATAATTATAACAAGCAGGCAGCAGCCATATTGCAGACATTGTTAATAAGACACCAGAATGGGGGACCTGATGTCCATCCCCATGTCCTGGCTACACAATTAAATGGTGAAGAGAGTGGGGGATGTGGGGAGAGCAGTGACATGTAGGATGTGCTGAATGGAAAGTGAAAGTAATTGTCTGTCTAAGGCATAGAGGAGGGGCAGGCAATATTTGATTGACAGCTGAGATTTTTAAATGAGCTTACAACAGCTATAACTGCTTAAATAAAAATTAGAAATTGGATTTCATGTTAATTTGAAAATGAATTTTATTAAACAGCTATTTGTGTCTGGGTGACAAATCCACTTTAATGTTATGGCTCCATTCTATGCACCACATATGCCTGGTCTCCATCACTTTGTCACAAAGCCAAATCCAGTTACTCACCATATATTTTTTGGCAGTGTGGAGCATTACAGAATTAAGAATGTTATAATCCAGTCTTTCCATATATATGTCTCAAGAATGCAGAAACGGCACTAACCATAATCTTTTAAGACAACAGAAACAAAACTCTCTGCAGGTTTAACTTTCCAAAATACGTACTTTTTTTTTAATTAAACTATTTTAATTAATTGGCACTATTTTGTCACCTTTATGGGTCTTTAGAATGAAATAAGCAGTTGGTTGGCTTAATATCTAAACCCACACACCTTCTGCATCATTTAAGAGTCAGGTATTTTTATATTCGACAAGAGCTGTGAATGCAAGCGGGAATGATTTCCTATTTGTCTGGCTCTCGGCTCCTCCATCATTTTGTTCAGTACAAGTGAGTTGTAGTCGTTCCAAGAAGTCTTGGGTAGAAACTAAAATACAGCACTTGTTTTTAGGCTATTTATCTTGGTTGACTATAAATACAATATTTTAATAAAAGTATATGTATTAAAAGTTTTGAAGACTATTGTTTTTCTCTTCCTGGATTTGGTACATGGATTACATAACCAATGAAATGGGTAAAATAAGGGTCTACAGTTGCCAAACTTTAGACTATTATTTCACTGTGACCATCTCCCTCAGCTGAGCCTTTGGTAGAAGTCTCTGGAGGAAAGCATGAATTGAGGGAAGATTAAAAAGAAAAAAAGTTACATCCTTGGTACACTGAAATGTGCAAGGCAGAAGCAATGTAACTTACCAAAAACAACAAGAATAGTTGCCAAAGACCAGTTTAGGCACTACCAAGAGTTAATATAGTTGCAATAAAACAAAAAACAATTGTCAAGGGGGAGGAGGATACTCACAATTCACCCCAGTCCATAGGAGCACATCCACAAGAAAACCAAAATAGTTGTGAGTCCCTCCAAAAATCAGTCAATAGTATAAAGTACAAAAGTTTATCAAGACATTGTAGACAATGGTCCAATGCGTTTCGTGCCTGTTGGGCACTTACTTATAGGCTAATGGGTGTACCCCTGTACATCTCTTATATAGGGGCATGACCAATCAAGGCAACATGTATTGCAGCCAATCAGCAATCCTCACTTGGCGGACAATAATTGTAGCTTTGCTGGCCATCGGATTGAGGTCCACATCAATGGGGATGTGGTCCTCATTCCGAAAATCAAACCAGCCTGATAGATATCTGGCTGATTTTCAGATAGATATCTGTCAGGTAGGCCTGTTGGAGGACCCCATACAGGGGCAGATAAGCTGCCTAATCAATCTGAAGAGGTCAAATTGGCATCTTAAATCTGCTTGTGTATGTCCACCTTTTCCAGCTGTGGTTTCCTCTGGGCTGCTCTTGCTGACTTTCTTACACCCCTGGGTTGTACTATGAAATGTCTCTAGCTTGTCACTTGCTACCTCTTTCAATGGATCCCTCAAGCCTAGCTTCACTCATTATGGTTTGGTCTTCATCTCCTGTACTACCATCTACTTCCTCTTCAGACCCATTGGCAGTTGCACCTACTGCTATACTGGAGTCTAGAAGAGACTTAAAAGACTAGTAACCTTTTTTTAAAAAAGTTGTTTCTTCTTAACGAAAAAATAACACAAAGACAGTTTTCACTTTTAATTCGCAAATCTTTTATTATGAAATTACTTACCGATTCTCTGCTTGCGCTCCTCTTCAGAAACGGCGTCAGGGCGACGATCCATTATGTGGCGCTTGTTTTCTCCTCCCTGCCTTCTATAGGAGATAGCCAGGGAGGAGAAATCAAGTGCCGCATGATGGATCTTCGCCCTGTCGCCGTTTCAGAAGAGGAGCACAAGCAAAGAATGTGTAAATAATTTCTTAATAAAAGCTTTGCGAATTAAAAGTGAAAACTGTCTTGGTGTTATTTTTTCGTTAAAAAGAAACAAATTTTTTTAAATTTTTTTTTATGTTACTGGTACTTTAGGCAGTCAATGGACCTTATGGTTTGGTCTTAATCTCCTGTACTATGGTCTACTTCCTCTTCAGACCCATTGGCATATATAGTGGAGTTTATAAGAGACTTACGCTGGCCATAGTAGTGCAGATTATAGCCTATGTTGTCCGTTCCAATCTTCTGACCTGCAACTAACCATTCATAACCATGCAACTATCCAAAATAAAGTAGTAAAAAGAACAAATCACAATATTCTCGGGCCATTAATTGACAGACAGCAATCATACGAAAGTTATGTCCGACAAATAGTAGTGACAGTCTCCCATTGATATGGTCAGATAGGCAGTACATGCAGATTGACTGAACAGCCAATTGCCATAGTATGAAAAATATCGGGGCACTCCACACACTGTATGAAAATTGTACAAACCTTCATTTCATACCATGGAATCTTAGCATCCATGGGCAGCTTTAGCTCATGATTCCTCCACTTTTATAACTAGAGAGCAGGAACCAATAAACCTACCTCTGGGCTAATTGGCAATAGACCCCTCCCAGAGGTATAGGTTACTAATTGAGTAATTCCTGAGCAGTAGTGGAGAGTTAACCCTTAGGGTAAGGCCAGACGAGGAGATTCGGGGAGATTTTGTCACCTGGCGACTTATCGCCACGTCTTTTGCGCAACTATCCCCCCGAACTGCCTCAGCGTCTTTTCCCTATAGGCTACAGCGCAAAATCGCCTGCGCTAATGCACACGCGGCGATGCGTTTTCAATAGTCGCCCAAAGTCGGCAGGCGACAAAATGTCCCCGAATCTCCTCGTCTGGCCTTACCCTTAACCCTGTCAGCAATAGCCAGTAGTATTAACTGGTGCCAGTGAAAAAGATGACATTACAGGTCTTGTAAAGTACTATAAAATCTAGTTTAAGGAAGCATCCATGAAAAAGGAATGTCCCTTGCTGTGCCACATCTCTACTAAAAGTCCACTATGTCACTGCACCAACAGCTGGGTTCAATGCCTAATTGTAGGTATTAGTTTTCTAAGCTCATGGGCACACACTATTTCATACCCAAGTCTTGACCATTCACCCATTGGATACTTTAGATAAGTCCATTTTACCCATTCACCCATTGGATACTTTGCTATTGGACTGTCCTGCTCAGCCTGTTCCTCAGTGCTAGGCTTTGTTTTCATGCATGCCTTCCTACTCCTGTTGGCCATTGATTGGTTGGTAGGTGTTGGTAAATATGTATGTATGTATGTGATGTTAGGGTACAGACACTTAGACAAGGCAGTTATCAGAGTGGTGCACAAATATTAAAATTAACATATACAGTACTATTGTTCAGAAAATCATGATAACTATAAAGGCATGTCCCCTTGAGTCACTTTAGTCTTGTTGCCATAGTGTTTGAGATAATTTACACTTACTATTGTGATAATGCAGTACAATGCATTAAAGGGGAAGTAAAGATGAAAATAGAATAAGGCTAGAAATGCTGTATTTTTAATACTAAACATAAACTTACTTAGGAAGTGACCAGTTTGAGTCATGAAACGCGTCAAGCCATGCTCTCACCCTGCCTGCAACTTACTTTTGTTTGCAATATGTTTTTACTGCAACATATTGAATAAAAATTGGAATTTTAAACCGTGTTGGTCCATGGATCCAGTGTTTCCGGCAGCCTCTCAGTGTGCTTTCTGATTTGTAACTTACTGCACCACAAGCCTAATCAAACAAATGATTTATGCATTCAAAGTTGACCACAGGGGGTCACCATCTTGTAAATTTGTTAAACATCTCTGCAAGACCAAGACTGTGCACATGCTCAGTGGGGTCTGGGCTGTTTAGGGATTGTCATAAATTATCAAAACAGCACAAGTCAAATAATATCTGCCAGAAGCCAATACAGCAAGACTGATTAATAATCAGAATATACAGACTGCACTGGGTCCTGTGTTGTCATGTAATCTAATGTGGATTTTATAGTTTTTGTATTGTTTAATACAAACTTTCTCCAACTCTGCAGAACCAGTGGCTGCAGCAAAATAATCCTCCAAATAGAATCCTAGTTTATCTGTTTTAATCTGGCTCCATGATCTTTGTCCCTGCAGCTGGAGTTGGAAACAGTAAAGGGGATGTAAAGCCAAAATAAAATCCAATACAAATCTCTACACAGTCGCCAACTGCTCTACAGGGAAACAAACAAAGCTTCTTGAGTTCTGCATGGCTGGGAAGTAAGGCGGGGGCTCCCCCTACTGTTCATAAGTATGATTGTTTCCCTGCAGAGCAGTTAGGGACCGTCTGACAATTCCTATCCACAGCAGTATATAAAGGGAGAATTTCACTGCATACAGTCAGGTTTCTTATAAAAACGGTAGACATTTTTTAATTAAAGTATACTTGAGATAGGTTTCTTTTTCATTAAAGAAAGTAAAAGTTGAATTTTATTTTTCTGCCTTTACATGCCTTTACATGTTGATTCAACCTTATACTGTGAAGTCTTCAGTTGGTATTCA
Source organism: Xenopus petersii (assembly GCA_038501925.1). NCBI lineage: Eukaryota > Metazoa > Chordata > Amphibia > Anura > Pipidae > Xenopus > Xenopus petersii. The sequence goes on from CM076672.1 coordinate 228,254,637, forward strand.
TTTTTTTGATTACAACTGCCCTTCACTGGTCCACTCTGCTGGACTCCCCAATGCAAAACAAATTGCAAATTACAAATTGTATTTCTGTAATTTAACAATTTAAAACTGTGTTAATTGTATTGTGTATACCATTACTTAAACATAGGCATGCCACTTGTTCAAACTACATCTGTTAGCATTGGGGAGAGTAGTTCCCAGTGGAACCTTCATAATGGTCACATATTCCCTTTCCATATTTATTTATGCTCTTGTGATTGGCCATCTATTTGAACATGCAAAGAATATTCACAAACACAGCTAATCAAGTGAAGCTGCTGCAAATAGTTTACCATAAGTACATATTAAACCTACGTTTTTCTGAAGCTAGAGTGAGAGTTGGGGTGCAGATGTTCCGTCTGAAGAACGGTGGTGCTCCACGTCAAAAATGTTAAGGATTAAGAGCGGTTGAAATTGACCTGTTTTAATTGTACAATGTTCTCAATTTCCTGTTATTGTGGGGGCATGTTATTTTTAAATAAATATGCCTGCGCTATTGTATGTTTTCTTTTCGTGAACATTGCATGAATACTTGAAGACAAAATGGACGCAACATGAGCTTGCTTGATTTGTACTTCCTAGTTTGGTGCGTAGGCCATTTTACCATAGGGTGGCTGATTCATCATCCTTGGTGTAACCTACCTGAAGGGTCTACAGCACATGGCACTTTTCTAAACAAGTTTTGTGAAATGAACACAGCACAGTGTGTTCCACTTGGCACTTTATTATACATAATCAAGGTTACTGCACCATAGTATACATTTTGTGCTTCCCTACAGAGAGTTTTGTATAAAATTCAGGTCAGATTTCACCTTCATAATATTACGTGAGTATCTTGGAGATGTTCAAACATTCAAGTGGGGAGAGGTGGGTAATAATGTTTTTCATATGAGTTTTCAAGAATGGATGCACTAAAGGTACTTCACCCTCTAGAAGTGTTCAGAATACAGCAACGACATAATTAAATATAAAGAGCAGAAGAGAGGAATCTTTGGAAGAAGAGCCAGGATGGACAAGAGTCCATATATGCAAAGATAAGTAGGGAAGTTTGGCTTATTTCACAGAGCTACTATAACAGTTCTACCCTCCTGTTCCTTGTATACTGGGTGCTACTCTATGGGGTGTAGAAGGATATTGTAGCATCACTTTAAATCAGTGAACCTGAACCAGTGGCTTGTGAGTAACATGTTGCTCTCTGACCCCTTGGATGTTGCTCCCAGTGGCCTCAAAGCATGTGCTTACTTTTGAATTCCTGACTTGGAGGCAATTTTTGGTTGCATAAAAACCACGGGTAATGCCAAACAGAGCCTCATGTAGGCTGCCAGTCCTTATAGGGGTTACCTCAGCCCTTATTTGGCACCACCCAGGAACTTTTTGCATGCTTATGTTATGTTGCTCCCCAACTTTTTTACATTTGAATGTGGCTCATGGGTAAAAAGGGTTGGGGACCTCTGGCTTAAATGTGTCTAGAATATTGGTCGTTGGTAAATAAGCTCTTTTATTATGGTGCAGATCACTGCTTTTTGGGCTCTTTGGTTCAAGCCCACAAGATTCTGTGCTGCAAACCCTGCATCCATAAAATGCCATATCCCAAGTGTTCTGTATAATAGAACCGATACCCATTTCTCATTAATAGTGAAAGTATATCTTAAACTGAAAATAGATTGGGGTACTCCTTTAAGGAGTCAGTGGTGCTTTTCCAGAGGTCAATATAAACACCGGCTGTAAAGCCTACAAATATATTGTATTGTTTGACATTGCACTGTGTGTGTTTCAGCTGAGTGATCAAATGGTCTCTCTGCTTCCAAAAGAGCTACATGAATAGCGGCAGATTGTAATGCATTTGTTTAATCATGATTGATTTGGAAATAAAAGACTTCTGCAGCTGGTAATGCCCGCTAACCCATCACACAGAAATAAATAGATACAGAAATATGTTCATTTGGGCGCTTTCCATCTTGGATAATGTCACTTTCCAATCACAAAGCATAACTGTCACGGCAGACAGGGAATCAGGAATCTACCTGTTCCGGAGGAAGACGAGGGTGAATCACAATTACCCGCCGGTGGAAATGTACTGACTTATTGCTTGTTTTTGAAGCTTCCTTAATGATAGATATCTTTCAGTTCAGATAAGATTCATATAAAAACAAAGTAATGAACCCAGGAAGTCAAGTCGACAGCTGCGGAGGGGAATAATGGCAGAAATAAAGTAATTGCAAGCAGAATGGGGAAACACACACATTAGGCTTTCTGTAAATACTCAACAAAAGGATAGGGCTATTCGGCATTCAAAGGAGTCCTCAGGGCCAAAAATATTAGTTTATAAAAATCTTTACTAACCATAGTTAAAAGTATACTGTAAGTGCATCTCCATAGCCCCTACGCATTTCGTACCTGCAAGGCAGGGCTGCCATCAGGGGGGGGACAGGGGGGACAAGTGTCCCGGGCCTGAAGGGGGGCCCAGCAGTGCTGCATTTTGGAAAGAGCCGGACCCCCTTATGTGTGCCCGAGCCGTGCGGCCATTTCCCAGGTTGTAGAATGCGGAAGTGCCGAAAAGCCGAACAACCGAAGCCAAAGTCACGAAAACAGCCGAAGCCGAAGTCACTAAAACAGCCGAAGTCACGAAAGGAGCCGAAATTAAAGTTCTGAAGTGACGAAAAGACACAAAGTCACGAAAGGAGGCGAAGTTGAAGTCCTGAAGCCTTGAGTTCAATTCTACTGAACACCAGTTTGTGTTTTTTTTTTCTTTCATCCCCTGGCCACCAATATATTATTTTTATATTCTAAAGGTCCCTGCCACCAATGTTTTTTTTAAAAAACATTTTTTGGGGCCCCAATTTTTTTTTACTTGTAAGGGGGGCCCTGGCACCCTGGTGAGGGTAATTTTGTTGTGCGGGGCCCCGTGATTTCTAATGGCGGCCCTGCTGCAAGGTACTTAATCATGGGCCCTATCCTTTTGTTAAATATTCTGGTTTGCCGCTCCCTGAAGCTGGGGGTGCGGGGCTGGTGCACCTGGACCACATGTTTAACTTGGTGAGTTATTTACCTCCCTATTCTGGAGCACTATTTTATCCTTGTTTTTGTTACTGTAAATACTCCCAGGCTTATTTTGCAGAAGGGACTTTTATTCAGGTCACTAACCAACTCTCCAATTGCTGTTCATTTCTTTATACAAGGTGAGATTAATAAGAGAATAAGAACCGTAAAACAATAAATGGCATTGGTTAACGAGAGGAATGTAGCTTAGTTTCCTAAGGATACTAAACTGTATGTTTTCAAAGGCCACTCTACTCTCTGCCCATTATACATAGTAACATAGTAAGTAAGGTTGAAAAAAGACATTTCCATCAAGTTCATCCTTTTAACTCCTTTTTTTAACCTGCCTAACTACTAGTTGATCCAGAGGAAGGCAAAAAACCCATCTGAAGCCTCTCAAATTTGGGAAAAAATTCCTTCCTGACTCCAAAATGTTAATGGGACCAGTCCCTGGATCAACTTGTACTATGAGCTATTTCCCATAACCCTGTATTCCCTCACTTGCTAAACAAAGTAAAAAGAATGAATTCAGCACACCAAATCTGCTCAAGGGTTATCACCCATGTTTAATGCCACGCCAAACAGGTGCGTGGCATTAAACATGGGTGATAACCCTTGAGCAGATTTTGTGTGCTGGATTCATTCTTTTTACTTACCAATTTTTGGAGGTGCCGTCCTCCTATGTTCCATGCACCGTGAACGTTGAAAGAGGGACCAGGTGTGCATCTGCATTTCGTTTTGTTGAAGTTCCTCACTTGCTAAACACCATCCAACCCCTTCTTAAAGCTATCTAATGTATCAGCCTGTACCACTGATTCAGGGAGACAATTCCACATCTTCACAGCTCTCACTGTAACAAACCCCTTCCCAATATTTAGGCGGAACCTCTTTTCTTCTAATCGGAATGGGTGACCTTGTGTCAGCTGGAAAGACCTACTGGTAAATAAAGCATTAGAGAGATTATCATATGATCCCCTTATATATTTATACATAGTTATCATATTATAGGCCGACCGCAACTGTCATTCCAACTGATAACATCCAAAGCTGTAGGTCATACCCTATTGATGACTAGACCATGGAACCCCCTGCTCAGCATGGTTCCAAAACTGATCTGTGTGATGGAAAGCTCAATGATGATTTATCACCAAAGCTAAGGCTGCCTTTGTTGTCTGTTATCCATAAATCCTGATTAGCTCCATTTTTGAAAAAAAAAAAAAAAGAAAAGCATATTAATCTTGAACAAAATGAGGCAGTATTTAGCCAGGCCGAATGCAATCATACTGTCGCACCTCCACATTTAAAGATTAAAGAAAGAAAGAGTCCACTTACACATCAAGTCAAATCTCAGAAAAGGGGATTAGTCTTGTTTCCAACAGTCTGGCAGCGGGGAGATGAATCGAAAGAAACAAAGAAAATCACTGCAGCCCCTCTCTCCAGGTTTTCTAGCCGTCTTTCCTGAACAGCGAGCAGCCATTTAACCTGCGCTAATGAGCCTGCTGTGCCATTACTTATGAACACCGAGCTGCTATGGGTAAAAATGAACCCGATACATGAATAATCCCACAATACTGTGTATATGTTTTTTTTTAGGCAGAAGTAGAAACAGGCAAATACTGTGTTTTAGGTAAAGAAAAAATATAAATGAAATGGCAACTTTACCTTTAGCTTTTATTTTCCTCATTGGATTTGTATGATGAAAATATGAAATTATGAAGAGCTAAAGGCAGAGAAAAACTATCAATCGATGCCAGTATAGGTAAACCAATGTATGAAGCAACATTCTGTAGGAACAGACGCTATGGGGCAAATTCACTAACCGAAAATTAGCCAGGACAATGAAATTCACTAAAATCTGAAGTTGCGTCCAGGGCGCTGAGCGATGGCGAAGGTTCGCTATCGTTAATGCGCCAAGCAAATCAAAGTTGAGCTAGTGTTGCCTAATTTGCATACGGCGGGAAGTTAAAGTACAATGGACGTATATGTTGCAGCAAATACATTACACTACACAAGCCTGGGAACCTTAATAAAATAAAATAAAGTTGTTATATTGCCCTACACATGAGCCCAGTGTATAGTTTATGTTACATATGTTAGGAAATTTTGGGGGGAAGCCGGTTACCCTAAAAAAAAATGTACGCTCTTTTTCTTTATCATCTTTAAAAAGGTAAAGACGCTAGGGTTTTTTGGGAGTTAGAAAAATTTTCAGCTATTTTTGTAGGAAGCCCTATCTACTCTATTGCACTTCGCCTGGTCTGAGGTGGCGAAGGCAAGTCTGGCGCAAGAGGTAACGATCAGTAAAATCCACATCTTAATTAATTTGCGTAGTTACGTCCGTTTGCCAGATGTTAGGGAGCGGAGAATCCCAGATGGTAGGGATAATAGGAGCGGAGAATGCACTGGAAGTGGAATGAGAAAGTGGTTATGCGACCCTCAGTGTACATTTTTGATTTTGGCAAGACTCAGATGGCTAAAAATAGTCCTGTACAGAGATACACCAGAAATCTATGCTTTTCAGACTGGTGACTAACAAGCTGATATATAAATGTAGACTAAGCTTTAATCATTTATTATTAATCACAAATGTTGAATGTTGAACATATTTTGATTTGTCAGGTCTCGATCCTTTGGGGCAGATTTATTAAGGTTCGAGTTGTGTTTTCCATGAAAAATTCGAGTTTTCAAGGTATTTTTTAGACAAAAAAACCTCTCAAATTTTCCGAGATTTATTACACCCCAACCCTGGAAATAGCTTGAAAATACACCATCTAAAACCTGTCGAGGTCATATAGAAGTCAATGGCAGAGGTCCCTTGATCCATTTGAAGATGTTAAAGGGATTGTTCACATTCAAACAACTAGTTGGTTTCAGATAGACCACCAGAAATAACGACTTTTTCCAATTACTTTCTATTTTCTATGTGTCACCGTTTTTTCTCATATTGAAGTGTAAAGTGTCATTTTTCACCTTCTAAAGCAGCAAGTGGGAGGGGGGTCGCTGACCCTGTAAACAGTTCTAAATTGATACATTTAGTTGATATATTTCTTATCTTTGTCCCTGCTGAGCAGAATCTCTGGGTTTCATTACAGGCAGCTGTTAGACTTGATATAATAGTTACTAATTTTCCAGAAATGCTGCTGAGAAATGGATCAACTAAATGTTGCAAAATTATAAATGAGCTGCCAGACTCAAACACCAGAGACAGGGACATTCAACTTTACACTTAGGGGTCCATTTACTTAGCTCGAGTGAAGGAATAGAGGAAAAATTGTTCAAATTTCGAATGTTTTTTTTGGCTACTTCGACCATCAACTACGACCTTCGACTCGAACAATTCAAACTAAAAATCATTTGACTATTCGACTATTCGATTGTCGAAGTACTGTCGTCGACCCCCTAGTTCGCCACCTAAAACCTACAGAGGCAAATGTTAACAATTTTCTGATGGAAGGAATATCCTTCGATCGATGGATTAAAATCCTCCTAACAGTTCGATTCGAAGGATTTAATCGTTCGATCAAACGATTATTCCTTCGATCGTTCGATCGTAGGAATATCGGTAAATCCTTCGACTTCGATATTCGAAGTCGAAGGATTTTACTTCGCCGGTCGAATATTGAGGGTTAATTAACCCTCGATTTTCGACCCTAGGTAAATGTGCCCCCTAGATTTTGGAAAAACAGTAAAAAAATAAATAATGGAAAGTAATAGAAAAAAGTCTTTATTTCTGGGAAACAATCTGAAAACAACTGAACTGAAAAAAAGTGTTTGGAAGGTGAGCAACCTATCTAATAGCCTTCATGATGTTTCGCCCCGAAAACTCAATAAAATAGAGTTTTCAGGTTGTTAACCCAAACTCGCTGATTCAAGTTTTTTCTTAACTTAGAAACCATTCGAGTTGTGAGTTCATTCGAGGTCTAAAAAAGCTCACATTACTCTAAAATTCGATCTTTGATATATAACCCCCCCTAATATTATTATTAAAAGTCACTGCCAGCCTCGGTTTCTGTACCACGCCTTGCCAAGAAATACTTGAAATAAAAGTAAATTAAAGGAAGAAAAGACAATTAAGCAACCTAAAATCATAGAAGTAGTAGAAAGTGTGTTTATAATGTGCCAGTTGCGATTTGGAAGTGGCTTGAAAACAGCTGAAAATCAAATATGTTGATTTTTTCCCCCTCACTATCTGTGGCCACACCTTCAACCCATTTGAGATTTTAATTAATATACACAAAGCCGTTTTAGAAATCCTAAGGGGAAGATTTATCAACAGTTGACATCTGAGTTTCCAAAAATTGCGACTATCTTTTGAATTTGAGTTTCGAAAACTTGAATGCTCAAAATGTAAGTAAAAAAAAAAACTTGAAAACTAGAATGTAAAAAATTCAACAGCAAAAGGCTGACAAGTTTATGTAGGGGCTGTGGGAGGTGTAATTTTTATAATTCAAGCTATTATAAAATTCACACTTATTATTATTCAAAATAAGTCAAATTTTGCAGATTCATTGACAATGTAAAGAATGCAGTTTTACTGTGATTTAAGTTTTGTTCAGGTATGGGATCCATTATCTGGAAACCTGTTATCCGGAAAGCTCTGAATTATAGGGAGGCCATCTCCCATTTTATCCAAAGAATCCAATTTTTTTAAAATGATTTCCTTTTTTTGTGAAATAATAAAACAGTAGTTTGCACTTGATCCCAACTAAGATATAATTGGGGCTCATTTATTAACGCAGCGCAGTGCTAAAAAGAGCGCAGTGGCCTGACATTTGCCCAGCGCATGCGAGTATTTAATAATGTAGCGCACGATACCTTAACAGTGCGATTTTGTGCGCTAATGTAGGTGCGACTTGTGAAACTGTGTGAAACTGCGTATCAGCTGTCGCAGTGCTTATAATAAATTGTGCGCACAGGAAGATACCGCAAAGGTAAGGATTAGTTGTGCTCATGTATGAATGCGCTGCTTTAATTAGTTGCGTCACATATTGCGCATATTGCGTTCACTTAGACGCATCTGCATTTGTTTCTGTGCTAATATTTGTTTGGTTGCAAAGGTGTTTAGCCTACCTGATACCCTTAAAGGAACCTTGGTCAATATAAACATGTTGGGTGGAAGGCGTGGTTAATATGCACTTTACAGGGGTTGTTCATCTTTGAGTAAACTTTGAGTTAACAAACATCCCCACCAACAGCAGCACCATTGTATTTGCCAGAACCCAGTTTAGCAGTGTGGCTCTGCTAGAGCAGCTGGGCAGGAATGCGCATTTTGAAGAGCGTTACTATTACGCCACAAAGAGGCAGTCGTAAAAATTGTGGTGCTGTTGACCGGGTGCAGTTTTGCACATATACAGACGCAAATCTGCGACGGCCGCAGTGCAAGCGCATTGTAGCCACGCCCACAGCCACGCCCCTAACAACCACGGCATCGTTTGCGACATAAATGCCCAATCTTTTGCGCAATACGCATAAACAAAACCATCGCAAAAGCTCTGTGTTATGCGCAATATCACGCAAATATATTAGCGATCACACTCGTGATGTCGCAGACAATCTTTTGCGTCCACTTATGTGCTGCGCTGCTTTAATAAATGAGCCCCAATTAGTCCTTATTGGAGGCAAAACCAGCCTATTGGGTTTATTTAATGTTTATATGATTTTCTAGTAGACTTATCGCAAAATTCGCAAAACGGTGAAAAATTCACAGAAAAAACGCTAAATTGGAAAGTTTCACAAAAAAAACTTTAAATTTGGACATTTTCACGGAAATTGATGCCCGTGTCCAAGCTGATGCTGGCGTTAAAGTCAATGGGCATCCGAATAGTGTTGACACACGCTGATTTTGACGTGAGCAACTTTTTTGACGCACGTCCAAAAAAATTTAATTTTTTGCAAATTTATTCACCAGCGGCGAATTTATTTGGCCATCCTATTATCCAGAAAACCCCAAGTCCTGAGCATTTTGGATAACACGTCTCATATCTGTATTTGATTTTAAGCAAATGGAATTTTCTAATTTGTAAAAAAAAAAGTGAAAACCCCTAAAATGTAAATTTTGATAAATCTGCCTCCAATTGTAAAAACAATGTCTGCAACTATATCCTTGCTAATAAACCATTACAGACTTGTGTGTATTCTGATTTTGAATAAATACATGAAGGTTTTACCATTTAGCCTCTTCTTTTATTTTCACGAGCAGTTTGTTTAAAGGCTTAATAACGTGGCCTGTGTCAAAATAGTTGTGACAATTCCAATTGTTTCCATGGTACAGGATTAAGAGAAAATTATATTTTAAGTGTGTTTGTTAGCTCACATGTCAAGCTGTCGACATGAGCATGCCAACATTTCAGGAACTAAATTATGACAATTTGGAAAATTTCAAACATGAGCTGACACTAACCATTTATTTTTCTTTCATTTTATAAACAACCAGCAAATGTTTAAACATTTACATTGCATATACAATTACATACAGGAGTAGTTGAGTGGAATATAGCCAGTGGTCATGCTGTTAAAGGGGAAGTAAAGTCTAAAATAGAAGGCTAGAAATGCTGTATTTTGAATACTAAACATAAACACAGTTGCGTAACTACCGGGGGTGCACAGGGTGCAACTGAACCAGGGTTCTTGGTCCCTGCACACCCGGTGGGGCCCGCCAGGAAAATACGGCTCCTGAATCCCCAGGCTATTCCACGGCTGCCTAAGGAGGTCCTTCATCATGAAGGACTTCAGCGTGCAAATAGGCCAATTAGGGAGCTTTAACAGCAGCACTTTCAATTAACTGTAAAACCTGGAGCGCCCCCTGTTTGGCCAGTATGTACATTGAAGTACTTGCTCAGTATCTCAGTATCTTGCTCTGGGGGTATTTATACATGCAATTGCCAACATACCATCTTGCTTTGAGTTCTAGGGGCATTTATATTTATATTTATTTTTATTTAATCAGGATCACCCCTGATTAAATAAACCCAATAATCTGGTTTTGCTTCCAATAAGGATTAATTTTATCTTAGTTGAGATAAAGTACAAGCTATTGTTTTATTATTACAGAGAAAAAGGAAAATAATTTTTAAAAAGTTGGATTTTTTGATTATAATGGATCCTATAGGAGACAACCTTTCCGTAATTCAGAGCTTTCTGGATAACAGGTTTCCAGATCCCATACCTGTACTAAAAGACTAGCTGTCTTTCACAGATTGCGAGCGCGTGTGTGGTGCAGCTAGAACAGAAACATGAGTCATACAAATTTAGGCAGAGATATATTATCATTGTGTCATCCACGGGTGCCACTATTTACTGTCCAAAGCTGCACTGTTTTCATAGGAGTAATGTTGCTGTGGACTTAAATGATTGAGAACATATATGAACTTTTATTCTGAATTGGTATATATGTATGTGATGAGCAACCATATTGATCATATTAATGTTTGCTTTACTGGAACAGTTTAACTGCTCCTATGACATTAGGTCAGTAATGCTGCGTTCCAGCCCAATACATGTGGGGGAGGAGTAGAGGGGCCCAGTTGTAAATTGATGTACCAGGGCCCTTAGGGGTTTAGTTACACCACTGCATAAACATCAACTTACTGAACCACAAGCCTAATCAAACAAATGATTTATGCTTTCAAAGTTGACCACAGGTGGTCACCATCTTGTAACTTTTTTAAACATCTTTGCAAGACCAAGACTGTGCACATGCTCAGTGTGGTCTGGGCTGCTTAGGGATCATCATAAATTACAAAAACAGTATAAGACAAATAATATCTGCCAGAAGCCGATAAAGCAAGACTGATTAATAATCAGAATATACAGACTGCACTGGGTCTGTGTTGTCATGTAATCTAATGTGGATTTTATAGTTTTTGTATGGTTTAATATTAACTTTCTCCAAATCTACAGAACCAGTGGCTGCAGCAAAATAATCATCCAAATAGAATCCCAGTTTATCTGTTTAAATTTGGCTCCATGATCTTTGTCCCTGCAGCTGGAGTTGGAAACAGTAAAAGGGATGTAATAAAATCCAATCCAAATCTCTAAACAGTCGCCAACTGCTCTACAGGGAAACAAACAAAACTGCTTGACTTCTGCATGGCTGGGAAGTAAAGTGGGGGCTCCCCGTGCTGTTCATAAGTATGATTGTTTCCCTGAAGAGCAGTTAGGGACCGTCTGACAATTCCTATCCACAGCAGTAAATGAAGGGAGAATTTCACTGCATACAGTCAGGTTTCTTATAAAAACGGTACACATTTTTTATTTAAAGTATATTGGAGATAGGTTTCTTTTTCATTAAAGAAAGTAAAAATTTAATTTTTTTGCCTTTACATGCCCTTTAAGGTAAAGTGGAGGACATTCAGAGAAGAGGTTTAAAAAGTTCAGCAGCATTAAACAAAAACATTTGTACAGATCTTTTATAGATTTCTAGCCTCCCCAATGTGGGAAAGTAAAGCACCTGACATGTCCCAACAAGTCTACAAATACATCACACCACTACTTACAATAACCTAAACATTAGACCTTGAAGATATGCACCATGGTGCCAGCATCAATGTTGTGTCTTCAGGAAACCCTACTAGCTAAGTGGAACGATTCATTGGCCTGGCTCAAGTACCATCCCATACATATTTATATCAGTATAATTTAATTGGCTTCTTATATTCTTCAACATTTTCGAATGCTCATTAACAGGTTGAAGATTTTTTGGACTACTCTGTGAGGGCTGTAGACTGTTATTAATCAACACATTTCATGGCAATATATCTACCGAAGGGCCAGATTCAAGGACAAGATTCAATTTGAGAAGAAATTCTCCAAATTCAGTTCCAGTTTTTTCCCATAGACTTCAATAGAGTGATAAACAGTGAGATACATTTTTCTGAATTGAATTGCATTGAATTTTCATGTGATATGTTCATGTGATATGTTTTCATATGATATGTGAAATGTTTCTCTCTGAATTGAATCAAGATAACTGGAAAGATATGAACAGCCATCTAGAAGATACACACATTGATAAAAACAAGTAAATAACTGGGTAATATCCACCACTTCTACACAATTTCTATGTTCCATTTAAATTAAGTGGCCCATCAGCTGACATTTAGTGGCCCATTTAGTAAACCTCGATTTTTTTCTGGTCAAGGCTTCTAGGGTTAAAACTGAAATTTTTCATGAAAGAATAAAAACACATTTTTAGAGATTTATCATACCCCAAAGCTGCTAAAAATCCAAATCCAAAAATACTCCATCTCAAACCTGACCTGAGTTCATGTAGACGTCAATGGCAGATGTCCCTGAGGTTGTTTCTTGACATTGTGAACTGTGCAGGATAATCTAATAAAGTCTGTATTTTTGTCCTATAATTTGAGTTTTTGCATCGATAAAAACGAGTTTTCAGAGCGTCAAACGTACAATAAGAATTGACACTCGAATTTGACGTGATATCTTGACGCTCTGATATTTCAAGAAAAATAATTGATAAATCAGTTCAATTCAAAGAAGGGCGTTTGGTTGACTTTGTTTTCATAAAAACTGAGATTAATTCAAGTGTTAGTAAATTATCCCCTTAGATAACCAGTATATATTCCATTGCCATTGCAGGTGTTTAGAACCATCTACAAACAATTAACTTGCACGTGCATGTGACTATGCTATAATCAATAATATTCTTCGTAATGCATTTTAATGAAAAAACACATTTCTGTTGAAAGATCACAGATCCACATGCAGTGACAAGTGTTAATGAGATGTTTTGAGAGCCAGCTGGGTTAAAGAGACTCCATAGCAAAGGTGACGTCTCATCTACTTTAATTTACCTTAACATGCCATTCATCTCATTTCCTGGAGGGAGAAACCCAGCGCCTATGAGAGCTAGCCTAGAGCCATTAGAGGTGCTCATACAGGAGATCACACATTGCTGCCCTAGCTGTGTTCATCATTAAATCAGAGAAGCCTCTAAAGACCCCCAAGAGAGCATGATTACAATTAAAATTTATTGTGGTCATGGAAAGACCCCAATGTCGTCACCTTTGCAAATGGTTTTGAATAACACCGTTTAAAATTTGCATATGCAAGCAAGCTGTACTTCTGCAGATGGAAATATGAATTGGAATGAATCCCAATGGAATTCATGTGCATTTCTTGATTTAAACAGATTTCTCTGGAGATATGTCATCTTTAGACATAACCAAACAACCAATTTCTATCTAATAAAAATCAGCCTAGTTGGGTTGTTTGCTTGGTCTGTATTCTCTTGTATGTCCCTTGCTGATACTCATCTCTCTACGCGTTATCCTCTTCCTCCTGTTTAGCTTTTACCTGTGTTTGGTGCTCTTAGAAGTCTGTCAAAGGGCTGTCAACAATTCACTAAAGGAGGGTTCCTTCTAAAGGCATAAAGTCAGTTATGGGTAGATGATAATTCCTGAGTGCCCCTTGGTTCAGGATAGTCTCACATGACAATTTTGGTGCAACAACTTTTTACTAATGTAATTAATACATATTAAAACATTTTAATATATCCCTGTACAGAAGTTTGTGTATACACTGAACTATTAACTATTCTCCAGTGCAGAAGTACAACAGCACTAAGGGGTGGAAGGGGTTTCCCTTATTGCTCATCCATAGAGCACTTCTGCCCAAGGGAATGGCTACAGCTTTTGTTAGGTAACCCAGAGGGTACAGGACAACCCATAGGGCAGGTGGTAAGAACAGGGCATGTGCATTCTCTGCCTGCTTCCTAATTTGTACAACTGAATGGCCCACAACTTAGGGGATGGGTAGGGGCAGTAGGGGGACTCCTACATAGGTAGTGTTGTATACAAGGGGTAGTCACAGGTCTCAGTGACTGATGGAGACAGAGGAGACCTGCAACAATTTCCCATATGAGAAATGTGCAACAAAGTACTTTCCTTATAGTAAACAACCACTATAGATTAAATAAAGGAATACAACTGATAGATGAGGTGTGGTATAGAGAAGAGGTATGAGGCACAAGGTGTGGGGTGAATGGGCAATATCAGGAGGCAGCAAAGTGAGAGATGTGCAATTTATTATTGCGTTTAGCAGGTGATAGTAGCATATTGTGTATAGGGGAAGAATGCTAAGCTAGGCAGGGGAAAGCTTCCCAAAGAAATATGTTTTAAGATAGAGAGATTGGGAGCAAGTTGTATGGAATGTGGGAATGAATTCCAGAGAAGGGTACAGTCCTTGAGAGTCTTGAATGCAAGTATGTGAAGTGGTAATGAGTGATGTGTTAAGGAGAACAGATGAAGCCATCAGGATTGCACATTTACTGTAGTTGCATCATGTCCAGACACCATTTTTTAGTGCTAAATCCTACCTTAGTTGTAAAAAATGGTGTCTGGACACAGTGCAACAAAATGTGCAATCCCAACGGCATCTGTAGGTCAGTAGATCAACTGAGGTTTGTTGAGTCAGGACTGAGGAGTATTAAAGTGCAAAAATTAACAAATCTGGCCAAAATGTCAAAACTTGCTCATCTACAGTATAAAAACAGTATAAAACTTTTTTAAGAACCCTGCTCATCTACAGTATAAAAACAATATAAAACTTTTTTAAGAACCCTGCTCATCTACAGTTGGAAGAATTTCACTGTAATTGTTCTTGTAAATTAAGAAGAGGCAGCTTTGGTTTATTATAATTCTAGTAATACAACAGCTCTCTTTGCTCACTTGCATACTCATATATGGGTAATAAACTGTAACAAAGGCTTTGTGGCCCAAACCTATGTACATTTTCATACATAAATTTATTTTTGGCTTCCACCTAGGTACAATATGGTTACAGTGGACAAATCAGTGTACATGTTACAGGCAGGACCCATGCCTATGGTGTGTGATGTGAGGTGTCCCAAACCCAGAACAACTTCAAGGTCCCATTCATGGTGTACTGCTCTGCCTTTAACAACCACCTTTCCTTTCGGGAGGAGCCCTCCACTATTTAGATACCGCCAGGTCATAATGTGACAGGACCAAGGTGGGAGTTCTGGACGAGCAGGGGAACCACACGTGCAACTGGAGTGGAGAATAGGAGCATGGTCAAAGGACAGGCCAATCAGACCATGCAGTGCAGAATCAAGAGACAGAAACGTAGTCAAGTCACAGGCCGGGTTAGAATACCAAATCAGGCAGCTTGGAACGAAGTCAAGATGCAGGAGCATAGCAGAGGTCAAAGGCCGAGTCGTAATACAAAGGTGGCAGGTTCAAATCAGGATCCAAGAGAATAGTCAAAATACGGGCAAGAGTCAGGACAGGCAGCAAACAGTACTAGAAAAGGAACAGGCAAAGTCAAACAAAGTATCGCTTACTAGAAATTGCACCCAGGAACTAACAAAATATACTTTAACAATGGGCACGGTTGAAAAGGTGCCCTTACATATTATACAATTTCATGCCAGCGCGATGTCAGCTTTGACCGCTACAAATAAAACCGAATATAGACGATCATCGCTGAACCCGGAAGATGCGGCACCATTCAGCAAGAGGATGCCGAACAAAGCGGACACAGCGGGCTTCCATGCCGTGGCACCCCCACTAGACACTGAATCGAAAAACCACACTAGCACACGAGACTTGTGTCTGCAAAGATTTTTACTGCGGTGGTGTAATAATCTTTGCAAGGGCTTGCTCTGCAGACACAAGTCTTGTGTGCTAGTGTGGTTTTTCGATTCAGTTACTAGGAGGTTACTGTGTCCTCCATTCACTGTGCACCGAGCAAAGCTATATACCTGCACAACGGGTGTGCGAGTGTCTACTCCAATTGAACCCCCACTAGATAACTAGGCAAGTTCCTCACATGGTGGCAACTTTAGGAGAGTGGCCCTCTGGGATCTGTATAGAAAAAAAATCAGATTCCAAGAAAAAAAAGTCCCATTAAGCTCTTATGCTCTTCAAGCACTTTTGGCTAAATCTGGTGGTGGAGCTGAGAGAGAGGCTGCTGGTCTTTTTGTAATCTGCTCATGTGCTCTGCCGTGTTGCTCACCAATGGGAAGGCAGGACTGGACCTACATACAGCCCTGGCTTCAGGCCTCTACCAAGTAAATGAACATGAAATTTATTTTAACTGTGAGTGTAGGCAGGAACTATTGAGCCCTGAATTCATACAGAGATGATGAAATTACTTCCATGATCTAATGTTCTGTTAGAAAAGAAACCACTTCCTGGTTCTGCTGAGTCACTTCTTGAGTAAGAGAAGTTAGTAAACAAATTACCTGCCAACCCTCCGTTTATGGTCGACCCTTTGTTTATGGTGACGACTGGTAATTTTACTAATTTTACTAATTTCTCTTACTCCAAAACTGACTCAGCAGAACCAGGACGTGGTTTCTTTTCTAACAGGAAGTTAGATCATGGAAGCCATTTGATCATCTTGTGCAAAAAAACTCCCCAGATATTCCTTAATTAAAACAATAGGCCAAACGTATGCGTACTATTTACTTAGCTCATTAACTTTACTTAACTCATGTTGATATGTGTATACTGCTCCATAAAAATAGCAATAGCCACCTTATTTTTGCAAACTTTTCAATTCAAATTAGTGTCAGTTTATTCAGGGACTTCCACAATATCGCTTGATGGTCCAATGTCTGTACAAGCTCTTTGGTACCACTTACCCTACTGACTAGTCCAAGGGAGGATTTATAGGTCACTAAAATTAGTGTTAGTTTATTCAGAGACCTCCACAATCTTGCCTGATGATCCACTAGAAGTTTTTGCCACCCCTTATCCTATTCTGCTATATAGGCCATGCAAAACCCCATCACTTAAAGGGTTTCATGTTTTTAACATGGCCATTTACATGATTCCTCTACTAGAAACCCCTTAGGACATGCGTAAATGAAAACAATTCTGAATGCATTACAGTAAAACTCTTCCCTGCTTACATATTCCTGAAACATATATCTGTGTTCTTCCCTGAAACAATAAATCTTTCAGCTGTCGGCACTGAAATGCAGAGGATTACAAGACATTACTTCTGTTCTCCTCTCAATGAACAGATGTGGGTGGATCATTTCTCTGCTAATATGATCTTTTCTTTCTCTCGGAATTCTGCTTAACATTAAGGCATTCTCTGAGCTGTGAATAAAAAGAATTCATAACAGTGACTTCACCTTACATTGCATTCAAGTTCCAAATGCTCCATATTTACGTTTCCGTCTGATGGTAGAGTTGACACCCAGACATTTGGGGGCCTATTTATTAAACCCTTTTTTCTTATCAAGGGTTTTAGGGAGGAAACTCTTTCGTGGAAAAATAAAAACAAGAATTTTTAGAGATTTATCATACTGCAAAGCTGCTACAAATCTGAAAATACTCCATCTCAAATCTGTTGAGGTCTTGTAGAAGTCAATGGCAATGTCTTGACATTGTTATCTGCACTGGATAATCCAAAAGAAGTTGCGGTTTTAGTCTGATAACCTGAAAAAGTTGGGTTTTTCTAAGCAAAAATTCGATAAAATAGAGTTTTCGGAGTGTCAATCGTATAATAATAATAATTGACGCTTGAATTTGTCTCAACGTTTTTTGAGAAAAATTATTGATAAATGAGTTCAATTTATGGAAGGCAGTTTGGTCGACTTTCTTTTTATAAAAAACTGAGATTAATTCAAGTTTTAGTAAAATCAGCCCCTTGATATTAATGTAGAAACTAGAAACACAATGATAATATAGTTTATATTGAATGAGAAATATTAGGTATTAGCTAATGTTAAATACATGGTATAATAACAATGTCATCATAAAGTTGGTCTGGTTATAATATCACTGCTGTTTTAAGATCTTCATGGGGATGGAACTGAAATGACTATTAGATCTATTCCCTGGAAGGTGCCATGATTTAAACTGAACAACACAATCTAAAAAAAAATAAAGGAAGCAATTATCACAGTTATTAGGTTTATCTTGAAAAAGATTCTATAAACCTGCAGTTAAGCTGATCTGTTGAAACTGTTATCTGGACTGGAGTCAAGCAGCCACTGATGGGAATTTATCTTCTCCATTTGTCACAAGCTTTATGGACTTCATTTGTAAAGGAACATGGAGCTCCAGTTGCCCTATTTTATTCTGACCCTCTAAAATGTTCCTGAAACACTTATGTCAACAAATTCATACATGCTTATATGATTTCTTTTGCACCATGCATGAAGATATAAGAGAGGACTACATTCTGTAGTCCTCACTGCCCTAGTGTGTCTCCAACATGTTAACATCACCTTATCCATATTCCATATGGATCAGTTCTTGCGCCTGCACCTCATCTCAATTAAACTCCCAAATCATCTATATCCAAGTCTCTTTAATCTATTCTCTAGTAGTAAACAGTGAGCAACCAGTGGAAGACAGGAGATGGTTCCCTCTTCAATTCATCCAAAAAGTATTCTGGAGCTGGCTAAAGATCTGGCCAGCATTCATAAATGAAACAGTTTGAAACAGTATAAAACTGCTCAGAGTGCTCTCCTGAACCCTTTTTGCAATTTAGTTGTAAAAATATTAGTATTCGTTTTTACACTGCTAATATAATAAATGCAAAACAACTCACTGTTTATTTTGGGTCGACTAGAAACATTTGGCAGAAATTTAAGTTTGAGAGCAAAGAAAAGTCTTGTGATGTTGCACTGTTCAGAAAATTAAGTTAGTAAGCAGAGAAGAGTCATCTGGAGTTTCTCTGGCCAGTTCTAAGCAGAGCAACAATATGGAGCTGTTTCACTTGTTAGTATGAGACATTATACAGATTGGTTACCTCATGTGATTAGGAGTTACTTGGTACTTGGCATGACTATTTTTATTCTAGTACCCTGTGGTCCATCAGTGGTTCATGGGTATCCAGTAAAGCCCTTTAATTGTCAGATAGGGAATTTGGATTAAATACTAACATGACAATATGGACACTTTTCTCAGCTTCCTTTGTATTATAAATTCAGTGGATGCTTCCAGGCTTTAACAACATTTATATGCAGCCAAAATATATATGTTTTTATGACAATGTACCTTCCTGTAGCTGATGTACCCTCATATGAGATAAGAACTTTACAATAAATCCATTACTTAGACTTAGGCAAGAGGAGTTACAAAAAGCAGTGACATTATCAGAGCTTTAGAAAACAATCAGTATATGCTGAGGGCAGTTTAATATTATTCAGATAAACATAGCATGGTGCTTTTCATATCTGCTTGGAGAAGATGGGGCTAAGTGGTACTCGTGACAATGAGCTGTTTATATTTCATAAATCAATTGTATTGTTCTTGCTGAACATTCAGTTCCACATACAATGTAAACAAACTAAACCTACACAAGAACATGTCCAGCTCTACCAACATAGATTTAAAGAACCAGATTCCAGGTTAGATAGGGTTGACCAGACCTTGACATGTGCAACTTGGAGAATGAATGCAGAGAGGGGAAAATGATAGAAATCAAGAGGGAAGCATTTTCTTGAAAGAGAATTCAACTAAAACAGAGGACATAATATGGAGCCGGGAGGAGGAAATCTAACAGTATAATAAACACATGAGAGTGTTCATCATTCTCTGCCCATGTTGAATGTAGTACAAAAGATACTTGCGGTCATATACGGCTCCGTAAATTCAGAACAAGTGCTAGGCTCCCTGGTCATGGCTTAATCTTCTACCTGTAGAAGCCATCTTTGGCCTCGGGAGTAGCCCTCAACTACTCAGATGGCACCAGGCCTTAACTTGAGAGGAGCCAAGCAAGAGTTCTGAACGAGCAAAGGGGCATGTTCGTTTCCAAGATTTTGGACAACACCAGGTTCTCATGGATTAAACAATAAAGCATAGTCAGGCAGGTAAAGGCATAGTCAGTTGGTAAAGGCAGAGTTCAAGGATAGTCAGGCAGACAAAAGGTCAGAATTGGCAGAGTTCAGGATAGTCAGACAGGTCGGGATCAAAACCAGGACATTCACAGACAAAATCACTCCCAGGAAACTAGATTAGACCTAACAATGGGCAATGATTTCTAGCCTGAAGCCCCTTTAAATACATTTGAATTTTGCGCTAGATCGTGATGACTTCAGGCGCCGCCGGAATAAACCTGGAATCGAGCAGCCGCACGTCATAGGAGGCATATCATCCGGAGGGACTAGATCGGCTTGGGAATCCCCTCCGGCCTCCTCCTAGACCACCAGGGTAAGTCATTGTTACACTTGGGGTACCATTCCAGCTTTTGTGTAGAGCACTTCTCCATGTGACTCCTCTCTAGTGGCATAACAAAAAAATCACAATGGTCCATTCATTTTTAAACATTTGACTTTAAACAAAAACAAAAAAAAACCCCAAAAACATTGATTATAGAATAGAATGAATGTTGAAAAAACATTTCCCAATGATTTCCCACCAGTTTTCAGTTTCTCCATGAATAAAAATTTAGATTTGAATTTGTGTTTAGCTAGGGCCACAAGTTTTAAAACTTTTCTGTATCTGCTAAGGGTTAGCGCTATATGCCTTTAGTTTTGGGTTTGTGCGTGGAGAGGGTCGTGTTTGTAATTTTAGAAAGATCCATATTTTTATTTTAAGGGTTGTTTTGCAAAAAGAAGATGTGTGTGAATGTGACCGCCTGACATCGGCAATGTATTTAGGAGAAGCAGATGGAAGTCTTTTCAGTGCACTGGAGCTGAAACTAAAAAAATAAAATAAAATGCAAATTCAGATTTAGTTTAGACACTAACTGCATAAGCACAGTTAATAACAAATTACTTACATGTAAGCCTTTCCATTGTTTGCAGTAGTCCTTAAATATTTCACTTAGTATACAGGTTTAAAGGACAACTAAAGCCTCAAATTAAAATTTGCCAGTTCTTCTACTGAAGTTCCAACATATCATGTCTGTCCTCCGTTACACTATAAACTATAAAATCCCAAACAGGAGACTATAGGGGCCCATTTACTTAGCTCGAGTGAAGGAATAGAGGAAAAAAAAAGTAGAATTTCGAATGTTTTTTTTTTTTGGGCTATTTCGACCATCGAATGGGCTACTTCGACCTTCGACTACGACTTCAAAACTATTGGACCATTCGACAGTCGAAGTACTGTCTCTTTAAAAAAAACCTTCAACCCCCTAGTTCAACACCTTAAAGCTACCGAAGTCAATGTTAGCCTACGGGGAAGGTCCCCATAGGCTTTTCTAGCTTTTTTAGCTCAAAGAGAAATCATTCGATCGATGGATTTAAATCCTTCGAATCGAACAATTCGAAGGATTTAATCGTTTGATCAAATGATTCTTAGTTTGATTGTTCGATCGAACGAATTGCAGTAAATCCTTTGACTTCGATATTCAAAGTCGAAGGATTTCAATTCGGCAGTCGAATATCGAGGGTTAATTAACCCTCGATATTCAACCTTAATTAAATTTGCCCCTATATGTTTATCCCCCCCCCCACTTTATTTTGTTTTATTTTTACTGCATCTCACATGGTTATGGCGCTGTAAACTGTTTCCTTTTTCCTTTTCTTTTGTATTGTTTAATGTTAACTTGTCAAAAAAAAAGCAATAAAAACTATTAAAAAAAACAAACAAACTATAAAATCCCTTTATGTTTCAGACTGAAGATCAATGACTTTGCTGTACGTGTTTTAGTTGTGAAACTGTTATATTATTTATTGTTATTTCAATGAAATATGACAGAACTGCTATTGTTTAATGGAGAAGGAGGTGATACATGCACAGGAATAATCCCATGTACAAGAATGAATGCACTTTTGTAAATAGCAAACTTTATCCATCGCTATATCAGAATAACAATATCCACATTGGTGAGAAGAAACCTTTAATAGTGCTCTGTGAACAGTGGTGTCAGCACAATGCTATGAAGTCCAACAAGTATAGTTCCTTTTCTTCATGAGTGTTATACCACTAGTTACATAGTTAATATTGGATGAAAATAAGAATCTATCAAGTTCAACACCCCCCCCCCCAAATCTTAGCTATGAGGAAAGACTGGCCAAATTGGGGATGTTCACTCTGGAGAAGAGGCGCTTAAGGGGTGATATGATAACTATGTATAAATATATAAGGGGATCATATAATAATCTCTCTGATGATTTATTTACCACTAGGTCTTTCCAGCTGACATGACCCCCTCTCCCAATATTCAGGATTGCACAAAAAAAATTTCTTCCGCGCAGCGCTGTTTGTGCACAGAGCGTGCAGTTTGCACATGCATATGGCGTAGTTCGCACATGTGCACTGAGCGGGGCCTCCAAGCATAGCATTAGGGGGGTTTGGGGGCTCAAGGGGGGCCCTGGAAAGCAGTCCCAGTGGGCCCCGGGCCCCCAGTCCAAACCTGCCTAAATATTGGGAAGGGGTTTGTTACAGTGAGAGCTGTGAAGATGTGGAATTGTCTCCCTGAATCAGTGGTACAGGCTGATACATTAGATAGGTATAAGAAGGGGTTGGATGGTGTTTAGCAAGTGAGGGAATACAGGGATATGGGAGATAGCTCATAGTACAAGTTGATCCAAGTTGATGGGCCCATTGTCATTTTGGAGTCTGGAAGGAATTTTTCCCCCTGGCAGTTAGGTAGGTTAAAATAGAGCAAAAAGGTTGAACTTAATGGACGTGTCTTTTTTCAACCTAACTTACTATGTTACTATGTTACTTAATATTTAAATGAACTCGTTACCTATACTAAACCAAATGTAGATCACAATAGCCTTTGATATTATGTCTGTCCAAGAAATCATCCAAGTCCCTCTTATAGTCATTAACTGAATCAGCATCACAACATCACCCGGCAGTGCATTCCCCAACCTCACTGTCCTGACTGTGAAGAACCCCCTACGTTGCTTCAAATGAAAGTTCTATCCTAAGGGGAAGTTTTGGTGAGTTGATATATTAAAAAATATTTCCCTTGCAAGCATCTTTCTGATTAGAAATCACGGGGGACCCGTACAACAAAATTTTTGGGGCCCCCAAACCCCATCCCAGATCCCACCTACACCACAGTTAAAATACTACACAGACATCAGTGCTAAAAAGGTAACCCCCCCCACACACACACAAGTTATAAAAAGCTATTGATGGCCAGGGCAACAATTATAAGTTAAAAAAGATGTGGTGCCAGGGCCCTCCATAAAAGTTTTTTTTTAAAAAAAAATTGGTGGTCAGGGCCCCCATACCAGTTAAAAAAATTGGTGACTAGGGCCCCCCTATTAGTTAAAAAAACATTGGTGTCAGTGCTCCGCTTACAAGTAAATTAGGGCCCCAGATAATATTTTTTAAAAAAACATTGGCGCCGGGACCCCCCTTACAAGTTAAAAAAATTTGGGACCCCAGAGATTATTTTAAAAATTAACATTGGTGGCAGGGGCCTTTAGATTATTAAAATAATGAATTGGTGGCCAGGGGATTAAAAAAAACAAAAAAAACACACACATTGGTGTTCATTAGAATTGAACTCCGGACTTCAACTTCGGCTCCTACCGTGACTTTTCGCCACTTCGGGACTTCAGAAGGAGGCGGCATGGCTTCGGCGCTGTCAAATGGGGGCCCGGCTCTTTCGAAAAGTTCAGCACTGCCGGGCCCCCCTTCAGGTCCGGCCCAGTACACTTGTACCCTGTGCCCCCCTGATCTTTCTCAATAAAAAAACATAACTCCAACTTTGACAGAATACCCTCATAGTTTAAAACTTCCAATCATAAAAAAAAAATGTTCTCTGTAATAATAAAATAGTAACTTGTACTTGATCCCAACTAAGATATAATTAATCCTTAATGGAAGCAAGCTATCCTATTGGGTTTAAATAATATTTATATTACTTTTTAGCAGACTTAAGGAATGGAGATCTAAATTACAGAAAGATCCATTATCCAGCACCCCCAGGTCCTGAGCATTATGAATAACATGTCCCATACCTGTAGTCAAACCCCAGTTATATGTGCCTCCATTTAACCTTTTCTTGAAATTAAATTTGTTCTTCTAATACATCCTTTCTTTTAATTTTTCTAATACATTTCAATGGCAACATTTCCTGGATATTAAGTAGGTTTTCCCGAATTTTCCATTTTAATTCTGACACATGTTCCTTAAGAACCCCGATGTATCTCTCATGATTAGTGATGGGCGAATAAATTCAAAAAGTCGATTGCGTCAAAACTGGCGGACGCCCATTGACTTTAACGCCAGCATCAATTTTTTCGTTTCGCAAATTTTGTGGGAAATGGGAGAGACTCGCCCATCGCACATCACATTACTTTCCACTAACATTACGTTTTCTTTTGTTCTTTACACCATTTTTACAGAAAACCCCAGATTTTACGTTCCCCTATTTTACATTTTTTCCAATATTATGTTTTTCCCCCTGTTCCCCTGGAAAACGTAAAGTCGTTGAGTGTATACCTTCTGGGAGCTGCTTTTGAAACAAAGGCGAATACTGTGAGGGTGACATTGATAATTATAAACATAAAGAAAACACAAAGTTTGAGAGTCTACAGCTTAAAATGTAAAAAATATGTAATGAAAAAAAAGATCAACATCGAGATGCTAAAGATGCATAAAGATTCCAGGAATACATTTAGCAATAGACGGCAAAAGCAGCATGTGGGAAGTGCCAGCACGAGAGTATTCTGTTGATTGCATGTGTTCAGGTAGATCAGAATCTAAGCCACATTATGAAACCGGCCATGAATAAATAAAAATATTATTTGTTGTTTGGAACTAAATGTAAAGGACAAATGCAAGGGGAACAAATGAAAAAGTAAGAAATGGTCGATTGTATCCGTTTTTGAAAATTCGGGCCCATATTTTGGAGATCAGAAGGATGGTTTCCCTTTAGGAATAGATTGCCACTGTGTAAGTTTATTTGCCCGAGGAAGAAGTCAATGACCTTGTGCTCATGGTATCTGTGGTGAGAAAGTGCAAAAACATGAAAACAAAGCATTGCATGTCATAAATGATATCTCTTGTCTGTGAATCTCTTTTAAAATACAATATATATATATATAGTGAATAAAGTACCCCCTCTTGTAAAATATAAGGATATTATAAGTTACCGAGGAGTTTCTTGACATCAGAACTCACGGTTTATAAGGATATAATTTACAAGATATTCATGGCTTTTGTGTATAATATAGTGGATAATGTACCCCCTACTGTAATCTATAAAGATATTATGTCACCGAGGAGTTATGTGACCATATAAAAGCACCAGGCCAAAGGCTTTTATACAGGTCACATAACTCCGAGGTGACTTCTAATATCTTTATAGATCTCAGTAGGGGGTACATTATGCATTATAATCTACATTTTATGTGAAATGTTGGGAGGGGGGTTGGCGTCCAATTCTAGTCGTGGTGTCCAAATTGGGTGCGCTGGCGTCCAATTCGGGCTCATCGGCTTTCAATTTGAACACGGCAGCGTTAAATTCAGAAGCACTGCGTCAAATTCGGCGGCCGGGGACCCCTCTTATAAATGGCGCGTTCTGAGGTCAGAACGCACCGTTTATAAGGATATAATTTACAGTCTGGTCTCATAGGAAAATGACCAGACTGTAGACAGCTCAAGCTTTGGAGCCGAAACGTTGATAATAAATGTAATTTTTTGATTTTGTACATCAAGACCTGGTTGGTGCGGTTTTTTCCTAGTAAACTATGTGATTGTTTTGAACCAGCACACAGGCACTGGATCATTCGCCGTGTGCACCAGCCATAAAATATAGCATATATATTTATATATATATATATATATATATATATATATATATATATATACACAGTATATATATGTTATAATATATGTGGTTGAAAAACGCACAATATTTTGTGTATGCGACCAGTGTTAGACGGGTAAAACTCCAGGGAAAATGTATTGTGTTGCAGCAAGAGTGGCTGTAGTTGTATCCCTCAGTGAAAGAACCCATTTGACAAAGTAAGGGATTTGTTAAAACCTACAATTTTTTTCAAGAAACTATATATGAAGTTTGATTAAATGTGTTCAGGTTGTACTGGATAGATTGTTAATATGTGTTTGATTTTGGCTGCCCTTTAAGTATGTTTAGCTCCCCAGGTAAAATAGCTAAGTGCTTAGGCTGCAGATGAGCTGTAGTTAAAAGGACGTGTGAGACGACACCTCAGTGCTTCCCCCTTGAGCCCTCCTGTAGCTGGAGCAGGGGCCGTGGACATCACCATGTACAGGAGGGAGGTGTTTGTAGTTGCAAAAGAGACTGTGGGGGTCATTTATAAAGTAAATTATTTGCAAACGGTTGTATTGCCGATGTTTTTTCCTGAAAAAATTAGATTTTTCAATCCAAAATATTCCACCAAATGACTCTAAATTGGTTCTAAAGCTGGCTATAGACGCAAAGATCTGATCGTACGAATCGAGGATTCGTACGATTTTCGGAACCGTGTGTGGAGAGTCCCGACATTTTTCGTCCGGCGGAGATCGGTCGTTTGGTCGATCGGCAGGTTAGAAAATTCCTGTCGGTTGCCGATAATATCTCTGCGTGTATTGCCGATCGTAGGATTTTCAGTGGGAGACTGTCACTAGCTTTGGTTGGACATAGATATCGTACGATTGCTGTCAGGGGCAGAACATTGCTGATCTGTTCTTTAACTAATCTGACTGGTAAGACTTTGATCTGAATGGTTAGTGGCGGGTCGGGAGATGGGAAAGTCCGATCATACGATGATTCCTACGATCGGATCTTTGCATCTATGGCCAGCTTAAGAGGTGCCCATAGGCTAAAACAGCAATTCGTCAGGTTTTAGATGGCGAATAGTCAACGTTGAATTTTTAAAGAGACAGTACATAATAAATTTCGATATTCAAATTTTTTTCAAATTCGATTTAAATTTGGACTATTTCCTAGTCGAAGTAGACAGACATTACCTCGAATTTCGTATTTTAAAATTCTAATTTTCACTTCAACCCTTAATAAATCTGCCCCATAATGACATAATAATGATGTCTGTGTTTTTATGACCCAACAGACTGCATTTTTTCTGCAAAACAGAAGACACGGCAAAATTGCAGCATGGATTCATGAAAACGTTTGTAGGTGGAGAAACCATGAATTTTACAGCAAAACTGTACCAGGTGAAAAAGTTTGCTCAACGCTAGCGGTAATATTGGTAATGCCATTTGCTAATGATGACTAAGGGATGACTAAATAGCAGATGCACATTGAGAAAATGTAGAAGTGCTGGAGATTTACACACGTGATGCATTTTTTACTGCGCTTAACAAAACCGCATTGTTGTGTTGTCAGCATTTCCCGTGCTTTTGTGCCAAGCAACGGGGCCTTTTTATAACAAGAATAATAACTCACCTTTATGCCTCGCTTATAAATGATTGAAGTATTTGCAGTGTCTACAAATAAATAATGAATCTTAATGATATCCCAGAGATAATTACATTAACTGAACAATAACAGTAATAAACCAGCAGTTTAAAAAAATCTTGCGCTACTACAACATGTCTGTGATTCATTTATTTACCTTTAACTTGCCTCTCGATAGTCAGAGTCATTCTTTTTTTCTCACATAAAACGCTTTTTTTCCATTAGTCTTTAAACTACTGCAGCAGATGGCAGCGATTTTGCTTGAATGGAGAAGCCGGAACATTTGCTGATTAGATAAGCGCATATTATTTTTGGATAATTCATTTTAAAAAATGTAAACTGATTAAAGCTCATTTGATCTTTTTACCTTTAAAAGGAAGACCATTTATTATTATTATTATTATTATTATTAACATGTATTTATGTAGCACCAACATATTGCATAGCATTGTAAAGTAAATGTGATTATACAACTACATCACATGAATTACATATATAGAATATATGGAGTAACAAACATCACAATCAATACAGGTACAAAAAGGTGAGGAAGGCCCTATGCATATGCATACAGTCTAAAGGGAAGGGAGTAATACACAAGGTGTGGGAGTGGGCAAGATCGAATTAAGTGGGTGACAAATGTGGTATTGTATGTGGTGTTGCGTTTGGTAGTTAAGCAGAGTGAGGGTAGGCTTCTCGAAAGAAGTGCGTTTTTAAGAGATTTCTTGAAAGCAGAAAGGTTGGGAGAAAGTCAGACAGACCGTGGGAGAGAGTTCCAGAGGAGGGGTGCAGCCCTTGCAAAGTCTTGAATGCGAGCATGTGAGGAGGTAATGAGAGAAGAGTTGAGTAGCAGGTCAGTAGAGGAGCGTAGTAAGCGAGTGGGTGAGTATATAGAGATGAGTTCAGAGATGTAGGGTGGAGCAGAGTTATGAAGTGCTTTGAAAGTCAGGGTCATTAATTTGAATTTGAGTCTGAAAGGTAGCAGAAGCCAGTGCAGGGATTGACATAATGGCGAAGCAGAGGAGGAGCGGTTGCTGAGGTGTATGAGCCTCACAGCAGTGTTCATTATGGACTGGAGAGGTGACAGGCTCTGGAGGGGAAGGCCAATTAAAAGAGAGTTACAGTAGTCTAGACGTGATATGACAAGAAAGTGAGTAAACATTTTTGCAGCATCTTGGGTGATAAATGATCGTATTTTGGATATGTTCCTTAGGTGGAAGTGACATGATTTACTAAGTGACTGGATATGAGGAGTGAATGACAGGGCAGAATCTAGGATAACCCCAAGGCTTATTTACAATTGTTAACAAGATGGATACTTCTGGGATATTACTGGTGTTAGTTGGAGGAAAGAGAACCATTTCAGTTTTAGAGAGGTTTAATGTAAGGTAGTGTTGCGACATCCAGGTAGAGATAGCGGACAGGCAGGAGTTCTGGGTTGAGATCATGTACCGTTATCAGCAACAATTTATAAGAGATACTTAACCCAGTCAGTGTGTGGACCAGCAGCAGGGTAGAACTGGTTCATCATCATGTGAATTTGAGTAGTGATGAGCGAAACAAATTGCCATAGTTAGATTTGTGCTGAATATTTGAGGTTCGACGCAGGCAAATTTTTTGACAAAGCCGCATCAAAAATTAGCCGTGTGGCATGACAAAAAAAAACAGCAGCAAAAAAAACAGTCAATCGACTTTAATGAATTTGGAGCGAAAAAAGTTGCAGGCAGTTTCGGGAATTTTTCGCCAAAGCGAAGCAGGACACATTTTCTCATCACTAAATTTGCTGCAATTTTACTGCAATTCTAGTTTTTTGCCACCACTTTGATTTTGAGTTTCCAGAAACGCAAATATACATGTTTTAAGGAAAAAAAAAAACTCATATAGAAAAAATGGTCATCTAAACGCTGTCAAGTTCATGGAGAAGTTAACGGGTCAACCAGAATTTTCAAAGCTTAAACTAAACTGGTTTTAACTATTAGTATGATGTAGAGAAACGTTGATGCACAGGTGGTCACAATAAAGAAAAGGGGAAGCTGTACCAAGGCAGGCCATAAGAAATGTATTAGTGGAGGAAGTCAGCTTTTGTATGGGATTTCCTAAACATGAGCTCTGCTATTCACTTACTTAAGTTCATCCAGGTGCGGGCCCCATTGTGTTGTGGCTGCAGAGAAGTATGGGTATTTATAGCAGCAGGCAGAACTGATTGTAGGTATTTACCAGTGAATCGGGATCAGAGGAAGTACTGAGAGAATGAAATAGAGCATTTCTATCCACGGTGAGGGTGTTATATATAATCTTTTATTTACATGTATTACTGACAGTGTTCAAGAGAAAATAATGTAAGCAATGTGGTAATTCAAGTGCTCAAGAGATGGGTATTTAATTAGCCTATGCATTTTCATGACCCACGGTGCCAAGGTGAAGAGGCAGACTTGTTACAGCCTGCATTGCTTCATTACAAGCCTCTGTAAAAATCCTTACTTCCAAAGTCTTGGATCTATGCTGTCCTGTATTTGTGGCAGTTGCTAATAAGCTGGAATTCCCAGAGGATATTTATGTTATTGCTGAAACCTGGTTATGATTGTTTCACAAAGAAATATAAGACCAATATGTTCAGTAGACCCAACAGATGGATATATTTGAAGTATCAGAGTTAAGTTTAGTCCAAGTGCAGTAATGACTAGGAACCAGGTGTCTTTGTTCATTAGTGCAATTGCTAAAATGACAGGTAGTTGCTTTCCAATGAAGTGCAACCAACTATATCTATGTTGCTATTGCATAAAATCTCATTTGTGTTCAGACATGAAGTATACTTTTCCTTGCTTCCTCTACATGGTATATAAATCTTTCAAAGACCAGACAAGGTTCCGAATTACTTTCAGTGCGAGGAAAGGTTACAGAAAAAAAACGATCTGTCTTAAAAAACATCTTATTTCTCCTTTAATAAGAAAACAAATACAAGATAGACATGTTTTCCCTTTTGTCATCTGTCATACACGTTCAGATCAGTCTACGATTTTTCAGGAAATCAAACACCTTTCAAAATGTTCTGATGCAAAACAACAAGAAATATGGCACTGAGAAGAGCTGAAAAAAAAAAACAAGCTGGATGTATAAACCTTCAGTCAAGTAAAACTGGCACCTTACATGGCCAATCCATTTTTGTAAATCCGTCTTGATTAAATTGCTTGCAGCTGCCACTGCTCATCGTTGTTAGCAGATGCTCAATAAACCAACACAAACCTTAAGAAGGAAGCCCAACATATTCAATGTTGTCTTCCTGTGTGATAAGGCGCTCACCAAATCTGAATGCACAAATCTGAATACTGTAGGTCATTCCTTCCAGGAGAAGCCCTACTCTTCTAGAACATAGTATAATTCAGTTGTATTTGAAATAAAAAACAACAAGGGCTACTTATGAGATAAAGCAAAACAAGACCCAACAGCCCAAGGAAGCAGTGTAGAAATTATTAGAATATTTTTAACAAGCTGTACTCAACTTCACATACTCCTATGATTCAAGAGAAGACTCCCAATAAGGCATGGGGGAATTGCAGCCCTAGATCTAGTAGGATATTTTAGGACCTCCCATTTAGTTACATCCTGGTGGTTACAATTTTTAATTTAATCCCGTTACTATCCTGGAAACGATTGTGTCGTTATGGGAACAGGCATTTTTTTGGACCTTGGAAATGCTTACATTTACATTTTTTTTAAAAAAACAAAACAGTTTTTTATATCTATATCTATGGATTTCCTAGAGAGCTGGGGGGTTGTTGCATATCCTACAGGTATTGTATACACTGCCAAGACTACCTCATTTGTTGAGAAGGTTGTAAGGGCTTAGGGCATGTAGCAAAATGAATATTAGCCACCGATCAGTTGTTTATACAGAACTCTAGGCATCTTTTGGGATTAAGTATCTGGAGAAAGTCTATACACACAACATATTAATGTTCTTTAGGTAGCCTAAGTCCATGGACTGCCCAATTACAACGTGATATTTTTTTTTCATTTTCATTTATTTGACACCAATATAGGTCAGGAGACCTTAGTTAGCTACCTCTCCTTTAGAGGACCTGATCTGATCAAGCCTGCCATAGATAAGATCCAATAACTTCTCAAATTGGCATCCCGAACTCACATGGGAAAATAGAAATGATTTATAAAGAACACACAAACTACTCCAGTTTAAGCAAGAGACCGCATGATCCAATTTAGACTAAGGGCCATATTTATCAAGGGTCAAATTTAGAGTCTATAAAAACTCCCATAAACGCCCATAAACTCAAAATTTGAAAAAAAAACGACCAATCAAAATTTATTAAAAATAAATTTTTTAAAAAAAGATTAGATTTTCCAAACTCCACCAAATGACTCCAAATGGATTGTAGGGGGTCCCCTATAGGCTAAAACAATAGTCGTATACGTGATAAATTAAATTCGAATTTCAAATTCTTTTAAAACTGGACTATTTCCTAGTCAAATTACACTAAAACCCAAAATTCTAATTTAAAAATTAGAATTTTGAATTCGACCCTTGACAAATCTGCCTCAAAATTTGGTAATCCCACACCAAATTCATTGGTATTAAAGCTGTGCTCTAAATGCAGCTCTCATATTAAGGATATATATCTACTCTGGTGGTCAAGCCTATCAATGTTCATTGTCTTTCCAGGGCAGAAGGAACATGTATTTTCTTTTCTTTTTCACTAAAGAACATCAGTTGTACTCTGGTGGAAGGCAACAGAGCACCCCAAGATTTTTGGATATAGAACAATTCCCTTTTTTCTAAAAATGTTAACAGTGAGTGCCCACTAAGATATGGATACTATGGATGTAATATTTGGATTTTTTCTTGCGACATGGACATATACAGTACTGTAAATGTATTTTTAGGAATCAGTTTAATGTTCAGTTGGTTCAATGTGTTGGCTTCCTGAAAAAAAAAAAAATACAAAATACACCTTTGACCTCTCACTTCTTTCAACTACCATACGTGGCTAAAAGTAGAATATCTATCAAAGTAAATACAATGTCAAGACAATGGCAGGAAAACATTTGTTTCAATTGCAATAAGATATTGAAGACCCCATGCTATATATAGAAAATAGTTTGTAGGCAATAAACCAGTTCACCAAACCAGTTAATTAAAAAAAATAAAAACCGTTATTTAAACCTGAACATTGATATATTGTAGACAACTAAGACATCTACAGAGGTGAATGATGTTATAATTGCCTTTAAAATCATATATATGTTCCTTAATGTTTGAGTTCTTAGTTCAGTATGTGCAGTGCCTAATTATATTGAATTTAGTAGACCACACAGGCACATAATGCATAGGGATGATGCAGTATTATTACAATCTTTAGGTCTATTTATCACTGTTTGCAAAATATGGGATTGATTTTGGGACCGTAACAGCCATACCAAGGTGATTGCAATTTTCATTATAGGTTTATGTTACAGACTAGGCTGGAACACATTGGGGGGCATAAGCATCTATAAGAGGAAGGAAAGGTGGCTGACATTTTAATGAATGGAATCAGCATCAGTTTACAGGCTGCACATCGGAGGATTATTGGAGTTAATGCTGAAACTATATACAGATGAAGCCACTTGGATTTGTGAGTTAAATGCGTCATGACTCAGGGGTAATTGAAGAAACTGTGTTATCTTAAGTCATCTTAACTCATTTAATGCATTTAACCTTTTCATTAGCATACCAAAGATCCATTGTTCACAATGGTGAATGCTTTAATTAGATGGGATGTTGTGACACAGTTTTCTGTGTTAAATGAGATAAATGGGATATCTGTGTTTAGTTATTCTGTGTCAAACAGACAAACCAAAGTGGCTGCATCTGTACTTGCAAACAGAATGAAAATGGATTTTTGAACTATGTACTTTGTCTTGTTAATGATTAATAAAGTTTTAAAGGCCTTGCCTCGCAGATTGGGTTTTGATTCAAACTATGACTTTTTTCAGAATCGTGCATGAATTTATGGCTGTTGATGAATAGGCATTGTGACTGATTTTATGCTTTTCAAAATCTATACGTTGAATAACTCAAGTACAAAGTTTGCACCAGATGTTTGATTTCATTTTTAAATTCCTCCAGCTGGTTGATAAGGGTTACTAGACATCAAAAGCAAAGTGGGATCTGATTAGCCAATCATAGCACTGGCTTCAGACAGGAAAAAATAAATTGCAGTTGTCTCTGTAGGCCCGCCTAATGGCTTTTTTACTGGCATCCTATTGGCTCACCTGCACAGCCTGGGAAAACAGAGAGCAGGATGGGGAGTGGTTGGGTTGGATGGTATAGAAGTAACATAGGTTGACATAGTACTTAAAGCAACATTTAAATACACATTTCTTACTTTTTGTAATTTTTTCCTCATGTACACAGACAGATTTATAAATTCTAAAAATTGTTTCAAAATTCGATTGCAGAAAAAACTGCAATTAATCTAGTTTGAGTATATTTCAGGAATTCTATTTTATGCCTTAATCACTAGCATATTGATAGGAAAACTTGATCTAAAAATAAAAACCCAATCATGTCCACTGTATAGAGCACTGGTAAGGCCCCATCTAGAATATGCCGTACAGTTTTGGTCTCCATCACTCAAACAGGACATTATTGTATTAGAGAGGGTACAGAGAAGGGCAACTAAGCTGGTAAAGGGAAAATCTTAGCTATGAGGAAAGACTGGCCAAATTGGGAATGTTCACGTTGGAGAAGAGGAGCTTAAGGGGGTGATATGATAAAGACCCATCTGTTTAAAGAGGCCTATTCGATGTACCTTAATTAATCATTGCTGTATCAAAATGACAAATTGTTTATACAATCCTAATGTCTCAATTGTACCCTAACCTTTTAGTTTGTAAACCCTATTGTATTCTGTAATCCTTGTCTGTTATCCACCATTTATTCCCTGTTTGCTATAACTGCAGTAAAGCACTGCGTATCTTGACAGCGCTATATAAATAAATGATGATGATGATGATGATGATAACTATGTATATATATATATATATATATATATATATATATATATATATATATATATATATATATATATATATATATATATATATATATATATATATATATAAGGGGATCATATAATAATCTCTCTAATACTTTATTTACCAGTAGTTCTTTCCAACTGACACCAAGTCACCAATTCCATCTAGCAGAAAACAGGTTCCGTCTAAATATTGGGAAAGGGTTTGTTACAGTGAGAGCTGTGAAGATGTGGAATTGTCTCCCTGAATCAGTTGTACAGGCTGATACATTAGATAGCTTTGAAGGAAAACTATACCCCAAAATGAATACGTAAGCAACAGATAATTTATATCAAATTAAGTGGCATATGAAAGAATCTTACCAAAATGGAATATATATTTCAGTAAAAACTGCCCTTTTATATCTCTAGTCTTGAACCACCATTTCGTGATGGTCTGTGTGTTGCCTCAGAGATCACCTGACCAGAAATACTGCAGCTCTAACTGTAACAGGAAGAGATCAGCTGACCAGAAATACTGCAGCTCTAACTGTAACAGGAAGAGATCACCTGACCAGAAATACTGCAGCTCTAACTGTAACAGGAAGAGATCACCTGACCAGAAATACTGCAGCTCTAACTGTAACAGTAAGAAGTGTGGAAGCAAAAGGCAGAACTCTGTCTGTTAATTGGCTCATGTGACCTAACCTGTATAGTTTATTTGGTATGTTTGTGTGCACAGTAAATCGTGTGATCCCAAGGGGCGGGCCTTATTTTTTAAAATGGCAACATTCTATTTATGATTACCCAATGGCACATACTACAAGAAAAATATATTATTATGAAAATGGTTTATTAACATGAAGCAGGGCTTTACTAATGAGCTGTTTTATACAATATATTTTTATTGAGACCTACATTGTTTGGGGGGTATAGTTTTCCTTTAAGAAGGGGTTGGATGGCTTTTCAGCAAAGGAAGGAATACAGGGTTATGGAACAAAGAACATAGTACAAGTTGCCATTTTGGAGTCAGGAAGGAATTTTTTCCCCCTCTGAAGCAAATTGGAGAGGCTTCAAATTAGGTTTTTTTGCCTTCCTCTGGATCAACTGGCAGTTAGGCAGGTTATACAGACTTAAAAGGCTGAACTTGATGGACGGGTGTCTTTTTTCAAACTAACTTACTATGTTACTAAGTTACTATGTTAATTCATGAAAGGAAAATGGCATTTTGTTCACTTTTACAAATTCAATGGTTTAAAAAAGCTTTAAAACTTGAATGTTGATAATACACCTCCCATTGACTTATGTAGAAGCTCCCCAGGTTTCAGATTCTGGATTTTTTCAATCAAATTTTAGACATTTTTTCAATTAAAAAAAAACTCAGGTTACACTTTTTTTCTGCAATTTTTGGTGAAAAAAAAATGTGATTTTAAAGGGGAACTAAAGTCTAAAATATAATAATGTATTTTGTATACTAAATATAAACATGAACTTACTGCACCAGAAGCCTAATCAAACAAATGATTTATGTTTTCAAAGTTGGCTGCAGGGGGCTGTCATTTTGTAACTTTGTTAATCTTGTTTGCAAGACCAAGACTGTGCACATGCTCAATGTGGTCTGGGCTGCTTAGGAATCATCTTAAATTATCAAAACAACACAAGTCAAATAATATCTGCCCTATTAGTCAATACAGAAAGACTGATTAGTAATCAGAATATGCAGACTGCACTGGGTCTGTGGATATGAATCTCTACACGATTGCTGGCTGCTGTACAGGGAAATAAACAAAGCTTCTCGAGTTCTGGGAAGTAAAGTGGGGACCTCCCCCCTGCTGTTTGAAAGTATGATTATTTCCCTGCAGAGCAGTTAGGGAATGTCTGCAGCAGTCAGAGCAAGTACAATGAAGGGAGAATTTCACTGTATACAGTCAGTTTTCTTGTAAAAACAGTACACATTTTTTAATTAAAGTATATTGGAGATAGATTTCTTTTTCATTAAAGAAAGTAGAAATGGGATTTTATTTTTTTGCCTTTATATCCCCTTTAAATTTAAATTAAAGTGTTGTTATTTTAATAATTTCTCTCATCTTAAAAGGACCAGATAATGAGGGAAATAGAGTCACAGTTCTGTATAGATCAGGGTTTTTATTCTTTCTATAAAAAACAGAGTATCTGGCCTGGTCCTTACTAAGATCTAATTCTTTAATAACTCTAACCCTAATATCAATAAACAACACAGAGCCAGGACGTTCATACTTCTGTACCATAGTCGGTATAATGCACCAGGGCACTGCACCATGTTAAATTAATTGGCCATTAAACTTTAAGATGCCTATGCGCAGGCCAATTACATAAAAATAAATATAACATTTTACAGGTGGGTTTTAAAAAAGATATTGTCTTAATAAAGAAGAAGATTTTTATCTGGCCTTGGTCCACAAGTTGACTGGGTTAAGGATTGGTTATAAATTGTAACTGAAAAGGTCTTCTTTTATGTGGGTAAATATCAAATGCTCGTTAAGTGGTTTACATTTGTTAAAAATAATTCTTTCTAGAAAACTAACTTTTTGAAAAAATATAACATTGGTCTTGAATTTTAATAAATAGGCTGCAAATTACACTGCAAATAATTCTATCTGCAATATAAAATGTAATTCCTGAACCAAAGATGGCTTCCAATTTACAAATTTACTGTGATCCCAAACACAGCCAAACTGTGCCCCTTAGTGCTCACTTGTGGCCATGGTGTGGCTGTACTCTGCACCTACCTCCAGAGTGTAAATCCTACTACGCTCCCTAATTGAAGCCAATTAGCCTCCTGCCCTCTATGAATGGAGACTACTGAATGTTACAAAAGGCAGAGATGTATTCATAGGGAACATGCAGCTCTGACACCTTCAGGAATTGAGAAAAGTGCAGGTCAGTGGTTCAGAGTTTGTAAAAACTTGGCACCTTACACCCTGGGTAAATGACCCCTCTAACGTCACTTTCCTGTAAGTATTTTAGTGAACCGTATAATTTGTCTAGATTATTTTTAATTATTAATGTAGGTATGTGCAGGGCTGATCCTATCAAATGTGGGGCCCAATTGGGACCATGTTGGTGGGGCCCCTAGACAAAGTGTTGCTGGCTACTGACACACCAAGTATTTAGGAAAATAAGGGCATACAGGCACAAAATAGAAAGGAAAGGGGCAGACAAGGTAAGAGAGTGAGAGGGATGAAATAGGGGCACATAATAGGGGCACATAATAGGGGCACACAGGGTAAGAGAGAGAGGGAGGAAATAGGAGAGTGGACTGGGCCAATTAGTTTGGGGCAGGCTGGGCCGATTCAGCTTGGGAGCAGGCTTGGTTGGATTGGGGGCAGGCAGGGCCTATCAAGGTTGGAGGAAAGCTGGGCCTATGAGAGTTGTCGGCAGGCTAGACCTATAGAGTTGGGGGATAGGCTGGCTTATCAGAGTTGGGGGTGGGCTGGACCTATGGATTTGGGGATGGGCTGGACTCTCAAAGTTGAGGGCAGGCCAGGCAGCATCATGTGCTGAGGGAAATATTATCTGTGCTGCCCTGTGGTGCGGGGCCCCCAGAGGTGCGGGCCCTATTGGGCCCAATTGGTCCAATAGGCCTAAGGCCGGCCCTGGGTATGTGAATTAGTTAACATTTTTCACATATATTTTTTTTTAAAAAAATAATTTTCAGTTGGTCTTTTTGAATTCAAATTTAGAAGTTTTTCAAATTTGAAATTCGACCCTTGATAAATCTGCCCCTTGGTCTGCAGTTGCCCCTTACCAGGCTGTACTGAGTGGAGTGTAGAGGCACCAAGTCAGAGTTATAGCAAAATAGTTAAAATAGCATAAGTTTACCTCCCTATGTCTCCTGTTTCTGCTGCCATCAGACTATTCCAGTCCACTCATCTGCCTGATCCTCTGATTTCCTGAGCTCTCATCAAATCCAATGACATTTGCTGTCAGGTACCGGCACGTCTGTAACACAGAGGAGTGTATTTTTACACAGTAAATTTAAATCGGAAGCAAAATGACAACATTGATGTTTCTTGAATTACTGACATTTCCAGTTC
Source organism: Xenopus petersii (assembly GCA_038501925.1). Taxonomy (NCBI): domain Eukaryota; kingdom Metazoa; phylum Chordata; class Amphibia; order Anura; family Pipidae; genus Xenopus; species Xenopus petersii. Next base: position 228,293,101 of record CM076672.1, read on the forward strand.
CTTTAAAAGAAACCTTAGAGAAAAGTGTACATATCTAGCTCTATTGAAAGGGAATTGCTTTTCCCACAATGACTTTTTTTTTTTTTTTTGCTTTATTTCATATATTTTCCAATCCCATAATATTTCAAATTCAATGCAGTTGTGTGAGAAACATATTAGGATGCATTGGAAGATGCATTCAGCCTCAGGCGCAAATTCAGTAAGCGCCGAAGCGCCGAACGCTAGCGTTTGGCATTTTTCGTTACTGCGCAAATTCACTAACGAACGCTGGCGTAGTTTCGCTAGTGTTACTTCGCACCCTTACGCCAGGCGAATTTTCGCTAGCGACATAACTACGCAAATTCACTAACTTGCGCAGTGTACTGAACGCTACCTTTTACGCTGGACTTCCTTCGCCACCTCAGACCTGGCGAAGCGCAATAGAGTAGATAGGGATTGTTTCCAAAAAAAGTCAAATTTTGTTTCTAAGTCCCAAAAAACGCTGACGTGTTTTCTACATGATGGGTGATAGGCTGAAAAAGATTGAAAATATTTTTGGGGCTCCCCTCCTTCCCCCCTACATTTCCTGACTCATGGCAACTTACCTAGACAGTGGGCACATGTGTAGGGCAAAATAAAATTCTTATTTGCTGATTTGAAGGTTTTCTAGGCATTTGTAGTGCTGATACATGTTCCTCCATTGAAATTTGAATTTTGTGCCGTATGCAAATTAGCCTTCGCTAGCGTAACTTCGCTTTACATAGCGAATCAACGCTAGCGCAACTTCGCAACCTTACGCTACCCCTGTGCGCAACTTCGGATTTTAGTGAATTTGCGGAGCACTGGCGAAACTACGCCTGGCGAAGTGCGGCGAAGTTGCGCCTGGCGCAACTTCGCATCTTAGTGAATTTGCCCCTCAGTCTCTGCACTTATTCCTGCACTTCACTGCTGTCTACACTCAAGGCCTTTAACCCTAGGATGGGAATGAGACAATAAACCTATTAGGAGGAGGGGCTGAAATACACAATAGGCTGTCCAAAGAATGCACTCATTAGGGTCCTGATGCCCTGGCATTTTTACTAGTGATGGGGGAATTTGGGGTACAGTGCCGGTGTCTTGTTTTTGCTGCCGGCGTCTGGCTTTTGATTCCGGCGTCCGTTTTTTTGGACACCAGCGTCTGTTTTTGGCGAAATTGTGCTGATGTCCAAATATAATGGATGCCGGTGTCCATTATTTTTTCGTTGTAGTTTCGCAAATTTATTCGCCGGCGGTGAATCGCGGGAATTTGCCACGAAATCCCGCCTGGTGAATAAATTCGCCCATCACTAATTTTTACATGTACAGGTATAGGATCTGTTATCCAGAAACCTGTTATCCAGAAAGCTCAGAATTACAGGAAGGCTGCCTCCCATAGACTCCATTTTATCCAAATAATCCAATTTTTTTAAAATTTTTCCTTTTTCTCTGTAATAACAAACAAGAACCTTGTACTTTATCCCAACTAAGATATAACATATAAGAATAATTTGTGTCAAATGTGCATACAGGATACACGATACAGAAACCTGTTGTCCAGAAAGCTCTGAACTATGGGAAGGTCATCTCCCATATACTCTACTTTTATCCAAATTATCCAATTTTTTTTAAATTCTTTTTTCTGTGTAATAATAAAACAGTAGCTTGTACTTGATCCCAACTAATATATAATTAATCCTTATTGGAAGCAAAACCAGCCCATTGGGTTTATTTCATGTTTATATGATTTTCTAGTAGACCATATATATGAAGATCCAAATGACAAAAAGATTGATTACCTGGAAAACCCTAGGTCCTGATCATTCTGGATAACAGGTCCCATACCTGTATTATACAGTATATTGCATATTGTGAGTAGCTCCCTAAGCTCAGATAAACAACAGTAGCCAAGAGTATCTGCAATAAATAAGCAGAAACTAATTTAAAGAACTACAGGGGACATGGTTGGTAGTTGGCTGGTAGAGAAGGTTGAAATACAATGTCACCAGTGTTGCCTAAATATGCGCATGGATTGGCACCAGTTGACTCTGCGGGGATGTTAAACTTATTAAATGCTATGGTAGGTGTACAAATTAAAGGTAAGGGGCATAATCTGTTGTCCAGAAATGTTTTCTACTACTAACACTTGATAGAAGTTCCTAACTTTAAAGAGGTTCTAAACTCATAAATAAACTGATTTTAGAATCTGAGTTTTTAGGGTGCTTCTCTAAACCTTTCATAATTTACATACATTTTCTACTTATTGGTTTCTGAGATATTTGTAGTTTTAGACAGCATTACACTGATAGGCAGACTTCATCTCAACAGCTCTGTTTGAAGGCCAATTGTGTCTATGAACTTTACTTCCAAAAAAAGCCATCCCTTATGACACATTCTCTCCATGATCTTATTCAAACATATTTGTTTCTTTTATTTATAATAAATTCATGTATACTCTTTATACTCGGAGGAAATGCCTAGAAATGGGGCATAAAACGCATCAGTAGTTATTTATTACACTGAGCCTTTGCTGACAGCTTTTAATTAATTTATATGAATAAAAGAAACAAAGCTTTTTAAATAAGATCATGGAGAGAACTAGTGATGGGCGAATATATTCGCCAATCGCAAATTCACGGCTAATTCCCGCTGGTGAATAAATTCGCTAAACCGCAGCGAAAATTCACTGGCGTCCAAAAAAACTGACGCCGGTGTCCAAAAACGGATACCGGCTTGAAAAAAAGAGATGCCAGCACTGTTTTGCGAATTTTTCGCCCTTTCACTCATTTCGCTGGAAATTTGCAAATTTTTCGGTGAAGTGAAACTGCCCAAATTCGCCCATTACTAGAGAGAACGTGTCATAATGGATGTCCTTTTTTTTGTAAGAGTATATGAGTATCTTATACCAGGAGATGGGACTGATGAACATGTGACTGTCTGGGTCGAATCGGTGAGCTCCATACTCATAAGGAGAAGTTTATCGATGCACTAAGGACTTCTGAATACAGTTAACCCTATCTTTGGTACTGACTCCCAGTAGAGTCTAAAAATGCAATTATCTCAGAAATGGCTAAACATAGATAATGAATATAAATTGCAGAAGTGTTCTGAGAAGCACTCTGAGTAGGTTCAAATCAATTATTATTTTGTTTAGGTCCCCTTTATGAAACCACAATGCATTTTGATGTTAACTGTTTTTATGAAACCATTTGGTTCCAGTTAAACATTTTAAGGAGAGGGAAAGCTACCAAAGCAGTTTATTGGCAATAGGTTAGCCATAATAGTACAAGCTATAACACTTTATTAATTCTGCAGAATGGTTTACCATACATGAGTAAACAGCTCTAGAATCGTTCTCTGTTTGTTTAGGATAGCAGCTGCCATATTAGCTTGGTGTGACATCACTTCCTGCCTAAGTCTCTCCCTGCTCACTCATAGCTCCGGGCTCAGATTACAGCAGGGAGAGAGGAGGGAGGAAAGAAGAAGGAAGGATAGAGGAATATACTGAGCATGCTCAAGCCCTAGCCCTGAAGGTTTAAGCTGAAAACAGGAAATCTGATACAGAAGCCCATGAGTACACAATAGAAGGAAAGAAATGTGGTGTTTCTTTTGACAGAGGACTCAGAGCAGCATTACTTTGAGGGTTTACTGGTGTATTTATATAGACCTTTCTGATAAAGCTTACTTACTTTTAGCCCTTTCCTTCTCCTTTAACACAACTCTGTACCTTAAGGAACAGTGTGAATAAAAGTAAGTGGGTACCTGCTTGTCCAACATCTCATTCCAAAATGACGGGTAGAAAGTTGGTAATTTTGCTGCTAAATACCCTTTACTATTTGTTGTTCTGGGAAGGTTTCCACTAGATGGTGGAGTATTGCTGGTGGGATCTACATCTATTCAGGTCAGTAGTGAAGTTGGGAAATTATATTAATGGTCAACCCCTGGATCATAGGAGTCTGTGCAGCCCATTCAAGTTCTTCACTCACAGAAGGGGTGTTACAAACAAGTTTTCCATATATTGTACATGTCACACCAAGTTGTTGTCCTACCATTGCTAGGGTTGCCACCTTTTTTGGAAAAAAATACCGGCCTTACTATATATTTATCTTTTTTCCCTATTAATAACATCAGCCATGATTTTTACCGGCAAGGCCTGCAAAATACCAGCAAGGTGGCAACCCTAATCATTGCTAAGTCCATGGTTAAGGCCTTGTGCAACCTTTGCCCTGACACTGAATTGTGTACTCAACACATGGAAATTCTTGGAGCTTTGGATCCCTCTATAACAGAACATTCACATATATTGACACATTTGTTTATAGAACTGGTTGTTAGAAATGTTTCTATGGTAGCAAATGCCACATCGATGATAAATTGGAATTGACAAGCAGCTGCTCCGTTATGTTTAGCAGAGTTGTAGCCAAAGGCTAAGAAGTTTGTGCTCCTGTGTTGTCATTAAACTGTCACAACATGTTCCTCGACTTGAATATTTACTTGTTTAAAAATAAAATATTGCACAAGTGGTTTAGGGAGAGAGAGAGAGAGAGAGATTCTTTCCACTCAGAATATCAACACATTAAGGACCATCTGAACAAGAAAAAGAAAAAATATATATATATAAATGTAGGGATGTGAAAATCTTAGACACCCTTACACATTACAGACAGGCACATCCCTAGTAATATGGACACCTCAGTAGGTCCTGATGGGGACCTTGTGCTTATGTAACCCCTGCAGTTCACACCATGTACACCAGATGTATAAAAGGGTCTGGGTCCATTGCTTTAGCCCAACCAAGCAGGCTGGAAGGGAATGGGTAGTGTTGACCCTAGGCGCCTTGGTCCTAGTAATTAGACAGCTATACTCGTTTATAGATCACTCTAGGAGTGATAGAGAGGCTAAATAGTTGAGCAGCTCAAGGCTCCGCCGAGGAGATTAGAGGGATTAAGATCCCAGGGTATTAATGACCCGGAGTAGGGACTAAAGTGTTGAGATTAGGGATGATAGGAATTCCCCTAGTCTGCCACTGGAAGATATCCTGAAAACTGGGCAATACCCTCACACGCTGCCAACTTACTCTCTGCAGTGTATTCCCTAGCCTGTGGGGATTCAGCCTATGAGTATATGCTTCCTTTATGCTGCTGTGTATTTTCTATGCTCCATTGTGGATCAATGTGCTTAATGATCTATGTGCTAGTGTTTAATACATACAGTTCTATGTTCAACTGTTAAAGAACTACTGGTGCCCATCATTAGTTACAGTTACACTACACCCTGCCTCCACCCCGTTCCGAGGGCTTACCCCTGAGAAAGAGAGCTCATCGGTGCTATCAGCCCACCAAGGAAAGTAGCTATAACTGCTAAATACAAGCAGTTTACTATAGCGCTACACATATATATATAGACAAATACAAGAGTCCTCTGCACTCAACCCATTATCAATATATTTAAGACAGAGACATTTTGTGCTACTGCTACTGAAAAATGCCTTACCCTTTAAACAAAACAGGGATTGTTTGTCCATATATTGCAATATATTTAAGCTGGCCAACTACGTCACAGTCATCCCATATCTGGCCAGTCCTACGTTTAATTTTCATCTGATTCATTAAGAATTCAATTGCTTCATTATACATTTTACGAAGGGACTACGTTTTACCTGCAACTTACTTGCTGCTTTCAAAGTAAAACTCCCAAACTTGGCTGCCCTTTTATTAGACACCAGTGGGATCACCTGACTATAGCTGGGAAGGGTGGGAGCTACAACATGGAGCTGGTCACTGCTCCTGTATAACTATAACAAACAAGGGAAAGTTGTGCTCACCACTAATTTTTAAAAACATTAGGCGGGGGTGCAATGAGGGTGTGACCACAAAATACATATAGTCAAATACAAGAGTCCTCTGCACCCATTATGAATATATTTAAGACAGAGACATTTGTGCTACTGCTACTGAAAAATGCCTTACCCTTTAAACAACACAGGGATTGTTTGTCCATATATTGCAATATATTTAAGATGAACAACTACATCAAAGTCATCCCATATCTGGCCAGTCCTACACTCAATTTTCATCTGATTCATTAAGAATTCTATTGCTTCATTATACATTTTACACAGGGGCTAAGTTTTACCTGCAACTTACTTGCTGCTTTCAAAGTAAAACTCCCATATGGGATGACTTTGACGTAGTTGGCCAGCTTAAATATATTGCAATATATGGACAAACAATCCCATAGAACTTTCTCTCAATGATTACCACTTAAAATTGACCAGAACATTTTGGGGTTTCATCAATATACTGTAGTACCCCAGTAAAATTCTTTTATGGAACCACGTGTTCACAAATGAATCTGGAAGCTTCAAAATATTCATTGTTGTTTAAAAATAGTGACGTCTTTTTCTCACAAAATAATACATTACATCTTCCATGGAAATGCAGTTGCCATCATAGATCTGAATGAGTACAACATCACTCAGATTTATTAAAATATTCTATTTCTGTTTTTTTGTTGTGATTTGAAAAAATCAGGGCAAAAAAGTCACAAACTCCGATATTTTTCAACTAAGATTTCCTTGAATTATTGCTTGAATTTCGCAAGAATTATCGAAAAGGTTTTGGATGATATTCAGCAGCCAAAACCTTCTTTTAAAGCCAATGGGGAGGTGTACTTTCAGCATTCAGCATTTGGGTTGTTTAAAAAAATCAGATTTAAGAGAAAAAATAAACAATGCAATAATGTGATTTTCATGGCAATAAAGCTTGCAAAAACAAAATCATAAACTTGTAAAACATTTATCAAATTTAATTGAGATTTTTTTTCACAAATGAGTTAAAAAATGAATAAACCAACCTCCCCAAGTAGACCCAAGGTTACAACAATTAAGCCACATTTTAATGATTCTATATTGTCCTCTGCTGTAATTTGGATATTAATTTTTGCCAAAAGCAAGCCGCATGCCAGCAAGGAAGCTGATATACAAGAACGCCAACCCTTTTCTTGGAATTTCCTTTACTGCTTTATCTGTAGGAATTCTCCTACCAATTGACATGGAGAACATATAGAGCCATCTCTAGGGAAAATGTATAGGATACCTCTGACAATAAATTAATCCTTTCAGAAGCTAATAAATATTCAGTAGCACTTTCAGTAATGCCAGGGAAATACATATTCATTATGATTTTCAAATACCTCGCCCAAGGAGCTCTCCTTTTGGTTCTTGCTTTCTCATTCTCTCACCCTATCTCTCTCCCCTGTCTCTTCTATCTTTCTGTCTTTATTCTTCATACTCCTTCCTATGTCCATATCTCTCTCGCCTTCTTATGCCCAGAAACTACAGTTAATGGGCAGTGCATCATATGAATGTAAATCCAAGGCATGACGTGAATTCCTTATGATCATTTTGATTCTATTTCTGCGTAGGAACGGCCTCTGTCCAGCTTATCTGGAAATAATGGAAAAGATTAAACCTACGGTGCATGTTACCTATTCTGCATGTTCTAGTCGGACGTGTCAATAATATTCACCATCAAATATTTGAAAAGAACACTGTACTTTGTTTTAGGTATACACAGAAACCTCATATTTAGCAAACATTGCACTCATGTATTTGATTTTCATTGAACTTGAATATTTCTAAAGAGGAAACAGCAATGGTGAGAAATGGCGGCTTCAGCTTGGAGCAATGTGCATGTTAGAAATATGTGTATATATATATATATATTATATATATATATATATATATATATATATATATATATATATAGTTATGCTTTTTAACACATCATCCACACTAATATAATCATCTTGGGCATGTCCTTCAGCAAAGGGTAAAATCAGAACACACATCACACTTAGTTGTCTCTATACCGTATCCTCTGTAGGTTTCCCAACCCACGCACTTTTAAGTCGTTGAATTGTTGGCTCTTTGTAACTTTCACAAGGTCAAAAAATAAAGAACCATTTGTGCAGTAAAATGTAGAGACCCTACTAAAGGCTAACTTAAAGCATCTTTGTTTGGGGAGAAAACAATTTAGATTTTGCTATAAATATAAATGCATTATTATGATCAATAATAATATAATATGCTACACATAACGTCTGATTTTTTTGCTCATTTCCTTGTTCCTTTTTTCTTTTTACATCTTTTCGTTACTTGTTTTAGCTGATTTCAATCATTACAGATGTAGCCAATAACCAAGGATAGTTCCTACGCACTATTAGGAAATTAACTCCACTTTCACACTTTTAAATATGTTTATTAAGTTGGTTTATTGACACTGTTTAACCTCAGTGATGTGGTATGATATCACTTTAGCACCTTTCCCACCAATACATGGTTTTATTGACAACAGAGTGTGTTATTTTCTTATTTTGACAAAGGACATTGTGTTAGCTGAAACATTTATCTCCACCAATAAAGAATGGTTTCACATCGTCACCATAAACCCTGTGAGTATGGACTCCTTATCTAGCTAGACCTTTGGATATTTCCAGGCCTGCATGTAAGCAATTAAGAACAATTCAAATTGTACAATTAAGAAATTAAAAAAAACACCTCCTTCTTTGACATAAGCTCAATCAGTTGGACAGGTGTACTTTATTCTCCAGACTGAGATCATTATAGTCTACCTTTGACTTGCAATGATAATTACCACCCCTCTTAGGGTGGCAAAGTTATCCAACTCCTTCTTAACTATGTATCATGTCATGTGATGACTTCTGGTACTTTAAATACATCAGCTTTTGTGCATTGCTCCAAACATGTAATGCATAGGCACTTCCAGTCCCAGAATCCATCCCTAGTATATAAAAGGAATATGATCCCATAGTTCTTTCTCTTTGGACTTCAGACTATGTAGGGGGAGGATGTTGCTGAAAGGCCCAAGGCAGGAGGCCTCAGCAGGAAGAAGAAGTCATGACCTTAAGGTATGAAGACCTTTGTGGAGATCAGTAAAACGGAACCCATGAATGAGGACTTTGGTAAGTGTGAGTGTAGCTCCTGTTAGGGTAGCTAGTATGAGAACTGTTTGAGCCACTGAGAAGACACAGTGTAGGATCTATTCCCTAGGTGACCCTTTCAAGAAACAGGACTTTAAAATGTAGGGTTTCCGGGTAGGGTATATTTTCTTTGATGACTCTGGGGCTGACACCTGTGGTGAGATTAACCTATGAAAAAACCCTTCCATGTGTTTTGATGTGTATGAATAAGCTACTGTATTTGCATATGTTTGTAATATATTTTGAAGCTCTGCCGGTATACTAAGTGAAGTACCTGCTTACAGCTAGGAAACACTAGTTGCTTGTAGAAGTGCTCTACCTGGAGGGGTGACATCAGTTTACTCAGCTTTCGTTATAGTTACCAAATCACATTATTTGTCACATAATACCAGGGAGCAGCTTATGTTCCATTCAAGTTTATGTAAGTGCTTAGTTCAGTTTTAGACCAGCCCCTATTGATTTTCTCAGATTCGCTTTCATCTAATATGGTAGCTATGGATTGGAGAAAAGTTGATGTCATTCCAGTATTTAAAAAGGGATTAAGATCTTACCCTAGCAATTATAGGCCAGTAAATCTGACATCTATGGTGGGCAAATTATTTGAAGGCTTGTTAAGGGATCACATTCAAAATGTTACATTAACACAAATGTGACATTTATGGATGGCGTATCTTTATTCGACGCGTGTCTATAGATTTGTCAATTATTTCCCAAATTTGAGTTAGAAATTTGCTCTGAAACTGAGACTCAAGGTCATAGAAGAAAATGGATTTACGGTAAGAAGGTAAGTAAAATTCTCATTCTTTTTTCTAAAAAATCTATGTAGATAGATTCCTGGTATACAGTACAGTTTTAGGACCAAATCCTTAGGAAAAATGTTAATGAGCGGGAACGAGTGCAAAGACATTTAACTAAACTAGTATTGGATGAAAGAATGAAACTATGAGGAAACACTATACAAAGTGGGATTGTCATATCTGGAGGAAAAAAGGCTTGTAAGATTACATATACTACGGGGCACATTTACTATTGGTCGAATATCGAGGGTTAATTAACCCTCGATATTCGACCCTCGAAGTAAAACCTTCCACTTTGAATATCGAAGTTGAAGGATTTACCGCAAATGCTTTGATCGAAAAATCGTTCGATCGAATGATTAAATCCTTCGAATCGAACGTTTTGAAGGATTTTAATCCATCGATCGAACGATTTTCCTTCGATCAAAAAAAGCTAAGAAAGCCTATGGTGACCTTCCCCATAGGCTAACATTGGTACTCGGTGGGTTTTAGGTGGCGAAGTAGGTAGTCAAAGTTTTTTTTAAAGAGACAGTACTTCGACTATCAAATGGTCGAATAGTCGAACGATTTATAGTTCGAAACGAAGTCGTACTCGAAGGTCGAAGTAGCCAAAAAAAACTTCGAGATTCAAAGTATTTTTCATTGTAATCCTTCACTCGAGCTTAGTAAATGTGCCCCTATATGTTTGTGTGTACTGTATGTTTGTGGATAGACATTAACAGAAGCTCTTAACATATAAAACAGCAAAGGACCTAATTTAAAAAACAGAACTTTCATTTGATGAAAACAAAGAATGCCCTACCACAGTGATCCCCCTACCAGTGGCTTCTGAGCAACATGTTGTCCACCAACCCTTTGGATGTTGCTCCCAGTGGCCTCAAAGCAGGAGTTTATTTTTGAATTCCAGGCTTGGAGGCAAGTTTTGGTGCATAAAAACCAGGTGTCCTGCCAAACAGAACCTCATGTAGGCTGTCAGTCCACATAGGGGCTACCAAACAGCCAATCACAGCCCCTATTTGGCACCTCCAGAAACTTTTTTTCATGCTTATGTTGCTCCCCAACACTTTTTAGATTTAAATGTGGAGCGTGGGTACAAAATGTTGGGGAACCCTGCTCTACTAGATGATATTGTGATGGCAGCTCCATTTATGCTTGTTAGAGGAATTTGGATTATTTCCTGGGCAGTATAATGCACAAGGCCCCAAAAGCTACTGATCTCAAAAGCTACAGTTAATTTTTGTATGCATATACTGTATATGTAAGGATTCAGCACGCATGAGCGTGCGCGCCAAGATGGGCACCGACGCGGATACATGTGCATTATCTTATGTCGCGCGCTGAAACGGACGCGGCATCAAAAACGTCCGATAACATGAACGTGCACAGCATGATGACACATGATACAGGACGCAGGCATCATTACGTTTGGCGCCAAAACGCCTCTTTAAAAGGACGCTCAGGGGAAGGCTCTGTGCTTGTTGATAAAAACCTGCTCCTGTACCTTTTGGAACCCTGACTACTTGATTCTGGTTTTGACTTCGGCTTTGGATCGCGACTTCGACTGAACTCCACCTGCATCTGACCCCAGCCTGTTTATCTGTTTACAATTGAACTCTGCCTGCATCTGACTCCGGGCTTCTTATCCAATTACGACTGAACTCCGCCTGCACTGACTTCGGCCTGCCTTTCAACTACTCTTCTGCCTACCCCTACTATTCCACTACTGCCTGCCACAGCTTGTGACACTCCTGCTGGACCTCGTCTCCCCACATCTGGACTCTAGACAGGTGAGGCCTGACAATATATAATACAAAAAAGCCATGAATATCTTGTAAACGATATCCTGTATAAACGGTGAGTTCTGATGTCATCAGTTATAAACGGTGAGTTCTGATGTCATTTCTGACACATGACTCACTGAAACTTGTGTATTATAATAAAAAAAGTACCCCCAGTTGCAAAATATGAGGATATTAGACATTACCTCGGAGTTCCATGACCTTCGGCCTCGTACTTTTATATGGTCATGAAACTCCTCATTAACTTATAATATCCTTATATTTTACAAGAGGGAGTACTTTATTCACTATATATTTGTGAGTATGTATATATGTATAACCATGTACCTATTTTTTTGGTGGAACATTATAGTGTCCCCTTAAATCTGACATTATTAATGAAGGCTAGTTACAGTTTGTAGATGGGTACAGATCTAGGTCTTAAGTTAAGCCTGCAGTGTTGCTACTTAACGTTCAAGGAGCTCAACATGGATAGACACTATATCTGCAGAGATTTTAAATGATCCTGCAATACAAATGCAGAAAGTCACTGTTTACATATGAGCTTAACATCAGCTTTTTGCAGGAGCAATCTATTCTTCCTTTTTATCAATGCCTTATTGGGATTATGTCTTTCCTGGAAAGGACACAGAAAATAAATGATCAGTATTTAAAAGGTTGTTAAAACCTGAACCTGTAGATATAAAGCCTTAAGTAAAGAGAGTAAAAGAGATAAATCAAAGTTTGTCCAAACAAAAAGGAAGGGAAGGTAATAAAGTAAAAGTAGGCATTTGGCTTGCTTAAATCCAAGGGGACGGAGTCAAGTGAAAACAAAATAAAAGCTGTAAGAGGGTCATCAATTTGGCTACAATTGGAAAGGAAAGATCCCATTTGCTAAAAGCTTACAGTTCAGAACTAAATAAAATAGAATTGAAAGGGGAAGTGCATGTAATAAATACACTTCTAACAAGGACAAATCGCTGGCAGATAATTGTTAAATTAAAATATAAATTAAACACACTTACAATGACTGACAATAGAAGGGAATAGCAAAGCCTTTGAGGTATGGCGGACAGTATGATTACCTATCAGACAGGAGTGCAAGATGGGCATACTATGCAAAGCTAAAAGGAAAGACTTGGAAGGTCATAGCTATTCATCTAGGCAATGAGTAAATTTTTTTTTTTTTCAGAAAACAGAAATATGTCTCCTGCAATTTACCAGAAATTGGAAAAAAGTGCAGTTGCCTATAGCAAGGGTAGGGGACTGATAAATAGTTTCACCATTTATTGTGCAATCCCATATCGTTTGGCAATTGAAAGGCCCATTAGTTTATATAAAAGCTAGGCTCTTCTTCCTGGGTCATATCATGTCCTCCAGAGTTCTATAGTTTGGCCAGTAGGTGAGAGCATGCTGTAGTATATAAGCTGAACTCACATGTGCTCAGGGTCCATTTTGCCAGTCCCCTTAACTGAGCAGGCAGGAAGGATGCAGTGGAACCTAGACAGGTCAGGTCTAAATAGCGATAGGCTATTCAATTTAATAGATCAGTCAAGGAGTGATAGATAGTCAGGGCTATTTATCCAAGCAGCAGAGGCCCCACTGAGGATTGTGAGTGGGACTGGGATTCCGAGTACTAATTAGGGACTAAGTGTCAGAGCTAGAGTTTAGTGAGACACCCCATGGGTTTCACTTAGGGTAGTGGCTGAAAGCTGGGAGTACGTCTGTCTATGTTGTGTGTTCTCTCTCTCTCTCTCTCTCTCTCTCTCTCTCTCCCTATGGGGAAATGTACTGACCATTGGTGCTGAGAATATATACCTATCCTTGAAAGTTCCTGTATTATTTCAGTGATCTCCTCTGTGGAAACACTATATATTCTTGAGGAAACACTTAAAAGTTACAGTTGCACTACAGACTGCCTCCACACCATTGTGAGGGCCCACACCTGAGTGTCTTGAGTCTCATCCAGTCAGATTTATAAGAAAGTTCATTGTTCTGGAGGGAAGGTGCCTTACACAAGCAATTATGTCTTGGCTTTTTTTTTTTTTGTCAGAGAATTTCACAATTCAACCCAAAAGGTGCCCATGATTAAAACTTAACCCAACCATGCAGCTTTTTTCTCTGTGCTATAGCCTCTTCCTTTTCATTAATATATGTTAGTCTGTAGAAAAATCTCTTTGAAAAAAATCTAAAATCCAAATATCAAAATTTATCATGTACTGTCTCTTTAAAAATTTGACTTTGAGTATTCACCATCTAAAACCTGCCAAATTGCTGTTTTAGCCTATGGGGGACCTCCTAGAACCTATTTGGAGTCATTTGGTGGACTATGAAAAATCTAAGGTTTTTTTGGAAAATATTATAATTCGAATATGATCGAATGTGATCCGAATTCAAATCAAACTAACAAATACAGCCTATTCACCCAAAGTTAAAAAAATTAAATTTTTATAATACATTTCGGTTGGTCTTATTTTATTTCGAATTTCAGGGGGGATTTTAAGGATTAATTATATCTTACTTGGTCTCAAGTACAAGCTACTGTTTTATTATTATAGAGTAAAAGAAATTAATTCTTAAAAAAATGTGATTAATTCAATAAAATGGAGTCTGGAGAGGGCCTTTCTTTAATTCAAGGCTTTTTTGATAACGGATACCAGATCTCATACCTGTACTTACAAAGTTAGCTGCAAAGAGAAAATGTCTACTGGAAAGTCAACAATGAAAATGGATCACAAAGGCACTGCTTATTAAACTCTGTGGAACAAACATAGGTTGTTGACACCTCAATATCTATATATCTATATGCACAATATACACAATATACTGGTTCAGTATACTGGGAACACATGATACACCCAATTGGGTCCTGACAGCATACAATTTATTAAAGGGACAGTATAATTTATTTTTATTTTTCTCAACACTACTGTATTTAGAGTAATTTTGCTAAATTGTATGTATATTTTACCTTAAACTTGAATATATTTATTGCACCAAATCCAGGATTGCCCAGATCATAGCACTTTTTGTAGAACTCTGAATCAGCAAAATCTTGACTATTCAGCCAAACCAAACATTTAAGATATAGCATTTTAAAATGCATTGTAATATGCAATTTATAGCTTTGATTGGGTTTGGTATTTGGCCAGATGTTTTTGGTGAAATACAATAATTATTGATTTGGTGCGTCCCTATATCTATGAATAGCTGATGGATTTTGCTACTATGTGGATTATAGAGTGAAAATGTTCTGCAGTATGTGATTCCAAAGTTATAAGCAAATGATCCACTTATGCCGCAACCCAACTATGGGGCAGATTTACTAGAGGGCGAAGTGGCTAACGCTAGTGACTTCTCTCCAGAAATCACACATCAACAATTCCCAAACAGGCACAGGCGTCAATTCGCTAGCGAAAGAGAAAGCGTCGCTAGAATTCGTTCACACTCTATCGCCAGGTGACTTTTCACTGCAAATTCAGTAAAGTGAAGTGCCAGATTTGACTTCGCCACCTCAGACCAGGTGAACTGCTTAAATGAAGCTAGATCTTCCTCAATCTTCTGTCACTTACATGGCGACTTTTCCTTTTTTTAAGCGGGATTGCCTACAAAATTCCTCACAAACTTTTTTTGGGTAACCGATTTTCTTCAGACATTTCCTAACATATGGAACATTAATTTTACAGTGGGCTCATGTGTAGGGCATTACATAAATTCTCTTGTCTTTATTAAGGTTCCCTGGACATTTGTAATAAAAAGTGGTTACTTCAAGCATTTGCAGCAACATTTATAATAAAGACCTCCATACAACTTTAAACCCGCCATATGCAAATTGACCTAAGCGCAAGATCACTAGCGAATTCTCGCTAGGCACAAACGAACGCTAGTGCATCTTTGCTATGAAATGCTCACACTGATGAAGTAACGTTAGCGAACAGTCGCCAGCGTTTCCTGCCCAGTGCGCAACTTCTCATATTAGTGAATTAGCGAAGTAATAAATTTGCGCCTGGCAAAGTAGTGCACCCTTTAGTGAATCTGCCCCTATGTCATCTGTAGGTTTTCTAAATGAGAACAGGATTTAGCTGTAGAAATGGATATGCTAGTTTACTTCATTCATAGGGACAGAGAACCTACTGTGAATCCATTGTGCTATCAACAATAAACTGATTGTGTCCTCACCTCAACCCGGATTTGTTACTTCTCCATGATTGCTCAGACTGCATATCAGTTAAGCTCTTTTTTAGTCCTGCCCCACTTTCATACATGAAACAAAGATCATAAAATGATTTAATCACTGCGGGAGATATTTCACTCAAGATTGGAAATAGATTTATAGCCTGCGGTGTGAGGCAAAAGTTTTATGCTACAGAACAGAACTACAATATAAGTTCTTAAAGAACAATATGGAACATTACAAGCAGTAATGTATAAAGGTTTTTACATCTAGATGGAGACTGAGATATATATACTGATCTTGTATATATTTTTTTTATATATATATATATATATATATATATATATATTTTTTTTTTTTTTTTATATATATATATATATATGTATATATATATATATATATATGTATATATATATATGTATATATATATATATATATATATATATATATATATATATATATATATATATACACATAAGCTTTTTCAGCAACCCTGGAAAGCAATAATCATTCTCAGCCTTCATTTTCATTTTGGGATAGTATAATTTTCTATCTCAAGACATGCTAGGAAGTGATAAGGCTGGCATGAAATTGCATCCAACAGTCTGCTATCTTAGCTTGTATCAAGATAAAGCAACTTTGACATTCATATCTGCAAATGTCGCTGATGCTATTTGACACATAATCATCTTGAATTTTAGCACTGCTGCTTTTCTAATGCATGAGGAGGCATTGTTATATTATTGTGCCAGGATTCTGGGTTTGTCCAACTGTGATCAGATTTTCTCTTCATACAGTATAAGACCACAAGGCTAAAGGGAATGCAAAAAGTTGTGTTTAGCTGCTTTCTTTTTACATTATAACTTATTTTATTTTTAAATGTATTGCATTTACATTTTTTCAGTTCCCATTCCTTAAATGTGGGGTCAATTTGGTCAGTTGGAGCATTCATATAATGACTTCTAAGTTGGTTGCAGTTTCTGCTGAAGTCTCCTGAAAGCCGTGAATGCCACTAACTCAATTGAAATAGTAACCTTTCATGCTATTCCAGTTCTATATTGAATAGCATGTTACATTCCTATGCAAAGATTCTGCAAACAGCAACTATAAAGACAATTTTTTTGAGAACTGCCCATGTTATTTCGGTAGATACCAAGACAAAAGGTAGAGTCTCATGAAGCATGGTAGATGTAAGGCGACACCCCGCATGCTTTGGAAGCTAAAATGTTTCAAACATTTAGTTTTTTTTGTTAGCCCAGGAAAAATAGAAGAAGGAACTCCCTTAAAATTCTATTCACTTACTTGTTATCTCCACCAACCCAGAGTATTCACTGAGAACATCATCTTCTACCATTCTTCCAGATGTCTTCTACAAGAAGTTCTGCAATGAACACCTTGTAGGATGAAAGAAAATGACACAGTAGAACCAGGCAATCAAAATGTTTCCATCTCATTAACACATTAAATTAGTGTCTTACTTTTGTAAAAATTCTACATTGTTTAAAGAAAACAGAATATTTGTACCTGGCCTGGACTTTATTGATCATTTCGGAAAATTTATAATCTAAACTCCATCAAGCACAATATTTTTTGGAAAAGAGATAAAAGATGATTAAAAAGAGTAACCATCCTATAATGAAACAACACACTAACTTTTTACACGGTCAAAATAAAATAAATGAGAAATACAAATAAAAATGTAAAAAAATTTTGGAGTCCTCTAAGGTGATATTTTTTTAAATGTTTGAAGTATCGAAAGAGAACAAATAGGAAGGTTCATGACTATTTAAAAATATAGTGAAGGAAGATTATTTTGTTTTTTTTATCCAAATCTCTATGGTCTTCTATAATTTTTCATTCATTATTGTTGGGATGTTGTAGGGTTTTAGCAGAGATGAGTGCGATGAAACAATTTTTGAAACTCTATCCAAAAATGATCATATACACAAGCTCACTTTGGATATATATGATAAAAACAACTGAGTTCATTAAACAACTTGCATGCCCAAGATAAAAATTTTCTAAAAGGTCAGTTTCATGGTCACTTGGTAACCCTTCATTTAAAATTCTTGAGGCCATAAAATATGCGATGAAACAAGTTTTGAAACTCTATCCAAAAATTATTAAAAACACTTCCACACCCCATTCAGGATGTAAATGTTTGGATATATATGATAAAAACAACTGAGTTCATTAAACAACTTGCATGCCCAAGATAAAAAAAATCCTAAAAGGTCAGTTTCATGTACACAAGCTCACTTGGTAACCCTTCATTTCACATTCTTGAGGCCATAAAATATAAAAAAAATAAAAATTAATGACACCATGCAAAAATGCAAGAAGCAATTAAGAAGCAATTTAGCCTATATATCTAGTAAACTGATGACTGCAAAGATTCTTGCTATCCCTTTTAAAATACAAACAGACCAAAAAAAAGTCAGCAGGAGGGAGGAAAGAATAAAGACTTCAACAAACTGAAACTGGGTTAATGAAATACATATGATAAAGTATGTTTATGCACCCAAGAACAAGATTTATAATGACATTACTTATCTCTATATTTACACAGGAACTGTTTTAGGTGTTCAAGGTTAAAATAAAAGATGTTTCCTAAAGTAACTTGGAGTGAAAATGTAAAACATTTTAGATTGCTCATACACATAAAGCTTGGGTTGACTTTCTTTTAAATCCTTGAGGAGGGATTCTTCTTGTTTTTTTTTCTATGGTAGTTTTAGTTAGAGCTTTTAAAAATTACAATTAAACAAATTTTCTCTAAAACCATGAATGCCACGAAACTCATTAAATATCCAAAAATGGGAAACAGTACACTGAGTGGATGAGCTAAAAATTACAAAAACAAAAAAATTTAAGTTTTTATTACTAGCTAAATAAATCCGAAAACTAGGGATACACCGAATTCAGGTTTTGGTTCAGTGTTAGGTCTGGTTAAGTATTTGGCTGAATCCTTGTGCCTGGCTGAACCGAATCCGAATCCTTAAAATCACATGAGTTTTCGTCACACAAAAATGAAGGTTCTTGTCCCTGATTTGCATATGCAAATTTGGTAATCTTCCACAAAGGATTCAGGGATTTGGCTGAATCCCAAAATAGTAGTGCATCTAAAAACCTACCTAAAAAGGTCCAATAGGATCAGCACAGCTCCTATTGTCTTCTATGTGACCTTAACTGGTTTTACTTTTTTCTTTTTTGTATTAGAGTTCTTTGTGGTTTTTATACTTTATAGATCTCTAATATTTTGGGGCAAATTCATAAAGGGTCGAATAATGAGGGTTGATCAACCCTCGATATTAGACTGGGAATGAAAATCCTTTGACTTTGAAAATCGAAGTCGAAGGATTTTGCGCAAATACTGCGATCGAACGATCAAAGGAATAATCTTTCGATCAAATGATTAAATCCTTTGAATCGAACGATTCGAAGGATTTTAATCCAACGATCGAAGGAAAAAAAATTTAGCCAAGCCTATGGGGACCTTCCCCATAGGCTATCATTGGGTTTGGCAGCTTTTAGGTGGCGAACTAGGGGGAGACAGTACTTCGACTATCGAAATTTGAAGTTTTTTTTCTTCTATTCCTTCACTCGAAGTTAATGAATTGGCCCCTTAGAATTTTAGAGATATTTTTTTTTATAAAAACACACATTTTCAGGGAAAAAAAAAATTGAAATCCAAACGTTAATCAGCCCCTTAGTAATGGGCCGACCATTATTATGGGAAGTGGTATGCAGTGTTTTAGGTCGCTACATCAAAAATAAAACCATTTGTGTCCAAATCATTGGCATCTGCTTTATGAGTTAACATTTCTTAACTCAATACTTTCTATCAATACTGTGTTTTTTTGTCTTGTAAGGACTATTTGTGAAATTCTGGGTTGACATTCCTATTTCAGGTTGGCCAGCAACCCCACAGCTGTACTCACTAATGATGGTCGAATTTATATGCCAGGTGCAAATTCACAGCGAATTTCAGGGTTTCATGGTGGTGAATAAATTCGGGAAACTGCAGCGAAATTAACGTACGCTCATTGACTTGACACGTCAAAATGGCGCTGCCATCGGAATTGCCGCTGGCGTCTTGACACCAGCATCGAAATTCATGGTCCGCTAATTTTTCGATGTTTCACGGACTTCGCATGAAAATTTGCAGATTTTCCCGCGAATCGAAATAGGACAAATTCACCCATCACTAGTACTCACTATACAGGTTTACCATTATTTATTCATAAGCTTTAGTTTCATCAGATATCATTTGAACTCTTACCCTACTGGGTCCTCCAAAGACCATTGTCAGTTCTAGGCATTCTGCATGTGGCCAGTATAAGTAAGCATTATAGTTACATAGTTACATAGTTAAATTGGGTTGAAAAAAGACAAAGTCCATCAAGTTCAACCCCTCCAAATGAAAACCCATCATCCATACACACACCCCTCCCTACTTTTAATTATAGTATGCCAAAAGAAAATCCCTGTTGACTAATTAATGTACTGTACAGAAATGCTCCTTTGGAACAAATATAATGCTCTGATTTGTTCTCTTTAGTTTTTTTTTTTCATTCCAGAATTTTCCTCCTTTGGAAGAAATATAATGAATGCTCTGCTTTGTTCTCTTTAGTTTTTTTTTTCATTGCATTATTTTTATCTGAGCTATTAAGACCTTTTACAGTTGGGAGATTACGGAATTTAAAGCATTCCATTCCCTAGAAACCATTCCAATGGGATATTCGAGGAAACTGATCTGCTGTGTAAACCAGGCAAGGAGATTAGGAGCTTTAATGAGCAAATATTATTATAGTTTAGTGTCCTCTTGGAAAATGCCTATTATGCATAATTAAGAAAGCCTAATTAAAAGTACTAGTTTATCTTTAGAATAGGATATTTAACAGTGAGCACCAGAATTAGGGTTTTTTTTAAAGAAAGATGAAGATGACTGACTTAAAAGTTAACCCACATTTACATATTAAGGAGAGTCATTATAAAACTCCTCCTGCAGTAAATTGTATTTTTTCTTACAGCAGTTTTTTTTATTATCATTTTAGCCATTTATTTTGAGTTCTTCAACCCTTTCTAGCTGCAAACTACAATCATGCTGTGAGTTAAAGAAAGATCTCACCTGCTCAATTAGTTTGGCAAAGTAATTTTTTCTTAGATGTATATACTTTTAACCATTTATTATTATTTATTATGGTTATCATCATAATTTTATTTTTATCAAACAAAACAATCATTCTTTGAGTCAGTGAAAGATTTCAACTGCTCTAAGGGGCAGATTTATCAAGGGTCAAAGTAAATTCGAGAAAACTAAAAAAAATCGAAATTCAAAGTAATTTGTTGATACTTCGACCATCGAATAGGATACTACGACTTCCACTTCGAATTCGATTTGAAGTAAAATTGTTCGAAAATTCGACCATACGATAATCGAAGTACTGTCTCTTTAAAAAAACTTTGATCTCAATACTTCGCCAAATTAAACCTGCCAAAGTGCTATGTTAACCTATGGGTACCTTCTAGAGCATTTTTTGGAAGTCGAAGTAAGATCATTCGATCGATCACTGAAATCCTTCGAATTTTACTTCGACTGCAGGATACCCAATTTGATGAAAAAAACTTTGACTTCGATATTCGAAGTCGAAGTATTTCAATTCGATGGTCGAACTTCAAAGTATTTTTAACTTCGAAATTCGACCCTTGATAAATCTGCCCCTAAGTGTCTAAGTATGTACAGGTAATGTATTAGACTAGAGCATGGTTGAGTGATGGGTGAAAAAATTTGCCTGACACGAATGCGCTGCAAATTTCCACGTTTCACCGGAAGCAAATTAATTTGTGAAACTGCGGCGACAATTCGCTGTGAAAAATCTGAAGCATCAAAGAAAATTGCCACGCATGAAAATTATTCGCATGCACTTTGACTTTAATGCATTTGGACAAAATAGTCGCGCATATAAAATTGACGCTCGCATCAAAATTGACGGGGCATCAAAATTATTTTAACAACCATTGACTTCAATGCATTTCGAGAATATCACTGTAAATTTGCAAATTTTTCAGCAAAGAAAAAACTGCACAGATTTGCCTATTACTAGTTGAGATGTTTGCAGTTGAAAAAAATTGGAAGCGCACTAGAAAGCCATTTATATCTTAGAAAGTATAAGGAAAAAAATAAAGCCTGTTAAAAAAAACGTTGTTAAAAATAATTAAGCATTTAGGAAAAACTGGGTGTATGATTTGCTCTTTACTTTTTAATGATAGAGTGCATTATTTAAGATGCTATAGAGTTTGTTGGCTTTATTTAAAGATTTTTTACATGCCATAGATATCAACAAAAGTAAGATCAGTCAATAAAAATGATGACATTTTCTAGCTAACTGCCATTAATATCAATTAAACATTTGTGGCAATTCTGACCCCTAAATCCTAAATTCTTCTTAATCCTGTCCCTGATCCAATTTAACTCTGTCCTTTATTTAAGTCATATTTAGTGATGTAGCCCAGCCCCAAGCCCTGAAGAGGATTTTAGGCTTAAACACATCCATGGCTGCATCATAGTCATCACATGGGGTGGGTTGATGTCTCTGAAAAGTTTAGGACCTCTGTGTTAAAAATAAGAGTTACTGTATCTAGTATCTTCTTGTTGTCCATTGTGGGATTACAGGTATGGGAAATCTGTTATCCAGAAAGCTCCGAATTAAGGAAAGATTGTCTCCCATAAACTCCATTTTGGCCAGATAATCAACATTTTTTCTCAGTAATAATAAAACAGTCCATGTACTTGATCCCAACTAAGATATAATGAATTCTTATTGGAGGCAAAACCAGCCCATTTGATTAATTTCATGTTTTAATGATTTCGTAGTAGACTTAAGGTATAAAGATTCAAATTACAGGAAAGATCAATTATTTGGAAAGCCTCAGGTCCCAAACATTTTGGATCAGAGGTCCCATATTTGTAAAAGCTCTTCCTTTCTCCTATGGTATATACAAAGCTTGCTCCAAACTGCAAGTTATACCAAAGGTATTATGTATTTCTCTGTTAAGGCCCCCCCATTAGCTTTTTACTCTTCATCTAAGAGGTGCATCATGGTGGATGTTTAAGTGAATTAGTAATGCACATTGAGGTCTGAAACCTATGAAATCCAACTGACAAACTAATATTGCTGGTGGTGGACTTGACTTGTACCAGGTCCTTCCACTCATAAGCCAACCCCTCTGGTGACATCACTGCCTATACCCATCCAATGTCTCCACCTATACCCTGCATTTGTCTCACATGACCAGTGGGAGGATGGTCAGCTTCGTTCTAAAATACATCTGGAAATTGCAAGCTAGGTGCTAAAGGAGCAGCAACATGTTGCTCACCAACTCCAATAGATTTTTCTCCCTTTGGCGTCAAAGCAGAAGCTAATTTTTAAATTCTTGGCTTGGAGGCAAGTCACAAAGACACATTTGTACAAAACAGAGACTGCTGCAGACTGGTAGTACTTACGGGGCCTTGTTTAGCAGCCACTAGGAACTTTATTCCCGCTACTATGGCTCTTCAAGACTTACCTGATTTAAATGTGGTTCATGAGCACAAAAGGTTGGGGACCTCTGCTCTAGATAAAGCAAACCAGGAGTTTTCAGTCTGTGGTAGCCATGGAAATAATAGAACAGCTTGGTTCCAACTGTAAGGGACCCATTTATTTATCATCTATCTATCTATCTATCTATCTATCTATCTATCTATCTATCTATCTATCTATCTATCTATTATCTATCCAGTATTCTAGGAGCTTTTCAATTACCTACTAAAATGGTTAATACTGTAGACATGTAAATGCCAAAAATAAGTACAAAAAAAACTTCAAATGACAATATAATTTAAACAATATGTTTTGACAAATTTTTGGACAACCTTTTAAGAGGTCTGTGAAAAATGTAGTGGGCATATTAAAATGTCAATAATTAGTGAGAAATACAACCACCTTTGTTGTGATCATTAACATTTTGGCAGCAAACCCATAATGCGATATTTTAGAGAGAAGCATAATTTAAACAAACTCCTGTAAGGAAATTGTTTTTCCTTGATTTTATCTCTATGTTATCCCTAGGACAAGAATGCTTACAGCCTGTTAAACCTTAAATCACCTTACCTGGTCAAGTACTGACAATTGTCAGCATCTGTGCACTCTTGGGGGCCGATTCACCAATGGTCGAATATCGAGAGTTAATTAACCCTCGATATTGGACTAGGAATTGAAATCCTTCAAATTCGAATATCGAATTCGAAGGATTTAGCGCAGGAAATTCGATCGATCGATCGAAGGATTATTCATTCGATCGAACGATTAAATCCTTTGAATCGAACGATTCGAAGGATTTTAATTCAACAATCGAATGAATATCCTTCGATGAAAAAAACTTAGGCAAGCCTATGGGGACCTTCCCCATAGGCTAACATTGAGTTCGGTAGCTTTTAGCTGCCGAACTAGGGGGTCGAATTTTTTCTAAAGAGACAGTACTTCGACTATCGAATGATCGAATGGTCGAATAGTCGAACGATTTTTAGTTCGAATCGTTTGAAAGTCGTAGTCGAAGGTCGAAGTAGCCCATTCGATGGTCGAAGTAGCCCAAAAAACACTTTGAAATTCGAAGTTTTTTAAATTCGAATCCTTCACTCAAATTCACTCGAATTTAGTGAATCGGCCCCTAGTTGTTAATTTACCAACTTTGTAAAATGCATCAAATACTTAGAAGGTTATTTATCAAAGGCTGATTTTATCTCAACATTTTCTGCAGCAAGCTCCAATCAAATCCGCTTGGTTTTTTACCCTTATTTATATTTTAAATTTTCCTGAAAATTTGCTTTGTGGGAAAAAATCAGATTTTTCTAGATTTCTTATACTTTTTGCCCATAAACTACGAAAACTTCAGGATATTGCACTAATCCAAAAGTTTACAAAAGTTGTTTCTGTCCCGCCCACTTTTGATCAAAGCGGATCAAACTGGGTAAATGTGCAGGTTGCGATTTGGGTCGCGGGCTGCGGGTTGCGGGTTCAGATCGGGTCCGGGTCTAAGAAATTGGTTCCACGCAGGACTCTAGGTTAGACTGGTGGGAAAATGACCAGCAGGTGGTGCTGTTGTAACAAAATTCATTCATGTTAACAGTACATATAATCTTTAATATCTTGGAATTAAAAAAATAATAATACTGAGTGTACATTGTGAAAATGCTTAGAATAGCATCCTCATCAATATTACATTCACTTATTTTTAAGGTTTACTTATCCTGTAAATGAAAGAAATACATTCAATCAGAGGGGACAAAGTGCTCAAGTTTGGGCTGAAGTTGCTTTATTCAGTATGACTCTTCTCTATTAAAATGTGTATGTTCCCTGCTGATCAAACGGATCAATGCTAATGGAAGATCCAAAGAGCCCAGCTGACTTGGTTGACAAGGAAGATAAAGAAAAAAGTTAAAGCCAACTGCATTATGCTTCTATGACATAACTAGCTGACAGATTGGGCACCTGCAGTTCAAATTAGTCATTCTAAGATGCTAAATACCAATTAAATATGCTGCATCTGAAACTTGATGTTATATGCATTTTGTGAAGCCTTCTCAAGCAGATGACTTAATGATTTAAAAGCCTTTGAATAACTCTTCCAAGAGGGCTTGGGTTCTCAGTGTAAATCCATCTTGCATTAGACTTTAAAGGCTTTGTGTAAACATGTTTTGAAAGAATTCAGTCTTGATGTCTTGAGATGTCTGTGAAGATATAATAGTAAACAAGCCTATTTGCACTTTGCCTGCAAGGTAGTTAAATTATAAGATATAAATCATGAACCATGTAGAGTATTAGATGCAGTAGAAGGAATAGGCAACTTCATTTGGAAACCAATAATGTACCAGTCTTATCTAGGTAGAGGGACTATAGCAATGTTATGCCTCCAGCATTGCTTTATTGTTTCTGTTGTGTCAACTAATGGTTTAGCCAATGGTTTATGTGTATTGTTATGAAAATGTCTTTCTTTGCTTTCCATACTTTACAATGGGATAATGTGTAACATCAGGATATGATCAGTATAACTGCCATATTCATACTGTTCACAGCTAAGATAACACTATCTGTAGTAATTTTACCCCATCAAGCCTTGTGGTAGCATTGTTGGTTATTTCTCAGTTGTGTACCTTTATAACCCGTTATCTACCATCACCTCATGGTCCTACTATATACCTTCTTGCTCAGGCATCTAGGCCTTACTTGCACACAAATGCCTCTCTTTCTTTATTGATCCATATATGCTATGCTTTCTTTATACTTTGCACAGTGTTTAATGTGTGTAATGATTATGACCCCCCCTTGTGTGGCCCCAAATGAAAGTCTGCTTACCTTGTGTGTGTAATTCAGACTATACACTCCTGCATTTTTCATACATGTAATCCCCCTGCATTGTTCACACATGTAACACCTCAATTGTTCATACCCTAAAACCCTTTACTGTTCACACTTCCAACCCAGACTCTGCCTGTCCTATGCTCCATGTGTGTGCCATACTCTGCCTGTCCTATGCTTCCTGTATTTGTCATACTGTGCCTGTCCTATGTTCCATATGTGTGCCATACTCTGCATGCCTTATGCTCCCTGTGTGTGCCATACTTTGCCTACCCTATTCTCCCTGTATGTGTCATACTCTGCCTGCCCTATGTTCCCTCTGTGCCATACTCCTGTTAAACATAAGGGTATGTCTTCATATGACTAAACTTTTTTTCAGTGGTTTTATCAGTGGTTAGTGATGGGCGAATCTGTGGCGTTTCGATTTGCTGAATAATTTGTGAATTTCCTGCAAACTTCGTGAAACAGTGAAAACGGTGCCGGCGTCTTTATTTTGATGCCCATTTTTGTGAATTTATTCGCTGGCAGCGAATCGTGGGAATTATTCGCACCTGGCGAATAAATTCGCCCATCACTATCAGTGATACATGTTATCCCTGAAGTGAGAACCAACCATTTGGTTCTTTGTGTGCTATCATAATTAATTTGGACATGATCTTGTCGTAACATAGGTGTGGTTTAAAGTGGGTGTGGTTTATAGTGGGTATGGTTTACAAACAGGGAGTGGTTAACACTGTTTCTGTTATTGGCCCTCCACCATGTAGGCCAGAACAATTCTGGCCCTCAGTACCACAGAAGTTGGACAGCACTGATGTGCAGAATAAGTAAGCATTGTCAATTTCTATTTCCCCAGTTTCACACCTTCCCCTTTGTTAATAAAACTGAAGCTTTCTAATCTGGTCTCTAGTGGATTAATGCAGGAAGGATTTTAGCTGCATGTCAAGCTACACACTACCCCTGGTTAACACGTAGTGAGGACAGTAAGCACTCTATAGGTGCTATAATGGGTCAAAAATTACACACATCAAATTGTCTTCTGGTAGCATGTGTGCATCTAAATGCAATCCTTTGTAATTCTTTGTAATGGTGCCATGTGCCAATTTGCCTGTTGCCCTTGACACAAGAGAATCCTTAAAGAGGTGGTAATGTATTACTCCTATAGGCCCTACCGTTTGTCCCAGTTGAATTTCACATAAGATTGACATAGCACTCTATTACCTTGCTGCGAACTGACCCAATTCCAGCCAAGTATAGATCATAAATAACCCACTATAAACTGCAGTCAGACAAATGTATGATATTCCTTTTGTTTTAATTTGGGGCTCAAAATGTTGGACTTATGCTGCATTGCTCCATGTCTCAACAAGTAAGGGCTCTAAAAACTGCAGTTATCCAAACAATGTGTTCTCTTATAAAGAGAAACTAGAATCTTTAGAAATATAGAAAACAATAATCTAACTTGCAATGCTTTTCAAATAGGATCTTTGACCACTGTAACCTAATGTCCTTTAAAAAAGACAGCTAGAACTTCAGGCATGAATCAAGACAGAAACTTCTGTGACCATTTGCTCTGTTATAAAAATTGTTAGAATCTCCATAAAGCAGGATAGTACTGCTGCTACAATAGGGGGGTTATTTATTAAAGGTCGAGTATTAGAGTTACTTATGCCTCAAATAAACTCAAATGCACTCAAAAGTCGAATGGTATTTTATTCAAGAAAAAAAACAAATGGCAAAATGCTGAATATGCGAGATCGAGTTCCTCAACCTGAAAACTCACATTGAGTTTTCCAAAAAAACTTGAACATCAAACAGGCTGTTAAAGTGGAAGTGAAGTCTAAAATAGAATAAGGCTAGAAATGCTGTATTTTGTATAGTAAACATAAACATAAACTAACTGCACCACAAGCCTAATCAAACAAATGATTTATGCTTTCAAAGTTGGCCACCGGGGGTCACCATCTTGTAAGTTTGTTATACATCTCTGCAAGACCAAGACTGTGCACATGCTCAGTGTGGTCTGGGCAGCTTAGGGATCGTCATAAATTATCAAAACAGCTCAAGTCAAATATTATCTGCCAGAAGCCGATACAGCAAGACTGATTAATAATCAGAATATACAGACTGCACTGGGTCCTGTGTTGTCATGTAATCTAATGTGGATTTTATAGTTTTTGTATTGTTTAATACAAACTTTTTCCAATTCTGCAGAACCAGTGGCTGTAGCAAAATAATCCTCCAAATAGAATCCCAGTTTATCTTTTCAAACCTGGCTCCATGATCTTTGTCCCTGCAGCTGGAGTTGGAAACAGTAAAGGGGATGTAAAGGCAAAATAAAATCCAATACCAATCTCTACACAGTCGCCGACTGCTCTACAGGGAAACAAGCAAAGCTGCATGAGTTGTAAATGGCTGGGAAGTAAGGTGGGGGCTCCCCCTGCTGTTCATAAGTATGATTGTTTCCCTGCAGAGCAGTTAGGAACCGCCTGACAATTCTTATCCATAGCAGTAAATGAAGGGAGAATTTCACTGCATATAGTAGGTTTCTTATAAAAACGGTACACATTTTTTAATTAAAGTATATTTTAAAGAAAGTAGAAGTGGGATTTTATTTGTTTGCCTTTACATGCTCTTTAACCTCTTCAAATGGTTCAAGGGACCTCTGCCATTGACTTTGACAGAACCCAGAAAATATGAATTTTGATCAAAAAAATACAACTCAAAAACTCTAATTTTAGTGGAAAAAACAACTTGAACCTTAATACAGCTTCCCCTCCATATCAAAGGATCTGAAACCTCTGTGATAAAAAAGTTCTGTTAGGATCTCAGCCTATAAATCAAGTTAGGACTTCTGCTCTTTTGAGATAAAGGACACACAAACAACAGAAAGATCACTCAAAAACTGTCACGGCATATAAACGTACACAGAAATCTATAAATCCATTTGGTCATCTATTCATTTCAGGAACCTGAACTCAGAGAGACGTTCCATTATCAGACAAGCTTGATCACTGACCTACTGTGATAATAGTCCCCAAAATAATAGCAGCCTTGGCAATATGTAATTAAATATCACATAATGATCCATCACTGCATTGCTTTCCACTAAGAACATCTATTCCCGCTGTTCATGGCTTCTGGGAAATTATATACCGTAATCCTCCTTTTTTTCCACACAATACTTTTATTCTGTCATAAACCTTTTTTTACTTCTGAAATATCAAACATTCTTCAATTCTCCAGGAGAAAATACTGTCAAGAAAGACGGATCCCTGACAAAAAGTGTCAAGTAGACAAATTGTGTAACATTCAATTTGTTCATCATTTCCCAAGGCTGTCAAACCAAAATGCAATGAGACAGTCTGTTATTAGACAGCCAATACCTATAGCTTTTCCACTAAGTGATTAGGCCATCAATCTTTAGGTTATCTGGCTGAAAAACCTCTGAGATCCTAAAACACTGGTGTGTTGATGAAATTAATTTTAGTTCTTACAAAAACTTGTTTTATATAAAAAGGACTGCTCTTCGTAATACTCTGCTCTGTTTTATACGCAGTTTTGTATATGAAGCATCAACAGTTGTGGGACTGTACCGTGTTTTCCAAGCAATTGACTAGTAATTCCAAAAAGGTTTAAAAGTTTGTGTAAATAAATGGGGTATTCATAAAGCTCTGTGGGTATCCTCACATGTGAATTAACATTGTATATGGAGACCATGGAAATCCAATTTATGCGGGTGGCTGGATTTTTACACCACATTGATGCCTAAAACGCTGCCATTAATTTATACTACATGTAGAATGCCATTTATTAAGGGTTGAATTTTATTGGTATTAGAGGTTTTTGAAACCAAGATTAAACTCTATTTCTCTAAAAAGACACGAATGCCATGAAAGTTATTAAAAAATCTGTATCTAAAAAGTACAAACAGAAAAAAGTGCTGAATGATCAAGAAAAAAATACAAATATCTCTAAATCTTCTAAAAATTTGAGTTTTTTGGATAATTGGAAAAACAATCCAAAAAACTCTAATGGGTTTAAACCTTGATCAATGTTTTTAAGGGGAAAACTCACATTTTTCAATGGAAAATAAACTTTTAGAGATTTATTATATCCCAAATCCAAATTTGAAAATACTCCATCTCAAACCTGCCAAGGTCATGTAGAAGTCAATGACAGATGTTCCTGAAGTTGTTTCTTGACATCATGATCTGTACTGGATAATCCGATAAAGTCAGGGTTTTCATCCAATATTCTGAAAAAAAGTTGAGTTTTAGCAGCGAAAATTAGATAAAGTTGAATTGTGGGAGCGTCAATAGTAAGATACAAATTGAAGCTTGATTTTGTTGCAAAAAAAAAAAAGTGTTGCAAAAAAGAAAAAAGTGCTGAATGATCCAGAAAAAAATACAAATATCTCTAAAACCTCTAATAATCAGAGTTTTTCGGACAATTACAAGTGAAAAACAATCTGAAAAAATGTTACGGGTTTAAACCTTGAATTTGTCTGGTCGAAGTTTTAAGGGGAAAACTCAAATTTTTTATGGAAAAAAACTAAACTTTTTAGAGATTTATTATACCCCAAAGCTGCTAAAAATCCAAATGTGAAAATACTCCATCTCAAACCTGTCGAGGTCAAGTAAAAGTCAATGGCAAATATCCCTGAAGTTGTTTCTTGACTTTGTGATATGCTCTTATTATCTGATAAAGTCAGGTTTTTCATCCAATAACCTGAAAAAAAGTTGAGTTTTTGCATCGAAAATTCAATAAAGTTTAGTTTTCCGAGCATCAATCGTACAATATGCATTGAAGCTCGGTTTTGTTGCGACTTTGTTTTCATAAAAAGCTGAGATCAATTTGAGTAAATTACCCCCTAAAATCTAAAAGGTCCAATAGCATCAGCGCTTTGACTGCTTTTACTTAGCAAAGTTTTGTATTAGAGTGTTTCGTGGTTTTTACACTTAATAAATCTTTATTTTTTTGAGTTTTAGAAAAATTCTAAACACAAAATTTTAGAGAAAAAAAATACTATTTGTGAAAAAAAAGCCTTGCATAAACCCGTAAACCCTAAGCATTAAGTAAAGGTTGAATTTTTCTAGTCTGACTTTTTGTCAAAAAATCCGAAAAAGTAATGGAAAAAAAAGTGCAACTTTTTTGGAATTTATTATGCATCAAAACTGAGACACCTCCGAAAATACTCCAGCTAATACCTGTGGAAGTCATGTAGAAGTCAATGGCAGATGTCCCTTTTACAGTTGGAAGATGTTTCCCGAAAAAGTTGCGGCTTTCGAGTGACAATTTGAAAAATTAGCATGATTCGAAGAGTCACACAATTTTGTAGTGACTTTTCCTGTATGCAAATAAATGTGTAATTTTGCTGTGGTGTATGCCTCCACTTTTCTAACTGCAGTTAAAAGTCTAATTAAAGTCACATGTCTTATTCAAAGGGGATAAAGAGTTAATATACACAGTAGTCATGTCCCAAAGTACCCCCAGTCCAAGGGTTGTACATAAGGATGGGCAAATTTGACCTGTTTCATTTCGGCAAAAATTTGTCGCAGGTGTCCATTAAAGAATATGGGCATTAAAAAAAATTTGACGTCTTTTTTTTTTTGAAGCACGACACTATACAAGTCTATGGGTGTCATTTCCATGGCGAAACAAGGCGAATAAATTTGCTCATCCCTAGTTGTACATAGTTAAATAATTTCAAAAGGCAAAAAACTAGAAAAACGTACTGTTTAGTGAAGAAGGAGCCCAAGTTATAAAAATGAAAAACATTATTAGGACATAATCTAGCCTGAAGCATTTCGTGCCAAGGTGGGCACTTACTCATAGGCTGTGTAAAGGGGAGACAGCCTATGAGTAAGCGCCCACCTTGGCACGAAACGCGTCAGGCTAGATTATGTCCTAATTAAGATTCTTATAATACTTGGGCACCAGTCTTCACTAAACAATAAGTCTTTCCCGTTTTTTGCCTTTTGACTTTTCCTGTATGTGCTTTTTTTATTCTGATTTATTAGTACATTTAAAGGCCATCTGTACGTGGGACTGTGGTCAAATTTCTTTTTTTTTTTTTATAAATTATTAATAAACTAGAAAAAAAACAAGTTTTAACAAATACCCCCCAAAAAGTCAATGTGACAATTTGGGACAAATTCAGACTAGTGGCCTATTTACTAACATTCAAATTTCTTTTTTTTTTTTTCAAAAATCTCTAAAAATTCATGTTTCTTTTTACATTTGCTTAAAACTTTAAAAATGTGAGATTTATTAAGTGCAAAAACCATGAAAAACTCTATTTTTTCATTATTAAGGTTCCTTAGACATTTGTAATAAAAAGTCTATACAAATCTAATGTACCCGCTCTATTTTTGACCTAATTATAATATCACTAGAGACTTTTTGCTAGGCATAAATGAACGCTAGCGAATCTTCGATATTGAATGCTCGCACTGAAGAAGTATCGCTAGCGAAAAGTCGCCAGCATTCGGCGCCCAACACTCAACTTACCATTTTTCTGAATGAATCTAGTTGTAACAAATTTGCGACTGGCGAAGTGGTGCAAAGTGTACGAATCGGTAGCTCGCGATAATTAGTAAATCTGCCCCTATGTGTTTTACAGAATGTAAAACATCATAGTGTTTCAATAGGATTTGACTTTTTGTCTTTTCAAATTGTCTTTCAAAGATGCTGTTTGGATCTCTTTTCAGGCTGGTTTGAAAATCCTTTTTTGAGGTACTTTTAATAACAGGGTATTTTGTCAGTTGGCTTTAAAGGAAAACTATACCCCCCAAACAATGTAGGTCTCTATAAAAAGATATTGCATAAAACATCTCATATGTAAAATCCTGCTTCATGTAAATAAACCATTATCATAATAATATACTTTTCTAGTAGTATGTGCCATTGGGTAATCATAAATAGAAAATTGACATTTTAAAAAATAAGGGCCGCCCCCTGGGATTGTACGATTCACTGTACTCACAAACATACCAACAAACCATACATGTTAGGTCACATGAGCCAATTAACAGACAGAGTTGTGTCTTTTGCTTCCACACTTCTTCCTGTTACAGTTAGGGGCAGATGTACAAAATTCGGGTGAAGGGTTCGAATAAAAAAAAATTTGAATTTCGAAATATTTTTTGGCTACTTCGACCATCGAATTGGTTAAATTCGATCGAAATCGAACGATTCGAATGAATCGAATGAAAAATCGTTCGACTATTCGACCATTCGATAATCGAAGTACTGTCTCTTTAAAAAAACAATTCGACCACCTACTTCGGTAGATAAAACCTACCGAAGTCAATGTTAGCCTATGGGGAAGGTCCCCATAGGCTTGCTAAGTTTTTTTTGATTGAAGGATTTTCATTCGATCGTTTTATTAAAATCCTTCGAATCGTTCGATCGAATAAAAATTGTTCGATCGAATCTAATAATAATTCGATCGATCGATCGAATTATTACCGCTAAATCGTTCGATTTCGATATTCGAAATCGAACGATTTTAATTCCCAGTCGAATATCGAGGGTTAATTAACCCTCGATATTCGACCAATAGTGAATCGGCCCCTTAGTTTTGTAGTATTTCTGGTCAGGTGATCTCTGAGGCAGCACACAGACCATCACGAAATGGTGGCTCAAGGCAAGAGATGTAAAAGGGCAAGATTTACTTAAATATATATTCCAGTTTGGTGAGATTCTTTAATATGCCACTTAATATGATATGAACTATCTGTTGCTTAAGTGTTCATTTTGGGGGTATAGTTTTCCTTTAAATGGTGGATGCAGATACAGTATTGATATAAAGTTGGTCTTAAATATTCCAATGCTGTAATAAAGTTTGCCTGGTTTAGCTTTTGAATACCTCTAGTCTTTATTTCACTGCTTCTTACAAACGTCTTATTTAGCATCAATTTGGTTTGGAAGATTGTTCTTCAGCTCTCAGGAGAACAATCTGCCATTGAACTGCTTCACTAAGCACCTATGGCTTTGTTCCAGGCAGCTGGAGATGATTGGTCAATACTATTAAATCTTTTCTAGTAGTAGCCAAAATAAGACTTATGTAGGGGTTCTGTATCGCCGATGACCTGTCACACCCTTGGGAGCCGCCCAGATTAGGATCCAGAGATCTCCGGGGGACAAACGCAAGAATACACAAGAGTTGTGATGCAAATGCTTGTCCGCTTTATTACGGTGCGGGGCTCGTTTATATACCCCCCGCACGCCCCTTCTGCAGCATACAAGGAGAAACATACAGCCCCATGTAAGGATAAGACATACAGCATACATCATTTGTCAAGGTTACAGAAATAACACATGTGTTACATTAGGCGCGGTAAAGAAGATAATGTCACGGTTACAGGAATAACTCTAGCAAAACATATGTGGTTACATATATTCCAGTAATTTGTGAGCTAGCCTGCATCTTTATATAGACAGTGTCAGACAATGTTTTGCAGCGAGCGCAGCTATTCAGCCTGAAGTATCATTTTGTCTTGCAATAGCAGTTACGAGCATTTAGCAATATAAAATAGGCATTTATTGATAAAGGCAAATTGGGCATAGGTTTGGCCATAATCCTACAATCCCCTCTT
Source organism: Xenopus petersii (assembly GCA_038501925.1). NCBI lineage: Eukaryota > Metazoa > Chordata > Amphibia > Anura > Pipidae > Xenopus > Xenopus petersii. Next base: position 228,327,841 of record CM076672.1, read on the forward strand.
TTATCCCTAAAAGGGATAAACTATAAAACTAAAAGAGAAAAGCTTGGACCGGGAGGTGTGGGAGGAGAGCTCTTCTTGGAAGGACCAGACCTATGATAGAGGCAGGACAGACACTTGAATGAACAACACACAGTGATAAAAACGACAATGACCAATACAACAAAAATGACAACACCCTTAATGAGACTAGCAAACCAAGTGCTAAGGCCCGAGAACCAAGTAGATGGGTCGAGCCAGGCAAAGGGGTTGACTTCAGTGTGTTCTTTGAGGAAGTCAGATTTCATTTCGGCAACTTTATCAAGGTGGGCTGACACTGCTTTTTCAACATCATAGGAATCATGAATGTAGCTACAGCATGCAGTGGAAACTACTACACATAGGCCACCTTGGCTGGCAGTTAAATAATCTAAAACTAACCGATGCTGCATAACTTCCTTCTTTAGAGACTGAAGTTCAGATGCAACTACGCGAAAAGTTTCATCAAACTCATTAGTAATGTTGTCAAGTAAAATGGATAAATCAATGATAAACCTGAAAGCTTTCTTTAGGCAACATCTGTTAATCCATGGAATGTCAAATAAAGACTGGGCTGGTCCTGGACTAGCATCGCGCTTATGGCGCGATCGAAGAAAGGGCAGGGAATTTGGCAAAAATGAAGAGTTGGTATACCAAGTAGGTGGAATTAAGCGGGCTATGGTACAAACACCTGATGCTGCCAATGGCAGCCATGGATATGCATATCGTCCACACACATAATAGTAAGTAGGAGGCAAAGTGTAAGGATAATCACTAGAGATATACAATGTTAAAGCCTTAAGCATGTTAAAACGAGAAGAACAGTTAGCAGATGTTTTAGAACAATCAATTTGAACCATTTGTTTGAAAAACTTACTATCTCCCTTATCAACAGACTCTCTGTCCTTTGAAGGATGAAAAACATCAACTGAGTAAATAAAAGATGCGTTGGAACAGTCCGTACGACCAACTGGGTTAGTGGGTACCACATGGGTAACACAGCGTCTCTGTCTTCCTGTACCACACATAGTGATAGGAATCTTTCCCCCTATTTCAAAAGACTTATTGTAGCACAATATTGGCGGCTGTGAAAGGCCTGCAATCTCTATGCGGGTACGTGTATTGTTAAAGCGGTCTGAAGTCACAGTTCCATTGGGCATAGAAACAATGTCTTCAAGAGACAATGGCTGAGCGATGTATGGAAGGTGCTTAGAAGAAGTGGGGGAATGTGTGCAGATCCAGCACTTGGAGACATTTAATGTGGCTGCAGCAGCCAAGTGCATTCGGACCAAAGAGTTGGCTGCAAAAGCATCAGAGTTAATCAGGTGTGAGTGAAGATCTCGCCGTGGGCGGTCGAGTGCAAGTCCTTCTGATTGATAAGCCTCGATCAGCTCATGCACAGCTGAAATAATTAGAAGTATGATGACCATTCCGATAAAAGATCCACCAAGGACAAAGCACACTCTTGCTGCACTGTCGGGGGCGAGGACTGGATAGGGCCAGCAGAGAGGAGGGCCACGCTTTGGGTCGGATGAAGAGATGTCTCCTCCAGATGATCGGTCTTGATCCACTGGTTGCTCAGAGCTGAGTGAAGGGGTATCTCCTGCAGAGGACTGGCGTCGATCCTTTGGTCGCTCTGGGCTGGGCGGAGGGGCGCCTTCTTCAGACGGCTGGCATGGATCCATTGGTGACTCTCTGCGGTCAACACAGCGGTGCGGGTGACGGCCAAAACTGTCGTGGGCTGTCCGTAGGGTGTTTCACCTTTCCTTGGGTTTAGCCTTCGGACGAGGACCAGGTCGCCAGGTTGGAATTGATGAGTTGGTTCCTGTGGAGGAAGAGGAGAAGACAGAGAGACATCACCGTAATAACCATTGAGCACCTTTACTAACTCCCTAACGTACACTTCCTGTATCTGTTCTAGATCCCCTGGGAGAAATATTGGAGGGCCTCTGGTCCATGGTGTGGGAAAGGGGCGTCCCATCAGGATCTCAAATGGGGATAGCTTTGTACGTGTATGTGGGACCATGCGGATCTCCGCAAGGACTGCTGGGAGATGCTGTTCCCAATTTGTGAAAGTGCCATTGGTGCACTTCCGAATTTTGTCTTTGATTGTCCGATTCATCCGTTCCACTTGGCCGGATGACTGGGGGTGATATGGAATATGGAGCTTCCAGGTAACTCTTACCAATTGTGCTAGTTCCTGTATGACTTTGGACGTAAATGCCGGTCCCTGATCTGTGTCCACCGTTTCCGGACATCCCCAACGGGGTATTATCTCCTGACACAGAATTTTTGCAACGGTTTTGGCATCTTCTTTCCTGGTTGCGAATGCCTCAGGCCACCTGCTGAACCTGTCTACTATGACTAACAGGTATTGGAACCCTCCCCTGGTTTTGGGCATGTGTGTAAAATCTATTTGGATACACTGAAATGGGCCCTGTGGGGGAGGGAGGTGTTGGTGTTTTGCAGTGGCTGGGGTAATGTTGTTTTGTGCGCACGTCATGCAACGGTCAAGCTGACTACTGATTAATGACGTTGCATCCTCTGTGCAAAATCTTTTATTGAATTCTTGTGCTACTGTTTTGCGATTGTTGTGACCCACTCCATGTAGCTGGGCTATGAACATTGGGGCAGCATGCTTTGGCAATCCCACCACCCCTTCTTTTGACCAGAGACCCAAAGGGTCGATGGACAACCCTTGGGCCTGCCAGTATGCGCGATCGGTAGGAGAGGCATGGAGCTGTAATTCAAACAGCAAGGCCTCCTGGGGAAGAGAGGGGGGTGACAGTTGAACTTGCTGTTCGCATTGCGCAAGGCATAAGGCCACTAGAGATGGAGGCTCGCGCAAAGGGAGAGAGGCTGCCCACTTGGCAACGGTGTCAGCGAAGCGGTTGCCCGCGGCAACATGGTCATCAGCCATTGAATGGCCTCTACACTTAACAATGGCAAGGGTTTTAGGCAAGGAGAGGGCATGCAAGAGTTGGTCAATGTGTGTTGAATGGGAAATGGGTTTACCATCAGCAGATTTAAAACCCCTCCTTTGCCAAATGACCCCAAAATCATGGACCACCCCATGGGCGTACCTGCTATCAGTAAAGATGGTTATGTCAGAGTCAGCGAACAGGGTGCAGGCACGGGTGAGGGCAACTAGTTCAGCAACTTGGGCAGACTTGGCCTGAAGAGGTAGGGCTTCATGTACAATATCAGGGAGCTGGACAACGGCATAGCCAGATAGGTAGGTGGAGTCATTGGGGCGGGAACAAGATCCGTCCACAAAAATTTCAATGCCCTCATCAAGTGGGGTAGACTGGAGGTCCCACCTGGGGGAGGTGTTTTGGTGGATGATATCAATACATGAATGTTCGTCCACTGGGTCAGGGGGGCATGTGTTAGGCAATGAAAGGAGTGCGTGCAAAATCGGGACAGGTCCTGACGTGGCAGAGGCATACCTAACAGAAAGGTTGGTTGTGGAGGTGAGAATGACCTCGTAGCCAGACAATCTCTGGGCTGTCATGTGCTGGGTGGTGATATTCTTAAGGACATGGAGTACATGATGCGTGGTGAAAAGAGTGGTTGGGTATGACAGTGTGATGGTAGAGGCAGACTCGACAGCCATAGCGCATGCGGCCAGTGCCCGAAGGCACGCTGGCATACCTTGCACAGTGGAAGGTAGTGCCTTGGAGAAATAAGCTACAGGCCGGTAGGTGTTTCCATGAATCTGGGCTAGGACCGCAGCCAGGGTCTTACAATTTTCTCTGCAGTACAGAACAAATGGTAACTGATAATTTGGCAGACCCAGACCTGGAGCAGAGCAGAGGCCGTCTAAGAGTGCTCTATATGCTGTTTGGGCCTCGTCAGTCCATGTGAGTATGTTAGTACCAGAGTCTTTGAGCATCCCCCTCAAAATGCTATCAAAGTATGAACAGTCTGGTATCCATTGTCTGCAAAACCCAACCATGCCCAAGAAGCTTAGCAATTGTTCTTTGTTTGTGGGCCGGGCTAGGTTAGTGATGGCTTGTACACGATCTGGATTGAGCAGTCTTTGGCCTCGGGCAAGCAGGAAACCGAGGTAGTGTACTGATGGCTGGCAGAATTGGACTTTATGGCGTGACACCTTGTGCCCCTCTTCACAAAGGTATCTCAGCAGTGAGACTGTATCTATGTGACAGGCCTCAGAGTCTGGGCTGCATAACAGTAGGTCATCTACATATTGCAAGAGAGTCGACCCTGCCTGGGGGACCCAGCCCTTTAAAGATTCATGGAGGACATGGCTGTAGATTGCAGGAGAATGGGCGTAGCCCTGAGGTAGGCGTGTCCAAGATAGGCTCCGCCCCTCAAAAGTGAAGGCGAACAATGGCCTTGTTTTCTCAGCCACTTTTACCGAAAAATAGGCGTTGCACAAATCCAAAACACTATAGGCCGCAGAGTCTGCTGGGATTGACGTCAACAGTGAGTTGATGTCGGGAACAATGGGGGCCATGGGCTGGACTAGCTTGTTGATTGCACGGAGGTCCTGTGTGAATCTGTAAGTGCCGTCTGCTTTCTTGACAGGATTGATGGGCGTATTATATGGTGAAATGGTGGGGGCTAAAATGCCTGCCTTAAGAAACTCTTCTATCATGGGGCGGATACCCTCAACCTTTTCTTGAGAGAGGGGGTACTGCTTTTGATAGACTGGGTCTTGTGATTTTAACACTGCCTCATATGGAGTGCAGTCAATGAGTCCCGTATCTAACTTAGATGTGGCCCATACCTCAGGAGGGATGAGATGCTCTGGGATGCCCTCGTCCTGATATAAGTGTAGAGGAGGTGAATGGACGGACATCCCTCCTTTTGGGGAAACGTAAATGGAGATGTTAAGGGTCCCCATGAGATCCCTCCCCAAAAGATTCACTGGGCATGATGGGACAATTGTGAAACTGTGGTACAAAATAACATGACCGTCGGGAGCATGAACTGGGATGGGCTGAGTGCGTGTGGTGGGAGTAGCGACCCCATTTATTCCAATAGAGGGAGTGCCTGGTGTAGTGGGACCTAAGTACAGATCAGCAGTAAGAATTGAAGAAGTGGCGCCTGTGTCAACAAGGAACCAAATGGGGCGCGGCACTTCATCCAAGGTAAGGGTTACTGAGACAAAGGGTTGATCTGTAGAGAAATCTGTTATGTCACACCAGGCCACTGGGGTACCCTCTAGGCAGCCCTATTGGGTCTTCTCTCCCCACCTGATGGGATACTTGGGTGGGGCTGGGGCTTGGGCAGCTTCATGGGGTTGGCGCGAGCGCATGCGGCAATCCCTATACCAGTGACCAAATTTGCCACAGCGGAAACACTGGCCCTGGTTACGGTCATTTTGGGACTGTCGTCCATAACGGGGCTTGCCTTTACCGTTATTGGTTGGTGGGCTATAGTGCAGAGCCTGCATGTGGGGTTTAGGGGGGGTCTTTGAGGGAGATGTATTGGGTAAGTCGAAGCATCCTGCAGTATCTTTAGAAATCAAGGCATTGTCAAAGTCCCTAGGGTCTTTGGTTAGCCAGTCATCTATGATTTGTTTGGCAACAGTTTGGGTATGGGCTAAGAGGCCTCCCATGGCGGTTTGGACATAAACTATTCCCAAGTCGCCAGCAAAATTGAGGCCGGCTTCCTCCTGCCAGTTTTTTCTGAATCTTATTATGAAGTCTGACACTGACTCCCCTACCTTTTGTTTACATGCCATGGCTATAGGTAAGGATTTTCTGTCTCCGTACAAGCGTTTGAGCTCTGTGAGGACTTCTGTCCACATAGTGTCCAATGCTTCCTGCGTACGTAAGGGGTAATCCTGAGCTGTGAGCGGGACCTCAGGAATGCTAAGGCTCCTAACGTTGTCGTAATCGAAACCTGAGTTGGGGTCATTCCCTAGCGATGCATCTATAATCAATCTAACGTCCTCTATTGTGAGTGCACATCCCTTTGTCATTCTCTTAAGGTAATTTACAGCAGCGCATGGATTGCGTCGCGGGTTGGGGCAATTGGTGAGAATGGCGTTGAGGGACGTGGCGTCTAAGGGCTTGATTATCATTTGATCCCCTACTGTCATGAAAGGTGCTTGAAATTTTGTTGGTGGTTTAATGTCTCTTTTTGGACGCGACTCTCTATGGTCAGCTGCGGCAGCATCGCTGTCGCCAGGGAGTGGCTCACCTTCTTCGGGCGTATCGGAGTCCTCAGCTTTTGCTTCGTCAGAAGCATTGCGGGGACTGAACACTGTCCTCAAGGCTGCTAGAACAGCCTCTTCATCAGTGAACTGGGATTGTAGAGCGGGGTACAGTGGGGAGTATGGTGGTGGTTTGGGCTGTCCTTTCGGGGCATTGTTGGCCCTGGGAAGTGTCTTCTCTGGTGGGGCTGAGGGACCTGAGTAAAGTGGGGCTAATTGGACCCAAACTTTTGCACACTTGGGCATATACTTCATATCCCATTCTGGATCAGGGGGGTAATCATCCCAAGCCTTTGTGTCCCCTAGGCAAAGTCCCTTTAACATGTTTATATGGTGTTCACTAAATGACCCTTCCCTTGGAAAAGGACTACCATCCCCCATCCCCTCTGTCCACCCTGCCACATTATCTACAAAAGGATCCACATAAAAGGCTCCAGAGGTACGTTCAACGTACTGTTTTGGAGTTTCACTTGGAAGTGGTTTGGAGGAAATGGACCGGGGGCTCCTTCGAGCCGCCGATTTTGGAACATCACTGAGACTTTTATACTTAATTATGCGTGTTTTCTGTTGGTCTGGGGTGAGCCGCTTACCTTCAGCATTCCCCCTGGTGTACTGCCTAGTGTTGATTATCTAAGTTGGGTTAGTAACACAGAAGTTATTGGAGTTGTAACGTGTGACAGAACAGTGCTCACGGATGTGCTCTCATTGATTATCTCTCGAGCACGTCTGGCGGGTTAGGCCAGCCGCTTACCGAAACGTTCCGTCGGCCCTGCGCCCTTACGGCCTTCTTTTGGGGATACGGCAACTACCCCCGCAACTCCCAATCACACAGCCTTTCAGTCCTTCATACACACAGCAGCATGCAAGAGATAGCAGCACAAGAACAAATATTTGACAAACAAACAGATAGGTATCCCTTTCTGGAGAACTCCCGGGTGGAGGTAAATTTAAAATCTTTGACCAATCCGTCACGTGGACACCTTGTGTCAGGCGGGCATATAGCCGGGGGAGGGGCTCTAACCCTCAACCCTGTCCCCGAGGCTGTGGAGCCTAGCTACCACACAGACACTCCTGATCCCTGATCAGAGTGGGACACGCCACTGTGAGACTACCTAGTAGTGTGATTGTCAATTTACTTGGCGATGCGACAGACACGGGGAGACTTTCAACAAAGGAATGTACTCACCCGGGAACTGTCACATCCCACTTCTTGACACCAGAAACTGTAGGGGTTCTGTATCGCCGATGACCTGTCACACCCTTGGGAGCCGCCCAGATTAGGATCCAGAGATCTCCGGGGGACAAACGCAAGAATACACAAGAGTTGTGATGCAAATGCTTGTCCGCTTTATTACGGTGCGGGGCTCGTTTATATACCCCCCGCACGCCCCTTCTGCAGCATACAAGGAGAAACATACAGCCCCATGTAAGGATAAGACATACAGCATACATCATTTGTCAAGGTTACAGAAATAACACATGTGTTACATTAGGCGCGGTAAAGAAGATAATGTCACGGTTACAGGAATAACTCTAGCAAAACATATGTGGTTACATATATTCCAGTAATTTGTGAGCTAGCCTGCATCTTTATATAGACAGTGTCAGACAATGTTTTGCAGCGAGCGCAGCTATTCAGCCTGAAGTATCATTTTGTCTTGCAATAGCAGTTACGAGCATTTAGCAATATAAAATAGGCATTTATTGATAAAGGCAAATTGGGCATAGGTTTGGCCATAATCCTACAACTTACAGGACCATATGAAGTGAAAAATCTATGCCATTTTTGATATGAGATTTTTCAGCTGAGCTAATGCAGAAAAAGTGCAGAAACACTAAATTAAACTTAACCTCCTGAAACAAATGTGTTTTTTAATCATATTTTGCACAGATTGAAATTAAATCCTGAATGCTCACTGGAACCAGTTTCGCACCCCCCCTAAGGCTCACGGTGTAATGCAACTTCTCTCTCACTTTGTTTGTGAAGCCACAGATTGACATGAAGTCCCTCAGCTTTCCATAAAGGGTGGTGCTGTAAGAATACTCCCGCCACCTGGTTCTCCTTGTTGCCGCTCCTGAACGCCATTTTCCAACGTAAAAGATCTTTCTTGAGTTCCTGCATGCTATTCTAAGTTGTGTGTTCTGGTTCGATTCTTGCCTGTCCCTGACCTGTCTGTCTGATGCCTGTAACCGACCCCTGCCTGGTTTTGACTATTATTTGGATTCTGATTGTGTACCTCACCACCGTTTTGATTTTGACCCTGGCCCGTGACCCAGACCTTGCTTCTACTATCTGATTTGGTACCACATTGCCTGTCTGGTATTGACCCTGCCTGTTCAAGCCTTAATGACTGCTCCCATGTCCTATCGACTTATGTTTGGTTCCTCTGCTTGCAGGCCCGAATTTGTGGCGAGGCCAGAGGCCTCGGGCGCCTGGGAGAGAAATCAGCACTACGTGCTTGCCCACAACTCTGGTTCTCCCACAATAAAACCTGAGTAGCGGAGGGCTCCACCCGAAGCCAAAGGCGGCTGTTATAGGAAGAAGAGTGGGCCGTGGCAGGAACCTTGGAGTTAGTTCTCATCAATTTAGTTCCCATCAATTTTCCCTTTATTTTGTTAACTTTCCAGTAATAAAAGTTCAACACAAATGACATTGTTTTTAAGTTGCTCTATATCTTCTGAGAAATGTGTTATTTCATCAAATTGTGTATGAACAAGAAATTTAGATAAATGCTATCCAAAAAAACATTTGCTGAAACATACAGTATCTACCATTCCTAAATAAAGTATTCTCTTAAAACATAAACAGTAAAACAAATTGCATTCCTTTTTTATTGATAAATAACAAAATAAACACTTATCTAGATGACTTCTCTAAGTTACTTTTTCAAACGCTTTAGTTTTATTTATGAAGCACAATTAAATCATGCCTCGGAAAGCCCTGAAATGGTTGTGATAAATGTGATATTGTATTTAAATACATTGCCTACTTTATTGGTGAATTCTTTTATTGGTCCTGAAAATCAAAGGAATTGTTAAGTTCATGATGAACAAAAATCTCATTATTTCAAGAGAATGTTTTAGCATCACTATGACATTCAGTTTGCAATTTACTGTTCAGGATATTTATCCGCGGCCAAATATTTATTTTTGTTCAACGTAATTTACAGTATGAATGGTTTCATGCAAATTTGTCTGTTTGCAGATTTCTCCTCTTGAGGCAACATTGTTAATTGGCTTCAGTGGGGCTTTCTCTGCTCATTTATCAGCAAAAGAAGTTTATGTGAAAACGGGAAATAACACTTCTTAACCTTATCAGCAAACTAGTAGGTTGTAATTTGATCCTAAAGGTATTCATTGTTTTTAGAACTGCCGTGTAGTAACATAGTAAGTAAGGTTGAAAAAAGACACAGATCCGTCAAGTTCAACCTGCCGAACTGCCAGTTGATCCAAAGGAAGGCAAAAAACCCATTTGAAGCCTCTCCAAATTGCCTCAGAGGGGAAAAAATCCTTCCTGACTCCAAAATGGCAATGGGACTAGTCCCTGGATCAACCTGACAGGTTTTAGGTGGTGTACTTTCAGATTCGAGCTATTTCCTTGGCCAGGGAATAATACATCTTGAATATTCACATTGTTTCTAACCATAAAATATGAGTTTTGATCAAAAAATACAACTCGAAAACTCGAATTTTAGTAGAAAAAAAAACGCGAACCTTAATAAATCTGTCCCTCAATATCAAAGGATCTGAAATCTCTGTGATAAAAAAGTTCTGTTAGGATCTCAGCCTATAAATGAAGTTAGGACTTCTGCTCTTTTGAGATAAAGGACACAGACAACAGAAAATTCACTCAAAAACTGTCAGAAATTTACTGCGATCCATAATAAATCCATTTGGTCATCTATTCATTTCAGGAACCTGAACTCAGAAAGACGTTCCATACCTTTTACCAGTTCAGTTGCCTTTCTCTGTACCCTCTCTAATACAATAATGTCCTGTTTGAGTGATGGAGACCAAAACTGTACGACATATTCTAAATGGGGTCTTACCAGTGCTCTATACAGTGGGACCCCCTCCTCCCGTGACTCTATGCCCCTTTTAATACAGCTCAAGACATGACATTTAGATTCCTAATCTTTCTTATTCAGTGGCAGAAAAGGAGACCTTTAGTCCCTGGATGGTTCTGAAGACACATGCTTTCTCCATGCCCACCATCCCAAGAACAAGAATATTCTTTATATCTTTCTGGGTTGCAGCAGGAGTATACTAACAGCATTGGGGACCTCACCTCTCACTCAACAAAGTCCTCAGGCTAAAGTTCCTTTGGAACCAAGTAGACACTTATTACTACTTTTGGTAAAACATGAAGAAAAATTAAAAAAAATATATTTTTAAATTAATTCTCTGATTAATTTTATCAGGGGTTTGAAATTCTGAAGTTGATGTACAGTACACACAGGTTTCAAATAATATCTCTATTACATGTATGTTGTCTGAATGTTCTTTTACCTTATAGAATGATAAATAGGATCAGCCTTAGACCATAAAAGAATTATTGGTTCCTGAATAATGATGGGCGAATAAATTTGGCTGGAGCGAATTCTTGGCAAATTTCAAAGTTTCGCAGCTTTTTTTGTCGCGTGTCAGTATAGTCGTGAGCATAAAGATTGTAAAGATGTTCGGACCCCCATTGACTTTAATGCATTTGGACAAAATAGGCGCGTGTATAAAAATTGTCGCGGGCGTCGAAATAGACGCTCACCCATTGACTTCAATGCTTTTTGCTAATTTTTCACCTTTTCACGAATGTCACCTTTCTCTATACTGGTATGGGATTTGCCTGGAATGCCTGAGACCTGGGGTTTGTTTCTTAAGAAGTCTTTCTGAAATGTGGAGTTTAAGGCTTTAAGTAGTAATGGGTGAATTTCGAAACAGCGAAAAATTCGGTGGCGAAAATGCGCCAGTGTCCAAAAAAAACAGACACCGGCGTCCATTATTTTTGACTCCGCCAAATTTTCAATGGCGAATTTTCATGGCGGTTTTGTGAATTTATTCGCCAGCGGTGAATCACGGGAATTCGCGCCTGGCAAATAAATTCGCCCATCACTAGCTTTAAGCCTACTAAAAACATTAAGAAGCAAATTGATTAAAATCACATTTTTCCAAATTCAGATTTTTCAAACTCAAATTTGTGAGATTTAGAAATCAAACTAAATCTCAAAAATTCAAATGGCTTTGGCATATAAAACCTGAAGCTCTTCTATGGAATTATAGAAGATATTGTTCAAGTTTTTTTCAAGTAGTCAATTTTCAATAATGAATAATTGATAAAGTGATAATCATTGCAATCATGTATTTTATCTTTAATTGTAATTGGAATCTCAATTGTAATCTCCCTGTGACTGTGTTAACAACAAATGTTTTGTCTTTATAGATTTCTGCCTTCTACGTTAACTGATTTATTACTGAGAACAAGCTAATAAATCAATGCACACTATTTGCTCAGAACACATTTGCAAAAGCTACTGTCATATTTTAGGGCTCTCTGGATAACCGATTTCCAATAAAGGGGGCTGTGACAAGGGGCTAGAATGAAATTCAAAGCTATATTCCTAGCAAGAAAAATAAAGGTCTATCTTGCATTTTAAAAAGTTTTTGTGAATTAACTGCATCTTAAATTTTTTTTTTTTAACAAGTTTTATACAAAACAACTTATGACCCATTAGCTCAACTTTTATAGTACCAGTTCCAATAACCATGATTTAATGGCTAGCCAGCTAAGAAGGCAATGTGTCACAGAGTGTAGGGCTTTTCTGGCTCCAGGGACCTCCTGCTTACTGACTGCCCTTCTCTAACCTCTGGGTCAGGAAGGTAGCATGAAGGTTGCTGAGGAATTTTAGGTTTGTAATTATCCTTCCCTAAAATATCTACAAAATTGCAAGAGCCTTATTAGCTGGACCTTAGCAGCCAATCAGAGTTCAATCCTTTATATTTAGGTCCTTCTGTTTTATCATTTGCTGGCCTGAGCATTGAACTGGGTTTGTCCCTGGCTCTTGATCTCCTGACCCTTGTTCTGTCTTGGTCTTGTTCCTACAGTGCCTTGCTTCTCTTCTCAAACCAGTCTGTCTTGCAAGGCCAATTGTATTTTGACACCCTAGGCAAGGGCTTAAAACAGTGCCCCCCCACCCGGTCCTGCATTACCATTTCCCACCTTACCATTCATATTGCCCCCTGTATCTGTACCAGCAGCCATTGTGTTGCCTCATGTACCTGTTCCAGCACCTTATTGCCACCATTTGTACTTGTGCCAACGGCAGTCAATCCTTCAGATTACTCCCAAGATCCCAATCTGTACCTGTGCCATCATAAACCAATTATTGTTAGGCCCAAACTGTAACTTTGCCAGTGGCAGTCAAAAAAATCCATCATTTTGCCGCTAATTTGTACCTGTGACAGCAGGAGCCAAAAATCCATCATATTGTCCTGAACATCTGTGTACTTGTGCCAGCAGCCACCATATTGCCCCATGTACCTGAGCCAGCAGCAGCTAATCCCTCATATTGCCCACGATCTGTATCTGTGCCAGAAGCAGCCAATATATCTACAAAATTCCCCCCAAATATGTACTTGTGCCAACAGGAGCCAACAATCCATCATATTGTCCTCAAATATGCACCTGTGCCGCAAGCGGCCAAAAAATCCATCATATTGCCCCATATCATATGTTTAACTGTGCTAGCTGCAGCCAAGATATTGCCCACAAATATGTACCTGTGCCAGCAGCTGGAGGTGGGAAGTGCTTCTGCTCGCAGTACGAATCACTGGCAAGAACAGGCAGTTTATAATACTATAAAAGGTCAAGGAAACCAAAAAATTCCCCTTAAAAGGGCACCCCCCCATGATGGCACCCTAGACGGGTATCTACTCTGCCTACCCCTAGTTATGGTCCTGCTGTCCTGCTTCTCCATCCACTCTGTCCAACTCCAGTCGGTCCTGCTTCTTCTGTTTAGATCTTATGCCTCTCCACCTTGTCTGGCCCCTAATTTTCCTGAATTTCTCCTTACCAGTTCATGAGTTGTGTAAAATATTACTTATGACCAACACTGCTGTGTTGAGAATTCTCATCTATCTAATCATATGTTACTACAAACTCTGTTTATAAAGTAAGCACTTGCTTAACGTGACTGTTCCAGGTCATGTTCTGCAATACATCTTCTCTTCTTTGTAGGATAATCAGATTACCATAGATAACTATATATGTTTCACTTTCATTTTGGGATTCCCAATTATTATTATTATTAATAAAAATGATCTCCCAAATGCATGTTAATGGGAATAACCATCTGATAGAAAGATGCATCACATATTCAGGAAAAAAAGAGGAATAAAATACCATAATCCAAAAGAACTTCAATTCCTAAAATAGACTTTCATTCTTGTTATGATGTGCACCCAGGAAGGGATAATGCTAGCCTGAATTACCATGTAGCCTCAGGACATAGCAATAACGCAAGCTTATTCTAGTTCTATATATTCTAGAGACAGGTGCTTGCGAGTCCTTAAATTAACATTTTAGATTTCTTATGATGTTCCTAAGATGCTGCCAACAGACTTTTATTTTCTTTCCTACACAGCTTGTTCTTCCCATCTCCAATAAATAGGACATATTTAAGGAAACACCTTGGCGTGGGCTCTAGAGGTCCTATCTTTTTCTGAAGGAACCGTGCAGATGGTACAGTTATTTGCAGACTGTGCTTCTTTTACATATTTCCACCCTTTCCCCACTTTTTCATTTTAATAAAAGTTAGTCTGCATCTTGGGATAATTGGCTCTTGTAAAGAACACCTGCGACTGTATTTAGTAGCGCATCCGAAGCTCGCTGGTGTTATCACGCAAGGGAGCCTTTCTGTTATTAATTAAACCATTAATTATGTATTATAAAAACGGTTTAAATGAAGCTTCCTTTCCAACATGCTCTGCAAATATTTATAGCTGAACTGAGGGTTTTGGATTTTGCCTATAAAAGTGATTCTTTGTAAATTCTTTGAAAATACATCACATTTATCAGGCAATTGTAAATAACTAGTAAATTGTGTTAAAATGTTATTTCACCCTCACCTTCTGTTAGTTTTGATATTTTTTCAGTCTGCCAATCCTACTCACTTTCCTCGTAGTGTCCCTTGTGTTCCTTTCTAGTCAGATGGAAAATTTAGGGGATGGGCTTTTTTTATTTGTACCTATTGGTTGAAGTCAACCTTAAAGGAGAATGAAACCCCATAAATTATGTTCTTAAATATTGCCCCCCACAAAGGGCCTTCTTCTCCCTCCCCAAATTTGGTGACCATGTCAAATATGCTTGCAGGTCTCCTGCAGTTGATTGCAGAAGAGCAGCACTGGAAGATTAAATACTGGTTCCCAATGTGCATGCTCTAGATCAGGGGCCCCTAATCCTTTTTTACCTGTGATAATATATTTTTTATATGAGCCCATTTATACGAGAACAGCCTATTCCAATGACGGACAAATGGTTATGTGTCAGAGTGTAAGAATAATAAAGTCTAATAACAAATGCCCCTATCATTCTGACTCAGCAATAACCACATGCCCAAGGCAGGAAAGGTGACGGAATGGGTGATGTTCCCCCATTTATTATTTCTCTTATTAATGACACCCAGTGATGAGAGTTCACTTTGTGAGTTACTGACAGAATTCAGAGTGTCAGCAGAGACTAGATGAGGTCCCTTTGTACAGAAGTGCTTTCTTCATTTGCTGAGTTCCTCCATGTGTCTGCTTTTAACAGATAAAGAACTGCAAAGCTGAGGGACAGTTGTAAGCGGGAAACTATTTTCAGTGCAAGGAGGGTTCAAGTTATATAACGTATGTATGTGTACTCCCATTTTAATCTATAAAAGCTGGTGAAAAGGGAAGTGTCTTTGGCAAAATGCTCGTGGGACACTTCGGTGTAACATGATCATTTTCCCAAGGCAAAACCATTAAAAAATTCTTTGTTAAACTCAATAAACCTCATTCCATTTGAAATAGCCTTATCTCGATGTTTTGCCTTCCATATAACGAGGTCATAGCAATAAAATTATCAACATTCAAAAATGAAAAAGAGTTGGGGAGCAACACAGGCATGCAAAAACCTCCTGGGGTGCCAAAAAGGGCTATAATTGGCTATTTGTTAGCCCCTGTGACGACTGGCAGCCTACAGGAGACTCTGTTTTGCAGTACATCTGGTTTTCATACAACTAAAACTTGTCTCCAAGCCGGGAATTTAAAAATAATTACCTGCTTTGAGGCCACTGAGAGCAACATTCAAGGGTGGTGAGCAACATGTTGGAACTTGCAGCATGGGAGTCACTGCTCTAGATTACCGAATAAAGCTGGCGAGCTGGTGCGGCTGCAAGCGGATGTGATGCGAGTTGGTAGCCAACTATACAGCGCTACTATGCATTGTTGGGCCAGATTTGGGGGGGCAAGCCATGGAAGAAGATTACATGTTTGTCACAGCCGGCACCCAATACCAGAACAAGTGCCAAGCACCCTGGTCTCGGCTCGGCTTCACCAGTAGTGTGACCACCGTTGGGCTTCGGGAGGAACCCTCAGCTTACTTGGGTGCCACCTGGACTTAACGAGGGGTACAAGGCGAGGTGTTCTGGCTGGCAAAGGGGCACAGCAGGAAGCAGAGTATTTTGGGCCGAAAGTCACAGTACAAGAGGGTTAGGCAAGCGGATGGTCAGACAGGGTTGGGTCGAGAAAGGCGGATATCAGAATCGTCAGGCAGGCAAGGGTAAAAACCGGGTAGTCAATCAAGGGGTTAAGCAGGAGAGTAGTCGTAGGCAGGCAAGGGTCAGAATACAGATTGGAGAGTAGTCAGGAACAGGCAAACACAGATAATCAGATAAGAATTTTCAAGACAGATGCACAAGGCTCAGAAAAACCACTAGAACAAGTTCTATCACGGGCAATTACAAACAGCAAAACTGGGCTTTAATTACTTTAATTTGAATTTCGCGCCTTTGCGCGCTGACGTATGACGTCAGCGCGCCTTTAAATACCCAGGAGGCACGCCCCGCGCCCTAGAGATGTGCCGGCGCCAGGGAAGACACGCTGGCGCGGCTAGAGCTAGAGGGAAGAGCGGTGCGGCAGGCGTCCCCGCCAATGGCGCGGCGGACGACCCCGCCGCACAGGTATTCTGACAACGTTGCTGTGGAAGGGGACTATTAAAAAATTGATCTATGGGGTTTAAATGTTCTTTAAGAGGCATATTTATAAACTTGTGTAAAAAAACACCACGTATTGTCCCTTTAACTTGTGGCCTGGCACCTTTTTTCAAAAGATAATAAAGACAAAGTAGTGGCAAAATGCACTTGATTTAAAAAAAAGTGATCCTGATAAAGAACACAATTGTTTTTTTGATCCATTATCCAGAAAATTCTGAATTATGGGAAGGCCATGTCCCACTGTATTTTAGGCAAATAATTAATTTTTTTTTCTCTGTAATAATAAAACAGTAGCTTGATCCCAACTAAGATATAATTGATCCTTATTGGAGGCAAAACCAGCCTATTGGTTTTTTTTGGGTTTATTTAATGTTTAAATGATTTTTCAGTAGACTTAAGGTATGGGAGGTATGTAAACACTCCTTATTCAGAAAACCCCTGACCTGAGCATTCTGGATAACAGGTCCTATACCTGTATAATCAATTTGAAAGTTTGTGTTGCTTACTGCAAATTTTTCTCATATAAAAAGGTACTTTTTTACAAAAAAAACGAACTAGATATTCTTTTGTGCCTAAATTTGTGTTGTTGACTTCAATGTGTTGCACCAAGTGGTGTAAAATAATACTGTGCAATAAGGTGGTGTTATTGTTAAGGAAATAAATGAATGGATGCCAATGGGCTAACCACTAACTGTAACCAGAGCTGTGGCATTGCTGCCCCAAAATCAAATAGGAGCTCATGTTTGAAGAAATTATAGTAAAACATAACAGTGCACATTTTGCCATAAAGATACAATCAACCTCTGTAATGTGGCATCTCCTGCTGTAAGGGTCAAGCTGTAGTCTTCTGGGCCCATCAGGCTTAACTCACCAATGTGAACGACCCATTTTGTTCTGGCACTGCTGCAACCAAAACCCTTTAAGCTGTTACACTAAACATGAAATTGAAGTGCACATTTTACATCTTTTTTTGTATTTTACATTCCTTTATAAATATGGCCCCAAAAGCCAAGAGGCGTTCGGATAGATTTCCTTGTCCATGTATAAGTTGAGCACCACTTATAGACACTCTGCACAAGAGAAAGTTTATCCCATAAAATCCTACGGCATAAATATAGTTTAAGATAAAAGCCATCAAAAAAATCATTTAGAAACATTACCCTGACGAGCCAAAGCATAGAGGAATAAATGTGACATTTTGCCTATTTAGATAATGTTAAGTAAAAATAAAAAAAAAGAAGCAAAATGAAAAAAAAACCTCTATCAGTTGATAAAGTGAAGGTGGATAGATTAGAGGGGGTTATTTATCAAAGTCCGACTTTATCTCAACATTTTCTGCTGCAAAATCCAATCAAATCCGCTCAGGTTTTTACGCTTATTTATTATTACATTTTCCTTTTGCTTTGCTGTAAAAAAAATCAGATTTTCACGATTTTTCCAGATTTTTCCCCCGAAAACTCGGATTTCTTATGTTTTTTGCCTGGAAACTTTGGGATATTGCACGAAACCCAGCACACATCAAAAAATCATTGGGACTTCTCCAATTGACTTATATGCAACCTTGACAGGTCTGTGATGCCGGATTTTCTGATTCAGACCTTTCCATCCTCGCGGTTTAATACATTTCAAAACATTTGTGATTTTTGCATTCAGATATTAGTAAATAACCCCCTATGTGTTTCTCTCAAATACTGTATCCAGGGAAACATACCGCATGAAGCAAATAGTGCAGCACTCAAGGGGATCAATTTCCTCATCTACAACAATCCAGGATTGACAGAAAGAGAATGGAATGTCATTACTCACCAATGAGCAGTCAATCTCAGCTTGGTCATTATAGACTGGGAGCTGTGACATTGATAGAGAAGAGGCAGAGGAAAATGTACTATAGGGTCAAATTGTGAAATATATTTCAGGCAATTAAAGTGTTAGTAGAAGTCAACTTGGCTCACTGAAGAATGGAATGTGTTGTGTCTACAGGCAAGGCTTGTGTTCTGCATATCCATAGGTGCAAGAGTTGTTGCATTTGGGTAAATAAAGATCCTGCTGGCTATATTGATGCACAAAAAGGAGTTTTAGGCCTAAAACCTGTGGATGTGCCACAGAGAAAATTGGCCTGACATCCATTAGAGCTTGAGAATGTTGCTTAAAGGAGAACCAAACCCTTTATAATAAAATCCCCTATGAGGGGTAAGTAAAGAGTTAGGGGCATTTACCAAGGGTAACACGTAGAATGGGGGGGCGCAGGGAGGGGGTTTATGTAGGGTAAGGGGGTAGGGGATTTTAATATAAAGGGTTTGGTTCTCCGTTAACTCTTTGATCAGTCATCTTGAACTAGTGCCTTTCTAGTTGTGGCTTTAAAAGCACTGAATGGAGTTAAACAGGAACGCCAAACATTTTAATTATGTAATAAAATACTTTTACAGAATGCTCGGGGCCTAGAGTATTCTGGATAATGGATCTTTCTGTAATTTAGATCATTAAGCATGCAAACATTAAATAGGCTGGTTTTGCCTCCATTATATCTTAGTTTGGGATCAAGTACAAGCTCCTGTTTTATTATTACAGAGAAAAGGGAAATCATTTTTAAAAATCTGGATTATTTGGATAAAATGCAGTCTATGGAGACAACCTTTCTATACAGATGAAGCCACTTGGATTTGTGAGTTAAATGCGTCATGACTCAGGGTTAATTGAATAAACTGTGTTATCTAAAGTCATCTTAACTCATTTAATGCATTTAACCTTTTCATTAGCATACCAAAGCACCTTTGTTCACAATGGTGAATGCTTTAATTAGGTGGGATGTTGTGACGCAGTTTTCTGTGTTAAATGAGATAAATGGGATATCTGTGTTTAGTTATTCTGTGTCAAACAGACAAACCAAAGTGGCTGCATCTGTAATTCAGAGCATTCTGGATTATAGGTTGCAGGATAATGGATCCCATACCTGTACTACCAATTCCCCTAGCACTCTGACAATTCCTACCAGTTAAATTTGGGAACATTTGCCTGCCAAACTAAAAAACATGTTGTGATCAATAGAAAGTCATAGTAATTTTAGAGTGACTATCAAATGCTGTAGTCATAATAATAGAGGGAGTTCCAGAAATGTAAATATTAATGGGGTAATAAAAAAGATTTCCAGAAAGTTCAGAATTATGGAAAGGCCATGTCCCAGAGACTCCATTTTATCTAAATAATTCACATTTTTAAAATGATTTTCTTTTTCTCTTTAGTAATAAAACATTACCTTTTACTTAATCCAAATATATAAGATATAATTAATCCTTATTGGAAAACCAACCTATTGGGTTTATTTCATTTTACATGGTTTTCTAGTAGTCTAAGGTATGACGATCCAAATTAGTTAAGGATCTGTTATCCTGAAAAACCCCAGAGTATTCTGAATAACAGCTCCCATACCCCTATAACTAATTTAGAATATATTACTATTGACAGTAGTATATTACTACTATAAGAGGAAATAACCCAAAGTGTTCTAGTGTCTGTGGTTGGATTCTTGCTACAAGACGATCGATTCCCTGGACATAGTGTTACATATTTTATTTTATACTATACGGCTGATAATCCAGAAACAATGGTCCCACATTACATGAGGGTCTATTCTGGAGAGAAAGCAGGGAAATCTAGCCATTGGTGTTCAACTCCCACAAGTTCAGAGGGATCATTATAGCACCACACAACTCCTGCCTAATTCTGGGGAAAGTCAGGATTATTAATGGCTTGTGTAAGGATATACAATAGGTCATGGACAATAAATAACAAAGTCTAGGGGGACCTACTGCAGCTTAACTGAAATATAATACTATATATAGTATATATCATATATTATACTTGTATACAATGAAACATTCCCATGATGGAACCAGCCCTTATTAGCTTACCCAAGTTAAAATTCACCCTTCTATTCTGAGCTATTGACCTCTGCACAGATCTGGTTACACGTTAAAGTATAAGTAAACCTTAAAAAAGAACTGAATGTAAAATTGATGAGAATGCCATTCTAAGCACTTTTGCAATGTACATTCATTATTTATTTATTGTTAATTCCAAGATATTAAAGGATATGTGTACTATTAACGATTCAATTTTGTTACAACAGGGCCACCTGCTGGTCATTTTCAGTGTCGGACTGGGACACAAGGGGCCCACCCAAAAACCTTAGACCAAGGGCCCACCAAAGAACCATACACCAGGGGCCCACTCTCAGTGCTATTATTCTTCTTCTCCTCACTCAACCTCTATTCTCCTAGTCTCTATTCTTTACATACTATAATCTATTCCATCTATTAGCCTCTTTGAAATAGGGAATGTCCATGAAATAGGCCAAATGTTTATCAGCACAAGGGCCCACTGACACCTGGCCCACCAGGAGTTTTCCTGGTATCCCGGTGGGCCAGTACGACACTGGTCATTTTCCAACCAGTCTGACCACTAAGTAGTCAAGGAAGTTGTTAGGAGAGAGAAAGAGGCTGCTCTGATCCTCAGGTCCTCAATGTAGGCTCAGTATAGCAGAAGAGAGGGTCAGTTGGGTAGCAATAACAGCTAATAATATTGGTTAAAATAAAGCTCAGAAACCTGGAGCTTCTTGATAGGAATGTTTGTTTGTAATAATACATATTGTTCTATATAATTCTGTTTTGTGTATAACATTTGGCATAACATTTATACTCTGGTAATGTATAATACAATTTTTAAATATGCCAATCTATATGCCACCAATTGGCAGATGAGCACCGCACCCTTGGATATGTGATGGTGGGAAAAAAGGAGCATGGAGTTACAGTTTCAGCTGCCGCATATTTACAGCACAGGTCTCTGTGTAATGTAATGTGTAATGTTGAGTATATTTGTACAGTTGTGTAGCGATGGCTCAGCTATGGTTGGAATGCGCCATAGAAAATCTGTGCTAAAGAGGAAACTTGCATAGAAATGAGTCTAGCACATGGGTCAGCTTACGCCAAATTCATTGCTTGTTGCAGTTTTTTTTTCTCATTGATCCAAATGGACTTTGCCAAGTGGGTGTTGTGTAAATTTCATTTTAGCTTTGGCATAACCATTTGTATAATCAGACACACCAAAACGTGTTGTGTATGGAAATGATGTGTAAGTTTAACATTGTAATATTTTTAAAACAAATATTTAAAAATTCAGATCCCAAAATGTCACCAATTTGTCCATCTCTCCATCATTCCCTGCTGTCTCCATCTTGGACTACCGTTACCTTGCTCTTCTGTTACCATCTTGTTGTACTTTCTTGCCCTACTCTCACCATATTTTCCTGCTACTGTATATATTTCACTATAGTTGTCATCTTGTCCTACTGTCAACCTCTTACACTTCTGTCACCATCTTCCTCAGCTGTTGCCGTCCTGTCCTATACTCTCCTGCTGTCTACATCTTGCAGTATTGTCTATGCTGTGCTGTCTAAATCTTGTCCTGCTGTATCATTTGCTATTGTTGCTTGTTACCCTTCTGTCCCCATCTTGTTCTATTGTTGTCACGTAGCTCTACTGTTGTCATGTTGCCCTACTGTCACTATCTTGCTCTAGTACTCTACTGTCATCATCTTGATCCTTCTATCAACTTTATTCTCTGCTGTCACCATCTTGGACTACTGTCATCATCTTACTCTACTGTGACCATCTTTCCCTGCTGTCTCCATCTTTTGGTATTGTCACTGTCCATCTTGTCCTAGTCTCTCCATCTTGTCCTTCCATATCTATCACTATTGTCAATGTCTTGTCTTATTGTCACTATCTTGCTGTACTTTTTTGCCCTACTCTACTGTGACCATCTTGCCCTGCTGTCTCCATTTTTTGGTTTTGTCAATGCCTTGCCCTGCTGTCTCCATCTTGTCCTACTCTCTCTATCTTGTCCTGCTATATCTATCACTATTGTCAATGTCTTGTCTTACTGTCACTATCTTGCTACTGTCACCATCTTGCTCTGCTGACATCTTTCCCTACTGTCTCCATCTTCCCTGATGTTGCCATCTTGTCCTACTCTTTCCATCTCACCCTGCTGTCTCCTTCCTGCAGTATTGTCTATGCTTTGTCACTCTGTCTACATCTTGCCCAAATGTACTTTTAGCTGTTGTCAACATTTTACCTTACTGTTAGCACCTAGCTCTATTATGTAAATATTGCCCTACTGTCACCCTTTTGCCCTACTTCCACCATCTTGCACTACAGTTGTTGCCTAGCTCTAATGATGCCATCTTGCCCTACTGTTGTTATCATCTTGCATTACTGTCACCTCTTGCTCCACTGTAACCATCTTGTTCTACTATTGCCATATAGTCCTACAATGGCAATTTTACCCTATTGTTGCCATTGTTGTTACTTTCTACATCTCTCTCTCTCTGTGGTCTCCATCTCTTTCCAGCTCCTGTGAAGATCCCCACTATGTGCAGGCCCTTGAACACACCACTATTTGATCCTCCTGCCAGCTCCGGACTGAGAATTAAAATAAGCCCTGGCATTTTAGGTATACAGAGGCCCAATCAGCCCCCACCAGCCCAGTAAATACTGACTTTCTATGGCACCTTATAGCAGCCCCTCTGGCATTTGCCAGAACCCACAGATTGCCAGTCCTGGTCTGCCTCCTGCGCACAAGTCTGCCTTTAATGTTTAAACTCTGTTCTAACAACAACACTCTTTAAATTCAGCACTCATTTATTGGAACTAAATAATGGCAAGAGCAGTAGCACCACATGCAAGTAAAATTAAGAGAGATGAATTAAAAATGTAGACGATAAAATTAAGTATCAATGGAACACATTGCACTGAGGAATTAAGTCATATGAAATGAAAATAAACCTCTGTGCAATATCTATAGAGCTGCACAGACATTCAGGCCACTTACAGTATGTGGACACAGATGCTGACTTAAGGCTACACTGAACCTCACTTGATTAAAAGCCGCTAGCATGACTAATGAATTTAATATCCAATTACTGGGACTGTGCAAAAAAGAGATTTTGCAGCTAAAAAAAAACCTGTCCGCTCTGCTTAAATAAAAAGGTTTCTCTAAACTGAGGGGGAAAGGGTTATGAAATACTTAAACATCTATGGGGCAAATTTACTTACCGTCGAAGTTGCACCAGCGTTGGCTTTGCCGCACTGCGCCGCATTTCGCCGCACTTCGCTGCACTTCGCCAGGGCGCTGGGCAAAACCAGCCTATTGGCTTTATTTCATGTTTATATGATTTTCTAGTAGACTTAAGGTATGAAGTTTCAAATTACAGAAAGATCCGTTATCCCGAAAACTTCAGATCCTGAGCATTCTGGATAACAGGTCCAATACCTGTAGTTACGTTTGATTGAAAAAGACCAAAGTCATCAATTTCAACTCCCTGTCAACATTCGTATACCAACATACACCGTGTTATTCTATAATAATAAATAAAAAAGTTCTGTCTAAAGCATTATTGATATTAGGAAACAGTAAATGTAATCATTTTAAGCGTATAGAAAATGTATATTTATTTATTTTCATTTGGGAAATCATTTAATGCACATGATGGGGATTTTACAAACAAATAAACATTAACAATGATATCTGTGTTCAATTAGCCAGACGAATTACAGACAGAGAGCAGCGATTAAATTCATTATTAATACATGACAATGGAAAAAACAATTAGTTAGATAAAGCATAAACTGCACCACAAAGTCAGTAGAACAAAAATGCCATTGATTAACACAAAGAAAGACAAGCAGAGAGAGACAGAGATAACTGAAGTCACAAAGGAGAGTTCCTGCATATCTAATGTGTATAAAGGAGCCAGGGACTGGGAGATTACAGGGTTAGGAACAGGGAATGGGAGAGGGTAAGGGATTGGGACTGTGGAGGTTGTAGTTTAAATAAATGAGGGCGGAGGAGCCATGAAAAGTTAAAAGAGAAAGAAAGTAAAGTTAGAGGTCCCTGAGCACCGCAAGATGGGATAGTGGGGGACATGAATCACATTAGTATTGATATTAAGAGGCATCAGTTGGAGGGACTTTACTGGGAGGGTGCAAAGAGGATGAGGTAACATTTTTGGGGTGTAGCAGGGGTCAGGCCAGGGGCCAAAGTGATGGAAGGGGGTCTAGTGAAACGGTGTGATTTATAGGGGTCAATCTGACCTATGAGTGAGCAGGCTGACCCCTCACTCTTACAATGTTACAAGGCAGTTACCACGGTAGGACTGAGGTAGAGTCCTGCACAGGTCCATTTTTTGGAACCCATACCTGCAACCCGCAACCTGCAATCCACAACCCACAACCCGCAACCCGCATTCTTACCCGCTTAGACTCACTACCCGACCTGCAAGTACCTTATCCGCAACCCGGACCCGCTAACCATCAAGAATCAAGAAGTGCTGTCATTGTAAACCGGACGTTACATCATCGGAAGTAGGCGTGATCTGAAAAAAAAGGAGTAAAACAGGAAGTGCTGTCATTGTAAACCGGAAGTTACATCATCGGAAGTAGGCGTGATCTGAAAAAAAGGAGTAAGACAGGAAGTGCTGTCATTGTAAACCGGAAGTTACATCATCGGAAGTAGGCGTGATCTGAAAAAAGGAGTAAAAATCGCTATTGGCCTGATCCGTGACCCGAAAACCTGCAGAACTGCCGACCTACGTCTATACCTGCACCCGGAACTTCTACCCGCAAGGTACCGCAGGTTTTTGAGGGTAACCCACGGGTACCCAACCCTAGACTGGGGCATCTGGGGCCTGCTGGAGATAACTGCTAGTGCCCTCTTCCTGCCATCTGCCCTCCTGTGTGCCCTATACCTTTTACCTTTCCTAAACTTTCAACCTGAGGAGACAGTTCAGGCAGGAGTCCAAGAGTTGGAGGGGGCTTGGGAATCCAGGTGGTAGAGTGGGCATAGGTTGGCAGTGCCCATCAAGTGCCTACCCAAAATTATTATTGGGGGGATGGATTGTTATGAGGTTAGGGGCCAGTAATTGATCTTGCCCCTGTGATGGTTCTTTTTAAAAAGCCTCTTATCATTAACCCTCCCAAAGACACCCACACTTCACATCGGTGCTATACTGTACCTTACCAAAACGTATTAAATATCATCAACCAAAGGTCCCACAATTTTAACACACACAGATTTCATCTTAGATTAAAGGGAGAATTAGAA
Organism: Xenopus petersii; assembly: GCA_038501925.1. NCBI lineage: Eukaryota > Metazoa > Chordata > Amphibia > Anura > Pipidae > Xenopus > Xenopus petersii. The sequence goes on from CM076672.1 coordinate 228,353,431, forward strand.
CAGGATGCACTCTAACAATTGGGCCTGACTATCCAACTGCTCTTCTAATGCTCCAACAACTGCGAATGCACTGAAAGTCAGGAGAATTTCCAAAAGTCACGAAAAATTTCCGAAAAATTTTCAGAAATCTTCGTGACTATAGGCACATGAGCAGTTGTTCGTGACCAGAATATTACTCCAACTGAGCATGTACAGAAATGATGCTCTGCTTCCGAAGTTTAATGAAGAAAATAAGATGGAGGCCGTGAACTCCTGAGGACAGAATCTGCACGGACGGGTAAGTAAAAAGTCGGGGGCATTTGCCCTGGGTACAAGGTAGTCTGGGGGGAGGAGGGAGGGGGGTCTATGTAGGGGTAGGGGGGTAGGGTTTTTTATGTTACGTGTTGAATTCTCCTTTAAGCCCTATTTCCTCAAGCATCCGGTAACTCCTTGGGCTTGGGGGCAAAGGAAAGAAAAGGCAAAGGAATTCTTATAGATTCATTTGAAAACGAAGCAAAATGTAAGTTACACACTGAATTCCAAGAAGCTTTCATTAAAATATCCACCTGAGTTTCTGATTTCTGAATTATCAGTGTGTGTCTTTCACTGTATTTCATTTTCAGACGTTACATTCGCCAGGAAAGTGAGATCTCCTGCTCCTGATCCCCAACCAGCCCCTCTTGCATTTGCACCTGACCTAAAATAATCATCTCAGAAAGGCCAGAGATATGTATGTTTTCTAATGGTACCTAGGTCGATGTGCCTTTTTCAGCATTACAGCTTTTTCAGGAGCATCTACTTCAAAGACATTTTTCTTGCAAATGGTATATCACCTTCTAACTAACAAGTAAGCATATATCATCATCTTCCCCTAATTACTTTCCAATATTGGTCCTCACCGTGGCCTGAAAGTCTCTTCAACCTTTGCAGATAATTTGTCTCTCCGGCCTTGCTTCTGAGGTTTAAGTGCTATAATAAAAGGGTTAATGATGCTTTTCATCAAAATGTACACTCTATTTGTGTGTGTCCCACAAGACTCCACTTGCTCAGGAATCCATAAAGCCTATAGAGAAATATAAGCAAGATTAACTGTTGGATTGTACTTGGTACTGGTAAAGCAAAGGGGAACTGTCATGAGAATGAAAATTGTTTATTTTGTAGCATAGTGTAACATCTATAGACATCAGGCTTTAACGTTAAATCCCTTAACTCATCCTTGCAGCTTTATCCATCCACTTTCTCTGGGCAAGCAAGATCCTAGAGCTGCTCATCAGCAACGATTACGGTTGCCACCTTTTCAAATCATGTTATCCATGGAGGGGGGCAGGGTGATGACTCTTCTGGGGGGCAGTGACACGAGGGGCGGGCTATGACATGGCAATTGATTATTTGCTGCATCATTTAGTTTAGAGCCCTGACTTGATTTTTTGAAATCTGGAGAACCCTTCTGAAAACCTGGTAATTAGTGATGTGTGGGCAGAGGCAAAACCAACGAGACCAGTGATTTTACAGACATTCGCACTGTATTTTTGGGTCATGGTGGGGTTGGACTAAGCTCTTCCTGCCAATGCCCTTGTCCATGACCTTAAGGTGGCCATACACGGGCAGATAAAGCTGCCGATATCGGTTGTTTGGACCAATTTGACAGCTTATCTGCCCATGTATGGGGGCTTCCGACGGGTCATCCCGATTGATATCTGGCCACGATATCAATTGGGAAGGTTGGATTTTTACCCGACCGACCCGTCGGAGCCGCTTGGTGCATCGTAATTCGATCGTTCGGCCGAACGGCCGAACACTCGAATTACCCCCGATATAGCCACGCAGTTTAGTGGCATATCGGGGAAAGATCCACTCGTTTGGCAATGTCGCCAAACGAGCGGATCTTTAAGTCTATGGCCACCTTACTCTGCCTGGATTCTACCTCCAGCATCCTCTTTTATAGGCATGTGCCTGGAATGCTCCACTGCCCCCTATTTTATGACATCAGAGATGGGTGGGTATTGGTCAATAAATAGAAGGACTAGCGGGCACTGGGTCCCCTGCAAAATATCCTCAGAAGAGCCCAGTGTGCACAAGGTGCTCCTGACCACACCAAACTTCGACAACCATCCCCTCCACTCACATGACCACTTGCATAGTTTCCATAATGTTGTACAGTAACACAGAGCAGGTAAAATCTTAGAGGCCAATATGTCTGACTACTTTTTTTTACTATGTAGCTACTTACTGTAGCACTTCTTCCTGGAGTCTTACTGCAAGTAAATTATACGGGGGGAATGTAATAAAATGTGCATGTTTTTATTGCATAATCTTGCACCTGCTCTGGAGTTTCGTTACAAATTTTGTCAGAAAAAGAGTCTGCGATTGCCAAAATTTATTACATACACTGTGAATGTTTGCAAAAGCAGTTTGGTTGCAAGCTTTGCGAGGAAGTCATTGAGGTCTTTAAAGGGGGTCTTTAATGAAAAAGAAACCTATCTCCAATATATTTCCCTTTGTTTTTCTTGCTCTGACTGCTGTGGATAGGAAACTTGAGACGGTCCGTAGCTGCTCTGCAGGAAAACAATCATACTTAGGAACAGCAGGGGGCAACCACACACCTTACTTCCCAGCTGTGCAGAACTCAAGCAGCTTTGTTTGTTTCCCCGTAGAGCAGTCGGCGACTGTGCAGAGATTCATATTGGATTTTATTTTTGCCTTTACATCCCTTTACTGTTTCCAACTCCAGTGGCAGGGACAAAGATCATGGAGCCAGATTTAAACAGAAAGATTGTATTAAACAATACAAAAACTATAAAATTAGATTACTGTACATGACAACATAGGACCCAGTGCAGTCTGTATATTCTGATTATTAATCAGTCTTGCTGTATCGGCTTCAGGCAGATATTATTTGACTTGTGCTGTTTTGATAATTTACGATGATCCCTAAGATTAACCTCCCAACAGCAGTCCAGACCACACTGAGCATGTGCGTAGTCTTGGTCTTGCAAAGATGTTTAACAAAGTTACAAGATTATGACCCCCTGTGGCCAACTTTGAAAACATAAATTATTTGTTTAATTAGGCTTCTGGTGCAGTAAGTTCATGTCTATGTTTAGTATACAAAATACAGCATTTCTAGCCTTATTCTATTTTAGACTTTAGTTCCCCTTTAATCCATCAAAATGGCGCAAATTTGGACGCTAATGGGTGCAAGCATCTTTGCAAATGTTTTTTTTTTTTTTGATAACGAAGCATATTACATTCCTACTTACATCTGTATTATGGTGCCCAATTTACCAAGGAGTGTTCACTTAGCTTGTACTGTAGGTGGTGATCATGAGCAGGTTGTTGGCAACAAACAGCTGTAGGATCTTGGCTGCACAGGGAGCACAAATTCTCCACTCTAATTACTTTTTGCATGGAAAGACCTGCACCAACTCTACCAGACACCATGAAATTCAAAGAAATGTTGCAAGTGCAGAGACAAAATTCAGTATTATTATAATAATCTTAACAACCATAATAATTCAGATTATATGCAGGGAAGAACAGATGGACTAGTATAGGGGACAGGAGTATATGTAAAGGCCAATAATTTAGTGTCCCCTCTATGTAACCATTTTGTATTCATCCCTGCATGTGCAATAACACACAGACCCTTATTATCAGGACTTGTGTCCAGTTCTCATCCAGCGGGGCCACAACAGAACTGGTAGCAGGTCAGAATCTGGCAGAGTTCAAGCAAGGTCCTCAGGTGTCAATACAGAATGGAACTGCAAGGAAGCACCTACATGGACAAATTGACTAGCAGGAATGGGACCAACTAACTGGCACCAACCAGGTGCCAATGAGACTTAAAAGACTGAATTGCACAACATTAGGAAGCATCATGACCCATGTCCAAGAATTTAGTAGTTTTCTGGTGTGTGTGTGATGATGGAAGAACATGGTTTGAAAGTCATTTGCAACCCTAGTACAGATTTGCAGGATCTTCTTTGCAAACTGTATTTTAGACAGGGGATGGGCGAATTTGACACATTTTGCTTGACCAAAAATTCACCGCCGGCGAAATGTCGGCGATGACCATTAAAGTCTATGAGCGACAAAAAATTTTTGATGTGCTGCGAATTTTTTTTGACGCACGTCTTTTTTTTCTTGTTGCACGCCGCCATACAAGTCTATGGACGTCATTTCCACGGCGAAACAAGGCCAAAAAATTTGCCGATCCCTAAGTCCAGTGGACCTAAGAAAACTAACCTTTATCATAGTCTGTGGAGGACACTGAATATTTTAGACCTCGCCCAACAACACAACCAATGCATGTTCAAGAAAATGAGTTCTCTCTTAAAAATGAATGAGGAAGGCGTAACAACTGTTGGATACCTAATATGAGGATAGGAAATAGTAAGAAGTGGCTGGAAGTTCCATAGGATTGGCCTTTGCCCTTTGGGAGGGATGTATTCACCATTGGTTCAAGGAAATTATGGGATGAACTGTCACCTGGTTGAAAAGGGAATGTCCTGTACCCTAGGCTCCTGGTGTTTCAGGTGGGAGTGCTGAGAGTCCAGAGACGGCCTCCCTATGGGACTGATTAAGTGACCAGGACCTGTGAGTGAGTATTTGCTTAGTAATAGTTAGACCAAGTCAAAGTACACCCCAGAGGAGAGCCTATACATAAGTTCTGCTTGTTGGCGTGGTTGCCAACCCGAAATGCCCACCAATGGCAGGGCCAAGATATTGGATTATAACAAAGGAAATGGAAGCTGATGTGGTCCTCGGTCACGGGAAAAAAAATCAAACCTGCTTGATCGATATCAGGCCGATTTATGGCCTGATATCGATTGGGGAGACTCGTTGGAAGCCAAAGATTCCAAATTGGTCTAAAGGACCGAAATTTGAAGCTTAAATCTGCTTGCGTATGGCCACCTTAAGAAACACAAGGGTTAGTAAATAAGGGCAGTTTTGACCCCATGTAAGAGAAGAAGTCGTGTTAGTTCTCCACAGTTGCCACTTATCTTGTGTCAGAACATTTTGCCACTACCCTGTGAATAGGACTTTCCTTACACCTTGCATACTGGCAATGTTTTTTTACCTAAATCACCTAATAGTAAATAAAGTTGTAGAAAAAAATGTATCCAGCACACAGATATTCTGCATAAACCCCATATACAGCACAGCTCCCCTTATCCAACAATTCAGTGCAGGCAATTCTCTTAGCCTTCCTAAAGTGGCAAACCATACACGGTGCCTAATTGATTATTAAATAGCATTTGTAACGATGAACAATGAAAGTGACATTTTAGGTGTGAAATTGGCTAATTGCAAGTTGCACACTTCTCATCTTGGAGACATTAGCCGCCAGCCTCGTGTCTCGGGCCAACAGCTGTCTTGTTGGCATAATATCAAATAATAAGGTAATTTCAGTGGCAGATTGCACCTGTAGGACAATAACAGGAAGCTTCTGCCCAATATATCATATGTGTGTCCTTTTCATAAAGAACAGCTGTTAATTATTATATTAATGAGGCTATCTGTAGTCTGGGTGGTTAAAGAGGATTAAAAGGAAGAAGAGGACAAATTGTTTAGGTTAAATTTTTTAATAAAGCTGTATTTTCCGGCTTATCCTTTACTGCAATGATACTATAGATGAAGGCAGTACATTTTGGGGGGAACAAAAGACTCATCTGATGGGTAGAACAAGTGGAGTATGGGTGTTTAAATAAAATCTCTTCTTTGTTGCAGCTGATGAGCAATAGAGCATTGTTACCCTCTCCCTCAGGTGGGCCCTAACCAAAAGTCTCTGGAGTAAAGGTGATAAAGTTGAAGTTCAACCTGTAGTGGACTAAATAAATGGTGTCCATGGTTCTTTACAATGAACTTGATGTTCAATAAACATAAATGAGGCACCACATTTAGCAATACAGTAGTAGATATGATAATAGGTAGTCAACCCCAACTATGAGCTCCAGTGGTGCTTCCAGGGAATACTACTACCCATTGAGTCAGTTATCAACACAACACCATTCACTTCCATGTCTTCAAATGTTAAAGGGATACAGTCATGGGAAAAAACTTTTTTTTTCAAAATGAATCAGTTAATAGTGCTGCTCCAGCAGAATTCTGCACTGAAATCCATTTCTCAAAAGAGCAAACATATTTTTTTATATTCAATTTCAAAATCTGACCTGGGGCTAGACATTTTGTCAATTTCCCAGCTGCCCAAGTCATGTGACTTGTGCTCTGATAAACTTCAGTCACTCTTTACTGCTGTACTGCAAGTTGGAGTGATATCACCCCTTCCCTTTTCCCCCCCAGCAGCCAAACAAAAGAACAATGGGAAGGTAACCAGATAACAGCTCCCTAACACAAGATAACAGCTGCCTGGTAGATCTAAGAACAACACTCAATAGTAAAAACCCATGTCCCACTGAGACACATTCAGTTACATTGAGAAGGATAAACAACAGCCTGCCAGAAAGCATTTCTCTCCTAAAGTGCAGGCACAAGTCACATGACATGGGGCAGCTGGGAAATTGACAAAATATCTAGCCCCATGTCAGATTTCAAAATTGAATATAAAAAAAATCTGTTTGCTCTTTTGAGAAATGGATTTCAGTGCAGAACTCTGCTGGAGTAGCACTATTAACATGTTTTCCATGACAGGATCCCTTTAATATAACCCCAGGTATCTACTCAATGGTACCAGATATTCAGTAGTACTCGAAGGGGCAACACATGGGGAATATTAATAAAGCCATCGTAGAAATATGCAAAAAGAAAGAGAATAGATTGCCAGTGTCTTCTATAATTACGGCACCAGATCACATACAAATGGGCAAACAGTTCTGTCTCCTCTACCCTTTTCCTTTGTTTTGAATCAGGGTGCAATACAGAGGAATATTCTGAATGAAGGGGCCCCATCTTTCCCTTTTAGATCTCTGATCAATTCTTCGAAAGGGAACGCATTCTGCTGGCCCAGACCCCACTAGTTCCGCCACTGGCTCAGTAACCACTAGATATCTCATATATTTGTTTATACAATATACAGTTTGTTTGGCTTGATATTTGTCTAATGGAATTACTAAGGGGCAAACGTATAATTATTATCCAGCTGCTTTGTTTGTTCTGGCTTCAGTATGTCCGTTACTGACTCAGCCCAATGTTTTTGTCTTGCTTATAGGGGTCGTTCACCTTTAAATAAACATTTAATATGACGCGGTAATTAATATTCTGAGGACTTTTTTTTGCGTGGTTTTTCAGTTATTTCTCTTTTTCATCCACAGCTCTACAGTTTGTGATTTTAACAGCTTTATCCGGTTGCTTTTTTAACCTTAGTAACCACACAGTGTTTTGAATGAGAGTCTGGAATATCAAAAGGAGAGGGATTGAATAAAAAGAAAAGTAATAAAAAGTAATAATAATAATAATAATAATAATAAAACTGTAGCCTCACAGAGTAACCGTTTTTTGGCTGCCGGAGATCAGTGACCCCCATTTGAAAGCTAAAAAGATGTTGAATAGGAAGGCAAACATAATGACTACCAATTGCAAAGATACAAGGAACAGCATATTCTATAACCTACTAAAAGTCAACTCAAAGGTGAACCACCCCTTTAACCTGCCATTGTCTCAGATTGACCACAACATAACCCTCTTAGTTTGATATCTGATATCTCTTCAAGCTGTATAAGCCCAATATCAAAGTGCAGGTTGATAAATCCCATTGGACGGGGAGCTCATTGGCACGTAGGCCCCAATGGATGATGTCCACGGCCAACCCTAAAGATCTTTGCTTGCCCACTAAATAACTGCTCATTGGGGGTCAGGGGAAAACTTAAAGGAGAACTAAACCCTAAAAATGAATGTGGCTAAAAATAGCATATTTTATATAATGAACTTATTGCACGAGACTAAAGTTTCAGCTTGTCAATAGCAGCAATGATCCAGGACTTCAAACTTGTCACAGGGGGTCACCATCTTGGAAAGTGTCTGACACTCACATGCTCAGTGGGCTCTGATTGGCTGTTGAGAAGCTAAGATTAGGGCTCGTCACTAATTATCCAGCAGAAAATGAGCTTCCCTGGCTGTAATATAAGCTGATGCTACAGGTTTGCTGATTATTCAATTCTGATGCTAATTGCACTGGTTTCTGCACTGCCATGTAGTAATTATCTGTATTAATTACTAATCAGCCTTATATTGTGACATTTCTATTCTATGTGTACTGTATATTGTGAGTGGCTCCCTAAGCTCAGTAAGTGACAGCAGCACAGAGCATGTGCAGTGAATCAGCAGAAAAGAAGATGGGGAGCTACTGGGGCATCTTTGGAGACACAGATCTTTACTACTAAAGGGCTGTGGTTGCCTTGGGCTGGTACAGAAGCACAAAACATAGGGGCACATTTACCTAGGGTTGAATATCGAGGGTTAATTAACCCTCGATATTCGACCATCGAAGTTAAATCCTTCGACATCGAATATCGAAGTCGAAGGATTTAGCGTTATTCCTACGATCGAACGTTCAAAGGAATAATCGTTCTACGAACGATTAAACCCTTTGAGTCGAACGATTTGAGGGATTTTAATCCATGGATTGAAGGATATTCCTTCGTTTAGAAAATTGTTAGGAAGCATATGGGGACCTTCCCCATAGGCTAACATTGGCCTCGGTAGGTTTTAGGTGGCGAACTAGGGGGGGTCAAAGAATTTTTTAAAGAGACAGTACTTCGACTGTCGAATGGTTGAATATTTGAACAATTTTTACTTCGAATCATTCGAAGGTTGTAGTCGAAGGTCGAAGTAGCCCATTCGATGGTCGAAGTAGCCAAAAAAACCATTCGAAATTCAAACTATTTTTCCTCTATTCCTTCACTTGAGCTACGTAAATGGGCCCCATATTGTACAACATTTCTAGCTACTTCTTTAGTTAAGCTTTAGTTCTCCTTTAAGCTCCTCCTAATTTTGTGTTGTTTGGATACAGGGTCGGACAGGTCCATCCTGTTCGGAATAGCAAGTAGGGAGCACTGATATTCACTGGCCTTAACTGAGCCCTGTACTCACCACCTGCCTTGTAAAAGCTACTGATGTTGGATAAATCATTCCCCATTGAAAGTTACTTATAGAATAAAGATATTTCAAGTGGCATAATCAGCTTATTTTTGAATAGAATCTAAGCAGACAGGATAATGCTGGTACCAAATAAGTGCAAATGTGGTTTTATGGTTTTTATTGTTGCAGTCTAGCAGACTCACTTTTTATACGGCTGTTAATTACCGAGCACATTACTTTAATCGTCAGCGCATATAAACTTATAGCATTGCCGGCTTTCTACATAACCTAACATTATATTGGTGCAGAACAGTCCTACCTTGTACTAGAGCCTCCCTGCTAATGTTTGTTCTACCCTTTCCATCTCACATTATTCTACTCCGACATCGGCACAACAACATTACCCATTTATCCTGATCAGATGATAAAATTTCAGATCCCCCCCCCCCCGTTGCACGCCATCGAGTGATAACCACCCATTTTACTGATTGCTTTAGAAGCAACAGATTGTTATTAATAATTCAGGCCTCTCTGCTGTCATTAGAAGTTGGAGCGACAAAGTTCTCTGAGTTCGGTACTTGAGCAAGCTTTATTATACGCAGCCCTTCTTCAAATATTTAGCAGCAAAACAAGTGGAAAACAACAGCAATGTGGAGGTGTGTATTGAGAACAGGGAGTTGAATCTATACCACAAGTCACAACCTTTAGAATCCATTGACAAAGGAAAAAAACATGGTGGGGGTTATTTATTAAAGTTATGAAATCTCAAAATATTCCATTTTTTTCACTAGAAAACTAGAATTTTCAGAGGGGGGGAAAAAAACCTTGAATTTTTCGAGATTGATTATACCCCGATGCTGCAAAAAGGCCCGAATCCGGAAATCCTCCATCTCAGACCTGTCGAGGTCCTGTATAAGTCAATGGGAGAGGCACCGATCCTAATTCTTAAAGTTATCATGGTTTACGCTGGGTTTAGCCTAAAAATCCAACTTTTTGGGGGGGGGGTCTTGGCAAAAAAAAATTCAAAAATTCAAGGAAAAAGTACGAAAAATTAGTATGATGTGAGTGTTTGTTCAATTTTATTGAGTTTCTTCAAGATCTGATTAAATCGAGTTTCTCTAAACAAATATGCTAAAATCGTGAATGGGAATTTGGTCAATCTTTTTTTATTAATACTATGACATAAATGCTGATTTTAGTAAATAATTTTAGTAAATAACCCCTTGTACATATAGTACACTGGTGCGGTACAGGTATGCAACCTGTTCATCAAAATACTTGGGACCTGGGGTTTTCTGGATAAGGGGTCTTTTTTTCCCGCTGGCGGGATAGCACTTGGAGTTTTCTTGTGAGGAAACTTCGGGCAACTTGGGAAAATGAAGCGTTCTGAGTGCAATCCCGCTAATTCACATTCTTGCCAGTGGGAAGGCATTTTGGGGAGATTAGTAGCCCCGAAGGAGAGGAGGAATCTTAGCGTGTGCCACCACCCTGAGACTGTATACTTTATAAATAGACTGGTTTTGCTCAAATAATTTGGGAAAACGAAGCGTTCTGAGTGCAATCCCGCCAATTCACTAAAGTTTTGCTCAAATAATTTGGAAAAACGAAGCGTTCTGAATGCAATCCCGCCAATTCACATTCTTGCCAGCGGGAAGGCATTTTGGGGAGATTAGTAGCCCCGAAGGAGAGGAGGAATCTTAGCGTGTGCCACCACCCTTACACTGTATACTTTATAAATAGACTGGTTTTGCTCAAATAATTTTCTTGTCACAGTAGCTGAATTTAGTTCCTTTGCCCACTTACTCTGAACAACCACAACTTTGTCTTTATATGAACATATAACATAATATAATCTACAGTCTGGTCATTTCCCAATGGGACCAGACTGTAAATTATATCCTTATAAACAGCGTGTTCTGACGCCAGAACGCGCCGTTTATAAACTTAAAGGGACAGCACTCGCAACTGCTGCCATCGTCTCTACCCGACCTTCCCACCACTATAGCTTTCGGCTCTGCATTTGCTTACCTCCCACAAAGCGCTCCACCCCCTCCCTTCGGCTTCTCTTTGCTTCATAGCAGATCTCACTTCAGTAAAACATTATCTGCAGCTGCCTCACTAGCGTTTCTCTTCTCCATTTTCACTCCCCCTCGCATCAACTATCTGAAGTCTCGCCCCTCACCCTTCCAAAGTCTCGCTCCACCTCCCGTCCACTCTCTGAAGACTCGCTCCGCCTCCTTCCCTTGCCTTCACCCGTCTGTGATGCAGTGAAAGAAAATGTCACACAGTGCGGGAGCTAGCCTTCAGAGTGGATGGGAGGCGGAGCGAGACTTAGATAATGTAAGGGAGGGTGAGAGAGACTCCAGGTAGTGTATACGAAGGGGAGGAGACTTTGGTAATGCAGAGGGGGGGTGCAAAAATGGAGAGGAATCCTGTGAAGAAAAAAAGGAAAGAACTACATCCCAGCTGCAACACACATGTGACATGACCATAGCAAGAAGAAATAAAGGTACCCAGCTAAATATACTAAAGTATGGCATAATTTAAAAAGCAAAGAACTCGTCAGAAAGTACAAACTGAACCCAGAAATTGTAGATTATAATGAATAATGTACCCCCCACTGAAAATTTATAAAGATATTAATAGTCACCTCGGAGTTATGTGACCTGTATAAAAGCACTCGGCCTGCGGCCTCGTGCTTTTATATGGTCACATAACTCCTCGGTAACATAATATATTTATAAATTACAGTAGGGGGTACATTATCCACTATATATATATATATATACTGTATATAAATATATATTGCATTAATGCCCAATAAAAGCAAACTTGCATTCCATTGTCAGTCGTCTCGGAGTGTTGGTCCATCCACCACTCACCCCTCAGTCTTGTAGAAAAGCTATTCGGCCTCCATAGCAGTTCCACAGTTGGCTGGTTTTGATTGATATCGTTGACATTTCTGCTGGCTTTCTTCCATATTGCTCATCCCTCTGTTTGGAAAGCATTGTTTTCATGTTCAGCAGCATTTCCTATGAGCATTGTTATAGCTGGAAAAATGAAAAAAAAAATGATATTAAGAAATGATAGACAAATTCTACATCATGGTAAACATTCCAATTATCTTCATACAGAAGCAATGAACAAGCAGTGGGAGTTTTACACTAACCTCACACGTAGAAACTGGTGTTTGTGTCTTTTATATAAAGTTCATCAATGATTGCCACAACTCTCAGTGCTCTGGAACATTATATCATTGCTGGTCTCACAGCTCCACTGCTCCAGGGCATGAGAACTTTGATATTGTTTGGCAGTCTTTACTACTGGTCTTCCAAACGAAGAAGACTTGGAATACTGAGTAGGGATGGGCAAATTTTTTCGCCTTGTTTCGTTCGAAAAAATTACGCCCATAGACTTGTATGGTGGTGTGCGTAAAAAAAAAAAAGACTTTAATGGGCGTCTGCGACATTTCGCCGGTGGTGAATTTTTGGCGAAGCGAAACGGGTCAAATTCGCCCATCCCTAATACTGAGATCATATAAGGCTAGTGATGGGCTAGTGATGGGCCCGAATTTGTGGCGAATCTGCGTGATTCGCCGCCGGTGAATAAATTCGAAATGGGAGTGAAAATTCGCCGGCTTCAAAAAAAATGGACGCCAGCATCTGGTTTTTTTTTGGATGCCGGCGCCGTTTCACGAATTTTTCGTCGTTTCGTGAATTTCGAGAATTTTTTTGCAAAGCGAAACAGCTCAAATTCCCCCATCACTATATAACGCATGTTTTTATGCTTGGTCAAGCCAAGTGTGCAATGTCACTGTATTTAGAATGTTCGGGACCTGGGGTTTTCCAGATAATGTAATTTGGATCTTCCTACCTTAAGTCTACTAGAAAATCATATAAACATTAAATAAACCCAATAGGCTGGTTTTGCTTCCAATAAGGATTAATTATATCCTAGTTGGGATCAAGTATAAGGTACAGGTATGGGATCCTTTATCTGGAAACCCGTTATCCAGAAAGGCCGTGTCCCATAGACTCCATTTTATCCAAATAATCCAAGTTTTTAAAAATGATTTCCGTTTTCTCTGTAATAATAAAACAGTCGCTTGTACTTGATCCCAACTAAGATATAATTAATCCTTATTGGAAGCAAAACCAGCCTATTGGGTTCATTTCATGTTTACATGATTTTCTAAAGGTATAAAGATCCAAATTACGGAAAGATCCATTAACCTCGGGTCCCGAGCATTCTGGATAACAGGTACTGTTTTATTATTACAGAGAAAAAGAAAATCATTTTTTAAAAATGTTGAATTATTTGGATAAAATATAATCTATAGAAGATGACCATCCTGTACTTTGGAGCTTTCTGGATCCAGGGTTTCTGGGAAATGGATCACATTCCTGTATTTTGGGGACCAGTGATCTAAATAGCCTGAAGCTGGCCACACACAAACTGTAGTTTGGAGCATCTGATCGAGTCCCACCTGAACAATGTCAGCAGCAATCTGCTTCATTCCCATGATGACATTGCCAAGGCCATGTAGTGACATCATCACTAGTGATGGGCGAATTTGCGCCGTTTCGCAGAAAAATTCGCGAATTTCACGAGAAATTCGCGAAACGGCGAAAAATTCTCGAAACGTCGCCGGCGTCTCGTCTTTGACGCCGGCGCCCATTTTTGACGCCATTTTTTCTGCGAATTTTTTCGCTGACGGCGAATCGCTCAAATTGCCAGTGAATTCGCGCCTGGCGAATAAATTCGCCCATCACTAATCATCACTTTATATTGTGAGGTGTTTCGGAGTGAAAATTATAAATAAAAGGACTTAGAAAAAAACTTTCTAAACCCTTTAGATACTGTGAATTGGACTTTCTATGGACGTCTTGATGGTATTTTTAGTAATACCATTTTGACCTCGTGTAAGACAAAACTCAGTAAAGGAAAACCTTTAGTAATAGTCAGGCAATTTATTCTTACATAATACAACATAACAGTTTTGTCTGGGTAAGCTGTTGGAGTAACACACAGAATGTCAGCCAAGGACTTACCAAAGACCCACCTCTTGGTCCAGGCATTATATAGCTATCAGAAGGCTTTTACAATAAGTGTGACAAGGGTTTCACGGAAATACCATACATAGTCTGTCTCCTCCTTGTACAATTAATGTCTAAATGATTTACTTAGTCTTACATGTTATCAAAGGAATGTTGTAACATACTGTGCCTAGCTCCAACGGTCCACAGCCTCGCAATCAGCTATCGGCTAACCAAGGCCATTGTGGTATTTCCAGTAATCTGAGCAGCACTTCAGTAGAAAGGGGCCCCAACAGACACTCTGGAATTTAAGTAACAGAGTGATGATCTTTTGTTTGTATGGCCTAGTATAAGCTATATGAGTGACCATTGTCCACAGTAGACCCTTAGTCCATCCTGCCTTGGGCCTTATAGCGTTATGGCGTCATAGAGGGTGGGGGTGACAAATATCAACCCTCTGACACTAGCCATTCGTCCGTCATAGGAATTGGACCGTTCCAGATATATATTATATAAACATTCCTCTCTTGAAACATTAAATATGTTTCACATTAATAATTACAGGCACAGGGAGAGTGCTGAGAGGACCCCCAAGAACAAGGGAGGTCTATTATAAATGGGACAGTGGTGTGCACTACTGTGAGTTACAGTTCAACTGTCGTGGCAGCACCAATACAGAAGTGCAGCTGAAAAGCTGAAATGAAAACAAGGAAAACAGGGAGCTAGGGGGCTAGAGGTATTTCCTGTTTTTGAGGAACTAACGTGACTACGAACCGCTGGAACCGCACAGTGAAACAAGAGCTGTCTGAATATAACATGTAGCCTAAGATTTAAGCAAATATATGATTATAGTGAAGTTAGGTTTCAAAATAAAGCAAAATAAAGCATTACAGAGAGATAATAAAAAGAAATCATTGCATAGAGATAATGAGACATAGTAATAATCATCCTAAGTAAGCTAAAAATGTAAAAATGAAGATTAGTAAAAATGAAAAATACTAAAATGAAGCTAAAAATGAAAAATACTGAAATGAGGCTAAAAATGCTAAATTCAAACTTTTTTTTCTTTTCTCTATTATCTAACGTAACCCTTCTGCTATCAACTTTTCTTGTTCCTCTCTTTCTAGCTTCCTTTGATTCTCAGGCCCTTTCCTGACTTTCTAGGGCACATACTTGACCTTTTACCTCTTTTGCTGCCTCTCTCTGTCTCTTAGCTATTACGGGAAAACAACTCATCATAGAGTGGGGAGGCTGACGGCTCTATGTATGCCTTATGAGTTAATCTGTGTGTTTTTAGTCAGACGCACTTCTGCAGCATCCCCCGTCGCCCCCCTTTTCTCTACTTGGTATTGTACGGGCGGGGTAGAGCTTAGCTGTGGGGCTGGGGACAGCCTGCTCATCTGTATCTGAGCTATAACTTTCAGAGAACTTATCTCTGAGCTGTTTTTCTTTTTTTTTTTCTTGTCAAACCTCCCCCATAAGGCTGAGAAAAGTTTTATCTTATAGATGTAAATCAAATGTGAGCAGAAGTTGGAAAGTACTTATAGCACAAATGCTAACAGAGAAATATAGAGCAAGTATTAATGCTAGGATGACATGGATAGACTTAATGAAACTTCCAATGGAGTTGTTTAACCAGCTATAAAATTTTACCTAATCATTTGGAATAACTGAACTGTTCTATAAAAACATTACACTTATTGTTGCAGCTCTAAAACTTTGACTATATGACATTCAACAAACATTTCAGAAACAATATGAGTACAACCTTCTTTTTCCTATCAAAACACATGATAATCTAAAATCATACTATTTTGGTCAGCTACTCTATTTTTTTTTTTATAGATTTTACATTATGGGCAGGACTGGTCTTGGAATCTAAACTCTATTCAGTTCTAACATTAGCACATGACAGAGTTCTATTATTATGGTGTTTGTCATTTTGTTTATGTCAGTGCCGTTTACACACAACCAGCTACATAGAGAGCTGAGGACCTTGGGTAATAATACAATAATGAGTAATTACAGAAAACTTTCCTTCTAAAACCTTTTTAAACAGATACAATTTTTACCTTTGTTGTTTTCATAACTAATCTAAAACTAAACATATAGAGAAAATGTTACATTATCACATTCCCATTGTTCTCATAAATTGCACACAATTTAACTATATCACATTCAATACTGCATGAATCTCAAACTTAAATTTAACTCATTTCAATATCAGTCCATCAGTTCATTATAGGGGAAAGTCCAATCAGAGAGACATCATGGCGGTGGATAGACATATGAAGAAATATTCAACAGTCACTTGTATTCAGTCAATGCAGCAGTCTCTGTAAAGTTCTTAAGAGTTCATAATCAGTCCATGGATTCGATATTAGGATAGGCAAAAATGTAGAGGCATCACAGATAAGAATGGCAAACTTTGAAATGGCTCTTTGTATGTATGTATGCAGAGTTTCTTTCAATGAGTGGTGTGATCAATGATAGCTGTTCTATTTAGAATGGATTGGAATCATCTCAACAGCTACTGATGGAATTTTGCTCAGATCACCAACCTGGAAACAAAGAGACAATGTGACAATATCTGGTGTTCTGATAATACTGACTTATCTAGTGTACTAGCTAAAGAACTCTAATGAAACTACTGTATGAACTGTCAGTAATGAGAAGTGGTTGTACATTTATGATATGAGTGAAGGACGTTTGTTTTCTTGTGGTAAATTCAAATGGAGAAAGTCCACAACACCTGATAGGATTGTTGCAGAGAATTGATAGGACAGCTGGGAGTAAATCCAACCAAATGCTGCCAGTAATTGTTTTGTTGGAAGTGGGATGGTACAAAGACACAATTTCACTTAATATCAGTGTTATTTGCAAATTTGTAATAGAATCGAAAATTGAATTGTTTAAACTATCAAATACAACCTGTACTGTTTCCTTCTTATAACAAAATAATATTGATTAATCATAACCAGGAAAAACATTTAACAAGTTCTCTATTGTACCTTTATATATATTTATATATATATTTATATTTTTAGCCTAAATGAGAATGACATAGACCCATTTTAGTAGCATAATTTATTTCTACCAATTTGATAGTGAAATTACTGATTATCAGACAAAATCAACAATAAATTTAAGTCACTTCTGCATTTTCTTACACTTGCAGACGTGTGATACAAGATACACAAGTGCAAAGATTACGGAAGAATATTTTTTTTAGCGGCGGCACAAGCACATAAGCTGCATTTTTATGAACTGAAACTTATTTAATTAGAAAAAATAGTAACAACAACATAACCCACAATATAATACTCCTCTCTTGTTGTACTGCAAATGCAGTACGATAATATGAAATAATAGATTCACATCTGTCTAGAGAATAATGAAAATAATTTAACCTGTACCAATGAGTGAATCGGGTATGGATCCAAACTGCATCAAGTTTACCTTCATGTTGGTGAAAAAGATCCAGATGCAGGAGAGACAAAAAAAAATACAGATGAGTATGAAACAGTAAAGTTAAAATTATTTGCTGTGGTTAAAAGTTCCTGAGCCAGCTGCCTGACAAAAAAGGAAGTTACAAAACAGTGAGAGAAGTTAAGCATCTGAAACATTGTGCAACAGAGGATTCTGGGAAATGTAGTTTTTATGACAGTACCAGCAAATAGAATCCTTCTTGAACTATGAACTAGATTTCCTCTTAAAGGGTGCTGTAAATCTAATGCACCAGTAAGTATTTCAGTGTGAAACAACTGACCATGATTTATGTGGTCGTCAGGACATTTGTCTTCAGAATATTCAGGGGAAGTACTACTGTGAATAAGCTTAAAACATTCTGAACCATTAGCTCAATAAGAATCTCCATTACTGGGGGCTGCACCGTCTGTGAAACCAAAAGTTCTGAGATTGTGTAACCCTGTATCACTCTAAAATTGCCAATAGGCACATTCAAAATAGCATTTAATTGCTCCTGGGTATCCATATAAAGGACTGGATCTAAGTTTGCTGAGCAAGGAGCAGAGAATAGGTGTAATGTCTCAGCTGAAGTATATGTGAGAAATATCACTTTCTATTGGTTGGCTTAAGCCTGCTAGATCTAATGGCATGCAATTTGTATAGTAAAATATTTTCTCTTTCACATATCCTTTATCTGTCACAGTATAATTTCAAGTTATGAGGGAAGAAAACTATCGCCTTCTGGCCAGGAAAACGCAGTCTTGTCCCCTCCACTGTGACACTTAACAAAGGCTTTGAAACTTAAAATGTTTTGGGCACTCAACTAGCATATCTAGGAGGATTGTTAGATATTCTAAACTGATGGAACATGTTTTTTTTTTTTTTCCAGATCACAAGTAAAACATAATACACTTAGAAAAGAGTTATCAATCTGACACATAAAGACAAAAAAGAGAAGTAAGGTTTGTTTGAGACAAAAAAACTTCAACAAAGAACATTTAAAGAGACAACACTAATATTTCTGTTAAAATAGAAAGACAAGTGGAGTGAATTAACCTTATTCACGAGTAACCCATTCACAAACAGAAATACACAAGAGAACTAATGTTACTATGAGAATAATAACAAAGAAGACAATGTTAGGATAAGATAAGAATAGAGAAATGATAGTCAAAGACAAAATGACAATATTTTAATGACAGACACATAGAACAAATATTATATTACAAGAGGTACCTATGAAAACATATAAACATTAAAGAGAACCAAAAACAGTAAGGCAAACATATTCATTACAGACACATCAAAGTCATATAACCGTCAAGTCAAGTCAAGTCCTTTTCTTTCTAACATACAAACAAGTATTACATTCAAAATATGCTCTAACAGACCTGTAGGATGCAAAAAAGCTGAGCAGCAAGCAATTAACATTGGTTTATAAAACAAACAGGGCAAACAAACAGACATATAAACTGGAGTCACCTGCAGGAAAAATGATGTTATACTTTTCTCTGTAATTTAGAACAGGCTTACAATTGAGTGTAAAGGGAGAAAACAGGTTTGAAGTTGCAGATGGACAACACCTAAATGTTTGTAGGGCTCTCGTTTTTCATCTGACAATTCAAATGGACAGGAAAGTGATTCACACTTCACACTCCATATTTCTGGCCTGCTAGGTCGCCCCATAAACAGGAACCGCAGAAAAACTAAACAACAAGCAGACTCTGAGATAGAGCCACAAATTCTCTCATACACCATCATACACATGACAGTTACACTATTGTTATGCACTCACTCAGCTAGGCAAACATTCAACATTCATGGATCCTTTTGCATACATCAAACAACATACACGTGTAATTTCTATTTCAAGATGTTTTAGACTACACTTCATGATAAGAAATGAGACATACAAAATACAAAAACAGGAAGGAAACTGCGGATTCCTATCATGAATGGCAGATAATGTCAGCTGATTAACACAACAATTAACAAAACAATAGGCAAAAAGAAGAAGCTAGAAAAACATATATACCCCACCCAGGGGTACTTACGCGCGCGAATCAATCATCCGTTAAAGTAAAGCTTTACGGGGAAACCGTCCTGGAAAAGAAAATATCCACGGGTAAACTATCGACATCCGAGAACATCCTCGGGTACACTCCAGTAGCCAGACTGGAGCCCTCCATTGCCTGAAAAAATGACTGGAAAAAAAACTGGATCACAGTCGGCGGGTCACCATATGATGGTATTTTTAGTAATACCATTTTGACCTCGTGTAAGACAAAACTCAGTAAAGGAAAACCTTTAGTAATAGTCAGGCAATTTATTCTTACATAATACAACATAACAGTTTTGTCTGGGTAAGCTGTTGGAGTAACACACAGAATGTCAGCCAAGGACTTACCAAAGACCCACCTCTTGGTCCAGGCATTATATAGCTATCAGAAGGCTTTTACAATAAGTGTGACAAGGGTTTCACGGAAATACCATACATAGTCTGTCTCCTCCTTGTACAATTAATGTCTAAATGATTTACTTAGTCTTACATGTTATCAAAGGAATGTTGTAACATACTGTGCCTAGCTCCAACGGTCCACAGCCTCGCAATCAGCTATCGGCTAACCAAGGCCATTGTGGTATTTCCAGTAATCTGAGCAGCACTTCAGTAGAAAGGGGCCCCAACAGACACTCTGGAATTTAAGTAACAGAGTGATGATCTTTTGTTTGTATGGCCTAGTATAAGCTATATGAGTGACCATTGTCCACAGTAGACCCTTAGTCCATCCTGCCTTGGGCCTTATAGCGTTATGGCGTCATAGAGGGTGGGGGTGACAAATATCAACCCTCTGACACTAGCCATTCGTCCGTCATAGGAATTGGACCGTTCCAGATATATATTATATAAACAGTCTTCCTCCTTGGTACAAATACCTTATCAGACAATCTCCTTTGTTGCTTCATTTCCTAACTGAACAAGTGTCTCGCAGGGCCGTCAGTTGTTCCACCTTGGCCTATGTTGGCTACAGCACAAAAACAGCCTGATGCATTTTGTGTATTTCCAGCTCTGAGCTATTTTGTCGAAGTGCTAGGAAAACACCCAACATGAAAACAATGCATGAAACATGCATTTTATTCGAAATCACTAAACTGCTTTAGAATTCTATCCATGCGCCCAGGATTACATGACAAACAAGACTTGTTCCCCAGTTAAACAGCAGCTATTTCCCAAAGTATCAATTAGTCCTTAAGGTTATTGCTACTTATTCAGTGTAATTCATTAATACAATGCACTCCACAGGCCACATGTGCGCAGCCATCAGATTTTACTCACTTCTCTTCTTTTTCTTTCATTTACATTCTGCTTTTATAAACGATCCGAATTCAACCTTAAAGGGATCCTGCCATCAGAAAACATGTTTTTTTCAAAACGCATCAGTTAATAGTGCTACTCCAGCAGAATTCTGCACTGAAATCCATTTCTCAAAAGAGCAAACAGATTTTTTTATATTCAATTTTGAAATCTGACATGGGGCTAGACATTTTGTCAATTTCCCAGCTGCCCCTGGTCATGTGACTTGTGCCTGCACTTTAGGAGAGAAATGCTTTCTGGCAGGCTGTTGTTTTTCCTTCTCAATGTAACTGAATGTGTCTCAGTGGGACATGGGTTTTTACTATTGAGTGTTGTTCTTAGATCTACCAGGCAGCTGTTATCTTGTGTTAGGGAGCTGCTATCTGGTTACCTTCCCATTGTTCTTTTGTTTGGTTGCTGGGGGGGGAGGGAGGGGGTGATATCACTCCAACTTGCAGTAAAGAGTGATTGAAGTTTATCAGAGCACAAGTCACATGACTTGGGGCAGCTGGGAAATTGAAAATATGTCTAGCCCCATGTCAGATTTCAAAATTAAAACATCTGTTTGCTCTTTTGAGAAATGGATTTCAGTGCAGAATTCTGCTGGAGCAGCACTATTAACTGATTCATTTTGTAAAATTTTTTTTCGTGAATTTCGCACGAAATGCGCGAAACATTCGCGAAATGGCGCCGGCGTCTCGTTTTTGATGCCGGCGCCCGTTTTTCCGACACCGGCGCCCGTTTTTGAATTTTTTCCACGAATTTCCGCGGGTGTTTCGCGAATTTATTCGCTGACGGCGAATCGCGCAAATTTGCCGCGAATTTGCGCCTGGCGAATAAATTCGCCCATCACTAGTGGTAACGAATGAGAAATAACTCCTTTACATATTGGAATATCGTTTTGTACCTTTTAGTGGAGCTGCATTTTTTATTTCATGACTGGGTCAAAATGGTGGAAAAGACAACTATTATATATTTATTATCATCATAACAAATGCACACGTGTATTGGACTCACTGTGTCCCAAGCACAAAAACCTTCAGCTGGGAAAAAAGGAGAGCAGAGTAAATGAATAGTAAGGAAAAAAACAGAGTTTTTTTCATCCTGTAACAATCACTTCTCTTCTCTGTACATGTGGGCACGGCGTGGAGAAAAGAACAGGGACAAAAGCAATCTCTCATGTGATCTGCACAATAGCTGCCCATATATCTGTAACAGAATCAGAGAGACTATTAGACACCAGCCTCACATTATAGTGAGAAAAGAATAAAGAGATAAAAAGGGAAACCGACCTTCAGATATGAAACCCGTATCAGGCCAGTTTCATGTAGTGAAAAAATATATGTATATTTTTAACTGAAATCAGAATAAATAAGGATCGTGATTCATATTTATTAACACATCAGTAGATATAAGTGCATTCCCTGTCTCTGTCTCCATATATAAACTGAGGGGATCTGTAACCATGTAAAGGCACAAGGCTGCAGGCTGAGTTATACAGGGAACTCTGAGTATCACTCATGTATTATAAGGGATAATGTACCCCCTACTGTAAATGATAAGGATATTAGAAGTCACTGAGGGGTTCTGTGACCATATAAAGGCACAAGGCTGCAGGCTGAGTTATACAGGGAACTCTGAGTATCACTCATGTATTATAAGGGATAATGTACCCCCTACTGTAAATGATAAGGATATTAGAAGTCACTGAGGGGTTGTTCTGTGACCATATAAAGGCACAAGGCTGCAGGCTGAGTTATACAGGGAACTCTGAGTATCACTCATGTAGTATAAGGGATACTGTACCCCCTACTGTAAATGATAAGGATATTAGAAGTCACTGAGGGGTTGTTCTGTGACCATATAAAGGCACAAGGCTGCAGGCTGAGTTATACAGGGATCTCTGAGTATCACTCATGTATTATAAGGTATACTGTACCCCCTACTGTAAATGATAAGGATATTAGAAGTCACTGAGGGGTTGTTCTGTGACCATATAAAGGCACAAGGCTGTAAGCTGAGTTATACAGGGAACTCTGAGTATCACTCATGTATTATAAGGGATAATGTACCCCCTACTGTAAATGATAAGGATATTAGAAGTCACTGAGGGGTTGTTCTGTGACCATATCAAGGCACAAGGCTGCAGTCTGAGTTAAACAGGGATCTCTGAGTATCACTCATGTATTATAAGGTATACTGTACCCCCTACTGTAAATGATAAGGATATTAGAAGTCGCTGAGGGGTTGTTCTGTGACCATATAAAGGCACAAGGCTGTAAGCTGAGTTATACAGGGAACTCTGAGTATCAATCATGTATTATAAGGGATACTGTACCCCCCTACTGTAAATGATAAGGATATTAGAAGTCACTGAGGGGTTGTTCTGTGACCATATAAAGACACAAGGCTGCAGGCTGAGTTATACAGGGAACTCTGAGTATCACTCATGTATTATAAGGGATACTGTACCCCCCTACTGTAAATGATAAGGATATTAGAAGTCACTGAGGGGTTCTGTGACCATATAAAGACACAAGGCTGCAGGCTGAGTTATACAGGGAACTCTGAGTATCACTCATGTATTATAAGGGATAATGTACCCCCTACTGTAAATTATAAGGATATTAGAAGTCACTGAGGGGTTGTTCTGTGACCATATAAAGGCACAAGGCTGCAGGCTGAGTTATACAGGGAACTCTGAGTATCACTCATGTATTATAAGGGATACTGTACCCCCCTACTGTAAATGATAAGGATATTAGAAGTCACTGAGGGGTTGTTCTGTGACCATATAAAGGTACAAGGCTGCAGGCTGAGTTATACAGGGATCTCTGAGTATCACTCATGTATTATAAGGTATACTGTACCCCCTACTGTAAATGATAAGGATATTAGAAGTCACTGAGGGGTTGTTCTGTGACCATATAAAGGCACAAGGCTGCAGGCTGAGTTATACAGGGAACTCTGAGTATCACTCATGTATTATAAGGTATACTGTACCCCCTACTGTAAATTATATGGATATTAGAAGTCACTAAGGGGTTCTGTGACCATATGAAGACATAAGACTGCGGGCTGAGCTATACATTGAATACTTATAGCATGGAAAACTACCACCTATCTTTTTCTATTTTTTAGAAACCAACAGATGCATATTAATTTTATCATTTGTAATTATATTACATGGTCACCTGTAATATAATAACCTGTTGTGCTGCCCATATGTTGTAATTGTCCAATCGAAATAGCTTCTGTGAAGGAACAGCAGTATTTGGATCATGCAGATTTGCTCCATATATATTAATATTATTATTATCTTGATAATTCTTTTAGTTATATTATATTTGTTCCAATATAATGCAAAAACAAGCTTTTCATAAGCAATAGCCCAGGTCATTTAACCCCTGTTCTGTTGTTTCTATACAGTACAGGCTCCAGTGACACCAGGGGGCCGATTCACGAAGGGTCGAATTTCGAAGTTAAAAATACTTCGAAATTCGACCCTCGAATTGAAATCCTTCGACTTCGAATATCGAAGTCGAAGGATTTAGCGCAAATCCTGCGATCGAACGATCGAAGGATTTTTCGTTCGATCGAACGATTGAATCCTTCGAATCGAACGATTCGAAGGATTTTAATCAAACGATCGAAGGAAAATCCTTCGATCAAAAAAAGCTTAGCAAGCCTATGGGGACCTTCCCCATAGGCTAACATTGACTTCGGTAGGTTTTATCTGCCGAAGTAGGGGGTCGAAGTTTTTTTTAAAGGGCAAGTACTTCGACTATCGAATAGTCGAATAGTCGAACGATTTTTACTTTGAATCGTTCGATTCGAAGTCGAAGGTCGTAGTCGAAGGTCGAAGTAGCCCATTCGATGGTCGAAGTACCCAAAAAATACTTCGAAATTCGAAGTATTTTTCATTCGAACCCTTCACCCGAGCTGAGTGAATCGGCCCCCAGATGTAAAGTGTCCACTATATCACAATCATTTATGTTTGTTTGACAATTGTTTTTCTCTCTATACCCAAAGGACCAAAAATAGATTGTAATCTCTATGAAACATGGACACAATGTACTTGGGATTATACGTGTATCTAAACAGTGTATCTAGCATGCCTCAAACTAAATTAAAATGGATGATGGATTGTTTTACGACAGAGATAGATAGGGCTACTTTATAAAATTCACTGAAGAACAATGTACATTATAACTGCCAGTTTTGTAACCAGAAGTCGTTGGCCTCGCAATTCATTTTAATCATGTTGTGGACCGAAAGAATTGAAGGGGTTGTTCACCTTTAAATTCTGAGACAATTTGCAATTGGTTTTATTTTTTTTATTATTTGTGGTTTTTGAGTTATTTAGCTTTTTATTCAGCAGCTCTCCAGTTTGCAATTTTCATTCATCTGGTTGCTAGGGTTCAAATTCCCCTAGCAACCATGCACTAATTTGAATAAGAGACTGGGATAGGAGAGAGACTGAATAGAAAGATGAGTTATAAAAATAATAATAATAATTTGTTGTTTTTATAGTCTGCACCATTTTTATTAATAAATAAGCTAAAATCGACCATAGGTAGTGATGGGCGAATTTATTTGCCAGGCACAAATTTGCGGCTTATAAATTTGCGAAACCGCATCGGAAATTTGCCGGCGTGAAAAAAAATGGACGCCGGCGTCTGTTTTTTTGGACACCGGTGCAATTTCGCCAAAAATGGACGCCGCGTCCAAAAAACCCGTTGTTTCACGAATTTTGCAGGAAATTCGCTAATTTTTCTGCGAAGCAAAACGCCCCAAATTCGCCCATCACTAACCATGGGAGTTTGGTGGTGGTTTTCTTTTAATAAAATAAAAGATCAATTCAGATGTTAGTAAATAACCCCTTAAGTATGATGAATCGGCCTTCTGAAATTTTAGTTTAGATTTTTACCCCCCATTAAATTTGACGTTTACTTTTGTAAAACAAATCAGTTTGCAAAGCTTTACTACAAATGTCTTTTTTCTATTGATATTCTTTAAATATTTTAAGATTGTTTCGTGTTCTCGTCTCTTCTGCTTCCCAGATCAAATGGTGTCAAAAATGACTCGTACATTTTGGTATTTGATAGAAAATGTTGAACTGATGTAAATGTTCATTCCTCTTGTTAACAATGCTTTTTCCATTCCTCCCATTCCTTTGCTGAATCCGTCTCACTTTTTGATTATAGAGGTATAGAATCCGTTATCCGGAAACCCGTTATCCGTAAAGCTATCCGTATGAGAAGGCAGGCTCCCACAGGCTCCATTTTCTCCAAATAATTAAAAATGTTCAATATTATTTCCTTTTTCTTTATAATATATTCTTTATAGTAATACAACTATATATATATATATATTTATAAAACTAATATATAATTAATCCTTATTGGAAGGAAACCAGCCTATTGGGTTTAATTACCGTATACATGATTTTTTAGTAGACTTAAGGGCAGATTTATCAGGGGTTGAATTTAAAATTTCAATTTTTAAATTTGAATTTTGATTTTATTTAGGAGGCATATTTATCAAGGGTCGAATTTCGAATTGAAAAAACGTCAAAATTTGAATTCAAAAAGACCAATCCAAATTGACTTTTTTGGCTGAATAGGTCCATATCGTACAAATCGAATTAATAGCGCATTTAACATAATTTGATTCAAAGTTTTTCCCCATAAATACTTTGATCATTTAAAGTCCACCAATTGACTCCAAATAGGTTCTAGGAGGTTCCCCCATAGGCTAAAAGAGCAATTCAGCAGGTTTTAGATGGCAAATGGTCGAAGTCGAATTTCTAAACAGTACAGTACAGTACATGATAAATTTTGATATTCTAATTTTTGAATTTTTTTCAAATTCAAATCGAATTTGGACTATTCCCTAGCTGAAGTACGCAAAAAATAGCTCGAAATTCGAAAATTCACCTCGACCTTTGATAAATCTGCCTTATTAGGGGCATATTTATCAAGGGTCGAATTTCGATAGAAAAAAACTTTGTAATTCGAATTAAAAAAACCAACCAAAATTAGCTCGAAATTCAAATTTTTTACATTTGAAAATTCATCTTGACCTTTGATAAATCTGCCCCTTAATGTTTAGACTTAGGGGCAGATTTATCAGGGATCGAATTCAAAAATTTTAATTTTTACATTTGAATTTTGAGTTTATTTTAGTGTAATTTGACTAGGGAATAGTCCAAATTCGATTTGAGTTTAAAAAATTTTTGAAATGTATCATGTACTATCCCTTTAGCATATGGGGGACCTCCTACAATCAATTTAAAGTCTTTTGGTGGACTTTTGAGAAACAACATTTAAAAAATATATATAAAATTTTGGTGAAAAAACTCAAACTCGGGTCGATTCTATTCACCCTAATTGAAAATGTTTTAATACTTTTCAATTGGTTGTTTTTTTTTCGAATTTTGAGTTTCAACTCTAAATTCGACCCTTGATAAATATGTCACTTAAGATATGAAGATCAAAATTACAGTAAAGTCCATTATCTAGGAAACCCCAGGTCCTGAGCATAAAATAACATAAAAGGTCCCATATCTGTGTTGCCTTCTACCTACACCAGCAGATGGGAGGAGCACAGGTCAGTGAATCTGCATAGTCATAGTTCCGAAATAATATGTTGACTTACTTAGACATTTCATCTCATGCATTTGTTATTACGAAATGCTGACCCTAATGTGAAATTCTTATTTATAACAAGCCAGAAGTCCAATTCTTTTACAGTGGGTTGCATTGATTTTTGTTTTTAACAAACAAACTTAAATTTGTACTGATCTATGGAAAAGCAGCGGACAAACAAAACAGGAATGCCTTAAAATTCTCCAAACTGTCATCAGTGATGAACAAAATTTTTCGCCAAGTTTTGCCATGAACTCCACTGGGTGAAAAAAAAATTGTCACGTGTCAAAAAAATGTGTCGCCCATTAACTTCAATGCATTTCAGTGAGTTTTCATTGTTTCATGAATTTTAAGCAAAAACCAAAAGGGTTTGATTCGCCCATCACTAATTATTATTTCTTGAAAAGGTAATAAAATCAGTTTATTTTTGAAAGGAAACTTAGGCCAAGCAAGAAACCATACTACTTGAAAACAATATGCATTTCCTCAACGTCAATTGAAATTAGAATGCATTTATTCACTGGAGATTAGAAATTAAAAATCTCAGCACTGATCCACTAAACGTTATTACCAATTACATCCAACATGTTTTTTATTTTTTCCTCCAGGGCCAATACATAAGTCAATACTTAGCAGTACAACACTATGGGGCATATTTATCAAGGGTTGAATTTCGAATTGAAAAAACGTTGAAATTCTAATTCAACGTTTTCTATTTTTTCCTCCAGGGCCAATACATAAGTCAATACTTAGCAGTACAACACTATGGGGCATATTTAGCAAGGGTTGAATTTCGAATTGAAAAAACGTTGAAATTCTAATTCAACATTTTCTATTTTTTCCTCCAGGGCCAATACATAAGTCAATACTTAGCAGTACAACACTATGGGGCATATTTATCAAGGGTTGAATTTCGATTTGAAAAAATGTTGAAATTCTAATTCAACGTTTTCTATTTTTTCCTCCAGGGCCAATACATAAGTCAATACTTAGCAGTACAACACTATGGGGCATATTTATGAAGGGTTGAATTTCGAATTGAAAAAACGTTGAAATTCTAATTCAACGTTTTCTATTTTTTCCTCCAGGGCCAATACATAAGTCAATACTTAGCAGTACAACACTATGGGGCATATTTATCAAAGGTTGAATTTCGATTTGAAAAAATGTTGAAATTCTAATTCAACGTTTTCTATTTTTTCCTCCAGGGCCAATACATAAGTCAATACTTTGCAGTACAACACTATGGGGCATATTTATCAAGGGTCGAATTTCGAATTGAAAAAACAGTGAAATTCTAATTCAAAAAGACCAACCGAAAAGTAGTCAAAGTTTTCTTTTTGGTTGAATAGTTCCATATTCGGCCGCAATTGAATTGTACAAATCGAAGGAATATCGCAATCGATCAAATTCCATTCAAAGTTTTCCCCGAAAAAGGACCAATTGACTCCAAATAGGTTCTAGGAGGTCCCCCATAGGTTAAAACATCAATTTGGCAGGTTTAGTGGTGAATGGTCAAAGTAAATTTTTTAAAGAGACAGTACATGATAAATGTCAATATTCAAATTTTCAAATTTTTTTCAAATTCAAATCAAATTTGAATTATTCCCTAGTCGAAGAACACAAAAAATAGGTCGAAATTCAAATTTTTTTCATTCGAAAATTCACCTCGACCTTTGATAATTCTGCCCCTAGGCTCAACAGTGTCCACTCAATATGAGCCATGTAAATGCAATGTCTATTGTCTGCTCTGTAAAGTATCCGCTATACCTGCACTTCATTGTTAGTGGACGAGAGTTATCTTTATTCATTGGTTTCAAGGAGGGAATGTAGAGGAGCGAAGGGAGGGCATTCGTTAGCAACAATCTATAAGTGTAATAACAAACCTATAAATGTAATTACCTCTCTGGAATACAACCAAAGCTTTTACACATAGCCACAAATCCTGCCGACATGGAAGATAAGAACTAAGAAGAGATAAGAGTTCTTCCTTACATCTTCTTCCTGAATAATTATCCTCTGTGCACTGGGTAAAGCTTGTATTGGGCTCATTATAACTAAAGAGGCCAGGTGCCAGCATCCAATGGAAACAATTTTTTACTCTAAGCTTAAAGCAATTACAGTGTACTGGAAGGCTGATTCATGAACATGAGTGCTAAATGACAATTTCTAATACCAACCAATCAGTTGTAACAATACCTGTGCGGAGGGGACGCCCGCCGCATGGTCAGAAGTTCCTGCAGCCATCTTAGGCTGCGTCAGCGTGTTCGCGCTGGCGTTGGCTCTCTAGGGCGCGTGCGCCGCGCCTCCTTCCTATTTAAAGGTGCAGGCGCGCTGGTGTTGTGACGCCAGCGCGCAAAGGCGCAAATTTCACATAAATAGCTGCTCAGCATAGCAATGGTTGCCCGTGATAGAACTTTGTTTCTAGTGGTTTCTGAGCCTAGTGCATGTGTTCCTGTTATTCTGTTACCTTGATTATCCGAGTTTGACCCTGCCTGTATCCTGACCACTCTGAAGTCTGTATCCTGACCCTCGCCTGCCTACAACAACTCTCCTGCTTAACCCCTTGATTGACTACCTGGTTTTGACCTTTGCCTGCCTGACGATTCTGATATCTGCCTGCCTCGACCCAGCCTGTCTGACCATCCTTCTGCCTAATCCTTTTGTACCATGACCTTCGGCCCAAAAAGACTTTGCTAACAGCTGTGCCTCTTTGCCAGCCAGAACATCTCGCCTTGTACCCCTTGTTAAGTCCAGGTGGCACCCAAGTAAGCTGAGGGCTCCTCCCGAAGCCCAACGGTGATCACACTACTGGTGAAGCCGAGCCGAGACCAGGGTGCTTGGCATTTGTTCTGGTATCGGGTGCCGGCCGTGACACTTTGCCTTTTTCCCCCACCGTGTAACAGTTTGTCCAACATCAATTGCTCGTTGGTTGCTTTTGCCAATTCCACTGGTGCACTTTAGCCCTTGTGTGTTTTTTATAAATCACATGGACAATGCTGAAATGATGCCAGTTGGACTGCTAAAGAGAATCTTGACACAATTAGTGATGAGCGAATCTGTCCCATTTCACTTTGCAAAAAAATTCACGAAACTGCGAAAAAATTTGCAAAACGCATTGAAGTTAAAGGGTGGCAATTATTTTTTACGCACAAATACAGTAAAGTCAATAGGATTTTTTTTCTTATGGCGACTTTTTTGTCCAAATGCTTTAAAGTCAATGGGTGTTTTTTCTTATGGTGACTTATAGGTCTTAATGCATTAAAGTTAGAAGAAAAATTACCGGCACTCAGGACTTAATAGCGGGCTGAGCCCTGCGTGTTTATTGAACGTAACATTTTGGGGCCATACCCCTTGAGTCTGATGAAGGGGTACACCCCCGAAACGTTACGTTCAAGGGCTTGGTAATTTTTCTTCTGACCTTGTGTTGTTGGGGGTGCCGATCCCTTCCTTTGCTGAGCACCGGATTAAGCTTGATGTGAGAGGCCAGGGTGTGCTGTGGGTTATCTGAATTAATGGGCGTTTGTTTGTCCAAATGCTTTAAAGTCAATGGCTGTTTTTTCTTATGGCGACTTTTATGTCTTACACCCATATGTAATATAAGGCCAGGGCCGGATTTCTTCCCCGGCCGCCCCTAGGCCGCGCGGTCCTAACGCCCGCCTTCCCAGCGCGATGGCAAAAAAATGCCGGCACAACTGGTGTAGTTGAATGGGGACTCGAACGTCCCCATAATGTGGCTGGGCGGCATGCCGCCCCTGTTTTTTGCCGCCCTAAGCCCGGGCCTATGCGGCCTTGCCGCAAATCCGGGCCTGTATAAGGCACTAAGTTTGCCCAGGAGCAGTGACCCATGACATCCAATAAAATGATTGCATTTAAACAGGTGACTAGTAAATTCTACCTGCTGATGCAGATGGTGAAATGCAGAAATCGTAGTAATTCCATAGATGGTCTAAAAAGTCTCTCATCACTAGACACAATGAAGAAAATAACAATGACAGTTAATTTATGATAGCAGAGAAATGTACAAGGTACTGTGCCCTTATGATGTTCCTTTATTGCACTGTTTTGTATTAGTCAATAATTAGTGTTGAGAAAAATTGTGTTGCCACGCGTGGATTCATAGTGAAATTCAAAATTTTGAAAATGGTATCATATCGTGAAAATCCATTGACTTTAATGCATTGGAAGTGAGGAAAAAAGAAGTCACCCATAGGCAAACAGTGTTTTCCCCTGGCCCCCAGGGTCCTTCCTCACTTCAATACACTGATAACGCCACATCTAAGAGAAATCGAGTCTATTGGAACCCTGGAGCTATGGAGATGAAGGAGATGATGGAGATAATGGTAGCTTCAGGGTTTGCACAGCACCGTGCGCCACCAGCCACAGCAGCTCTTAATTCAGAACAGAAGGCAGGAAGGATTGATCGCGTTGAACGCAACTATACAGTGTAGAAGTGTTTAAAGTGACTTTTGGTGGAAGTACAGTACCTTTAAAAATGTGAATTCTTCTATTTCACCTGACTTTTGTAGTTGGAAAAGAGGAAGAAGAAAAGGTAACAAACTATACAGCTACAGGCTACTCCCATGTGACTCTGGAACATGGCTTTACATGCCAGTAATTATGTAGATGTGAGATCTTGCCTTAGTGAGCATAACATCTAATAGTTATTTTCTGCTAGCCTGCACTCTAATTACAAAAGGTTTGTTCTATAATTGGTACAAGTGTGAATTGAATAAAAATAAGCAGAAATACAAAATAACACAAACCAATCTGACTGTTTTAAATGCAATTTACTTTAATTTCTAGTCAGTGTTTTTTTCAGATTTCCTAGTACATTGTCTGCAGTTGGTTTGCTTAGACTATAAACCTAATTTGGCCTAAATGTGCTTTGTCCAACTAGTGATGGTAAAACACCCTGTAGGTTCTTATCCAGAGGTTCTTCATAATGAAACAAAGGTTTTTTTTTACTCAACTCATAACTCATTACAGGGCCTTATTGACACCAGGCTCACTAGACACATCCACCTGGTTCAGAAGATGGAGACCAAAGACAAAATACGTTAAATCGTGTGACAGGAAGTGGTCACTATCTCTAAGATCCAATAATAAAGCTTTGCAAACAGTTAGATTAACAGGATTCTGCCTAGCAGCGAGGGGAATAGCACTTGTAGATTATTTCTTTCCAAAGGGACTGCCCAGAAAGCAATAGGCTGTATTTCTGCATCTTCATCAAATTGTTTAATTCAAATATCAAAGCTACAAATGGTTTTGCGCCATAGAAATGCATCTAATGTATCTTAAAACTAATTCATGTCATCCAACATCACTACTTAAAGGGATCCTGTCATCGGCAAACATGTTTTTTTCAAAACGCATCAGTTAATAGTGCTACTCCAGCAGAATTCTGCACTGAAATCCATTTCTCAAAAGAGCAAACAGATTTTTTTATATTCAATTTTGAAATCTGACATGAGGCTAGACATTTTGTCAATTTTCCAGCTGCCCCCAGTCATGTGACTTGTGCCTGCACTTTAGGAGAGAAATGCTTTCTGGCAGGCTGTTGTTTTTCCTTCTCAATGTAACTGAATGTGTCTCAGTGAGACATGGGTTTTTACTATAGAGTGTTGTTCTTAGATCTACCAGGCAGCTGTTATCTTGTGTTAGGGAGCTGTTATCTGGTTACCTTCCCATTGTTCTTTTGTTTGGCTGCTGGGGGGGGGAAAGGGAGGGAGTGACTGACATGCAGTACAGCAGTAAAGAGTGATTGAAGTTTATCAGAGCACAAGTCACATGACTGGGGGCAGCTGGAAAATTGACAATATGTCTAGCCCCATGTCAGATTTCAAAATTGAATATAAAAAAATCAGTTTGCTCTTTTGAGAAATGGATTTCAGTGCAGAATTCTGCTGGAGCAGCAGATTCTTTTTGACAAAATTTTTTTTCCCAGGACAGTATCCCTTTAACATCCATCCTGAACATCGCCCCCACCTCCCTCTGGAACAGAAAGGGGGTTATTTATTAAAATTCAAATGCCAAAATCTCGAAAAATTCAAGTTTTTTTTTTTTTACTAGACAACGTAAATTTTTATAGGAAAACAAATAGAATTTTTAAAGATTTTTATACCTTAATGCTGAAAAAATCCCATATCCAAAAATCTGTCATCTCAGACCTGTTGAGGTCATGTATAAGTCAATGGGAGAGGCACCTATCTGAATTTAAAGTTTCCGTGGTCTGTGCTGGCTTTAGCCCAAAAAATGACTTTTTGGAAGTTTTCGAGCAAAAACTCTAGTAAGTTCAGCAATTCAGGAAAAAAAAGCCAGAAAAATTCAAGCAATTCATGAAAGAGCCTGAATACTTTAAGTGATTTGGGTTTTCACTCTTTATTTCTCGAAAACTCAAAAAATTCTAAATTTATTACGTTTAAAAACCATGAAAAACTCTAATATAAGTACAGTCAAAGCAGTTAAGGTCCTATAGAAGTCAATGGGAGCTGCACTGATCATAATGCACATTTTTTTTAGCAATGCGGATATTTTTTCATTAGTAATTGTCTGAAATACTTTAATTTTTGGGATTTTAGAAATGTTCATATTATTTTCAGACAGTTCAGCATTTTTTTCTGTTTTTCTGTACTTTTTATATTTGGACCGTTTAATAACGTTCATGGCATTTGTGATGTTACAGAAAATTAATTTAACCATGGTTCCAAAAAGCTCAAATTCCAATAAAATTCAACCTGTAATAAATGGCCCTCCTCATCGCAATTAAAATCTATTTTAAAGTTTGTTTCCCACCTCCGTGCCTTTTTTTTTTTGCACAAATATTGGTCCTTGTCAACAGTCCAGTAATGGTCGCTGAGCTGAAAATAGGAGCTGCCAGGGGTGAATAATATAAAATATAAAGAGCACCTTCCATGGCCAGAGCTGTTGTTTTAAATGGACAACTGTGTCACTTGCAGTAAATAGGAAAAAATGTATCATTGCTATTGTTCCCTTTTTAGCACTAAATCATCCCTGCAAATATTTCTTGGTTACATTTCAGCACTATTTATATGGACTGACTCTCTAAATCTGCCCAGTTTGACAGAAACAAAAAAAAAAAATGAATGAACTCCTTAAAATAACCAAAAATATTTCCCTTGCCTTTCACTCCGAATATTTCCATTACCCAGAAAACCCAGCACACAACTAGGTCTTTTCTTTCGATAGGCTGTCCTGTTTCTTTTGTAATTAGTTTCAAGCTGAATTATTTATATTATACTATTTGCATCTTTGCAAAATAAAGCATTCTTCTTTCTTAATTTTTAAGCTGTCGGAAAAGCGCGAGTGACTATAAAAATGGAGCCTTATTTTCAATAAAAAAAAGAGGATTTCTTCTACTTAAATGTTTCAATTGTTTCTGTATAAAAAGGGAATTCTTTTTCTCTATAAACATATATTTTGTTTCCACGCTAAGACCATATTTTTTCCATACTGCTTCCTTTGCTTTTCAAGTAATCTTGCAGGACACAATTTCCAATAGGATTTACATTTCATACACGGTTCCTTGGATAAAAACAAAATGGTAAGGAGGGATTATGGTGCTCACAAAGGCTAAAGGATTATGGACATTGTTTTAGAATGTTTCACTTGCATCTCCATCATATTCCGTCTCTGCTTTGATGACTTTTCAACTGTAGGATTAAACAGACATAATGGCAAAATGAACTTGCTCTACGCTATAAATATTTAAATGTATACAGAATACCCATCTGAATTATTCTCAGTAGGATTACTTTGAATTGAAAATGCTGTGAATTTATTAAACACATTAATTTCATTTTCTGTAGCAAGCATATAGTCCAGTGACTGCCTCTAGCATTGAATATCGATTGAACTATAAGGATAGTCTGTCTTCCATTAACACCTTTGGTTGATACATATTGATAAGAGCAAACGTTAAAGGGCAAAAAAGAGAAACGCAGTGGGTTCCATATATAGTGGTGACCATTATAGATAAGAATAACAAAAATTACAAAAATAATAATTGGTGAGCCCAATGCGTTTCCACCATAGTGGTCTTCCTCAGGGACACAAATAATAAATAATTAAAAATACTATTTATTATTTGTGCCCCTGAGGAAGACCACTATGGTCTTCCTATGGTTTACCAATTATTATTTTTGTAATTTTTGTAACCTCCTTTTTCTTTGATGTAATAAGCATTTTTTATTTTTGTAAATCGAGTGTGCAATCTGTTTCTTGGATTCTTGTATGTTAGCTTTGGAGACCTCACATGGGGATCCTATGGATTAGCCCCTCGTAATTAACTTTAAGTTTGTGTGCCTTCTTACTCAACATTTTTAGACATGAGCTATTTGGCACATGAGCAGTTGGAGCCAGTCTGGTAGTCGTACCAACTGTGAATGCTCTGAAAAGCTCCCTAAATTGCCAAAGAGAGTGATGAGGATCTGATGAAGACCAAAGATGTGGAAGATGGTGCCCATGAGCTCCGCTGCACTACATGAATAAGTGAGCATGATGTTCAGGGGAATAATCTACTAAGCAGAGAGCGGGGACTATGGATTGAACTGTATGGGGCTTTTCTCATAAGAGGGGTTAATTCTCCTTTAAAGTCTCAAGAACCACCTCAGGTGTGAGGTTAGCAGAAGGAAGCCTGTGTGCTGAGTAACCCAAGTTAAGCATGTTGCAAGGTGGATTATTAGCGGAAGCCATTTTGAGTGAGCTCGTGATTTAATAATGAAAACATAATAAATGAAAAAAACAATACTGAAATAAGGTGAAGAAGATGAGGCAAGACCAAAAATAACCTGTAGAAGTAGACAAACTGTATAAGTAGGCAAACTGAAGCAAGTCCTTAGGCAGACTAGTTCAAATATAGTCTGGGACAGGCTGAGGTCAGAGGCAGGCAGAGTTCAATAGTAAAGATGTCCAGGAAACAGGCCAAGTCAAAATCCAGAGGTCAAACTGGCAACACAAGAACAGGTGCAAGGGTTCAAAAGTAAGGCTGGAACAGGCAAGGGGCAAAATCAACAACAGAACTTAATGATCCAGCAAAAGGAAACTTGGCCTTAATGAGAATGAGGGTGGAGATAGAGAAAAAGCAGAGGCAGCAGGTGTATATATGGAGTCAGGAGCCATAACCTCTAAATGCCTCCATTGGCTCAGCAGGATAGTACACATTTGGAATACTGTGTAAGCTAGGGTTTTGTCAGTCAGTTGTACTAAAAACTGTTTTTTTAGAGGTTTTTGCATTTTTATCCAAATCTTTAAGAATTTTTTTCATTCATACTTTTTACATTTGTATCTTTTAATAAATTATATGACATTCATGGTTTAGATTATTTTAAATGTGGTTTGAAAAAGCACTAACACCACTAAAATTTGACCTTTAATAAATAGGCATCTAACACTTAGGGGGTTATTTATCAAGGTCCGAATAGCCGAACCTCGAATAATTTGTGGTTTGTGGTTCAAAATTTAAATTTTTCGTGATTTGTTAAAGTCCAATGGTCTAAAAACTCAGAATCCGAAACCCTGGCATCTCTCCTCTA
Source organism: Xenopus petersii (assembly GCA_038501925.1). Classification (NCBI taxonomy): domain Eukaryota; kingdom Metazoa; phylum Chordata; class Amphibia; order Anura; family Pipidae; genus Xenopus; species Xenopus petersii. The sequence continues at coordinate 228,390,506 of CM076672.1, forward strand.
AGTCAATGGTGAAGGTCCCAGTGACTGCGCTGACGTCCATACTGATATCCAACGAGTTTGTGGTTTCTGCACAGAAAACTACGACTTTTTCGGTGGGGGGGGTTTGCGCAGAAAAGTTACGGAATTTGCCCGACCCTATTTTTTCGGGCTTTGGGTAGAAATACTCAGATAAATTCGGACCTTGATAAATAAGCCCCTTATTGTACCTCAAAGCTGATCCAGAAACTGGTTACCTTGGAGTCAGGAAGCATATTTTTTCCATTCAGCAACTAAAAAAGATATCTGGCTGTTGGGGTCAGTGACCCCATCAACCAAAAAAAACATGGACTTTTAGGGTTCAGATTTTCAGATTATTTTCATGATTTATCCTTGCCTATGCATCTTCCATTCTGCCTTCCAACTGCTGCCTGGTTTGCTAGGGTGATTAAGCCACATAACAATGGATATTCCGAACCTGAGAGCTGTACATTTTTAGGCTTTCATGTTTTTTTTTTAAAGGAAAAATTTCAGATTTCAGAAGCTAGTCTTGCTGAAATTCTATGGTTTGGGTGTGGTTTGAATGTTGGATTATTACAAACAAGACCTCTTACTAACAAAAAGGAAAGCAGCAAGGCAGTGGAATACAAAAAACTCTGTGCTATTTATTATGATAGAACAAATTAATAATTTAGTTATTTACTTAAAGGATTGTGTTTACAACATTCATTGATGGAAATCCCCCGACCAGCACATGACTCCCCACCGGGAGTAGAACAGGGTTGATGGATTATATTTACAAAGTGGTTTGATTTGAGGGAAATTCAATACATGATTTTCCTCACTCGCATAGCAAGATCTCTTTTTTGACATTTATTGGTTTGGTTCTTCAGGCACAAGATGTATACATGTTTGGACATGTTGTATTATCCGCAGAGATGGGGAATAAAATTAGATTCTGCATTTAAGAAGGCAGTATTTCGTATAGCCTAATTGCTAAAAATTAAACGTGTTTTTCTAGCGGTACTTATCTCTAATTGCAAATACAATAATTACCCTCAAAAGGTCAATGAACAAACTGCCAATCTCATGAAAGTATGTCTTTGATGTGGGCTCATATTTCCCAAGCTGCAACGGGGCATCTTCTAAAATACTTTCTTGGGAATGCACACGTTCTGGTGCCCTTTTTAATTGGTAAAAAATATAACAATATTTAAAAATATTTCTTTAAAAAGAGGACTGGTGCATTTCCCAGTCTACTGTTAGCGAAGCACTATGGATGTAGGGAACTGGGGGGCATGGTTCTTTAAGGGTTAGCCCTACTGCCTTGCATTTTTTGCATTTTGGGGTCTTAAATTTGATTCTGATCTGGACACTATCTGCAGAAATCAACTGGGCTTGGCTGTGTTTTTCACCAGTCATCCAACTGGCTTTCTCAATTCAGATAAGTCCAGTTGATTTGACTTATTTCTACAGATACCATGACCTAGATTAATGAGAATCTTCACAAACATATCTGCATAACTAAAGGTAAATAGCTGCACTTGCATAGATACCACTATATTACTTAGTCAGGGGACCAGGGAATGCATATTGATCAATCCCCCCTTTTTGAATGTGACAGGGACCTTACATTGTAGCTCCATTGGGTCAAGGACTGATATGATGGCCAAACCATCTCTGTAAAGTGCTGCATAAATGTATCCATGCTAAAAAAATAAAAGATAATTCCAAAATCATGTGGTTAGGTAGTCGTTAAATATGAATATGAACAAGTTATAACTGTAGAGGACATTGAGGGACAGCAGGTGCTCTTAATATTATTTGATGCACTTCTTTAATGTTTATTTTGGTTCTTCAACATTGGAGGGACATAGCCTATCCAAGATTTACATCCAGGGTAGGGTCATAGCTGTAGAATATTCTGAAGCCAGTACTTCTAGTTAGTAGATAGAATGTGAAACCAAGACTGTGATGAGATGAATTGTTTATTAGGTGACCGTTTAATTACCCCAGGTTGAATATAGTTTAATACCTAACATTTTATCATCTGTTGACAGATTATGGGCCAGATTCAATTCAGTGACATCTCATGGTGTATCACATAAAAAGTCATGGATGTCCTTCAATTCCAGGAGAAAAAAACGAATTCATTTCCAGTTTTTCCCATAGACTTCAATAGAGTTTTCACATGATATAGACTATGAGATGAGTTTTTCTGATTTGAATTGCATCTCAAATTTGAATCTTGCCCATGACTTTTCATGTGATGAACCTGTTTCTCACTGAATTGAATCTAATCCAGTGTTTGAGCCTAGCACCCAAATAAGTCTTCAGGTAACCAAGTGTCTGGTGTAGGTAATCTTTTATTTCCAAGTGGTCCTGTATCTTTCCATGAATATGTTCCATTGAAAAGTTCACATCAGTATAACCACTGTTCTAAAATAGCGATGCTCGGTGTCTATTAGGCAGTGAATGTGCATTAGAGGATAAGTAAACCTTAAAAAGAAGTGAATATAAAATTGACAAGGGTGCTATTCTAAGAACTTTTGCAATGTACATTCATTATTTATAATTTTTTAATTCCAAGATATTAAAGGAGGGGTGCCCAAAAGGTAGATAAGGATCTACCAGTAGACCTTTAGCTGGTGATCAGTAGAACTCAAGACACTGTCAACAAACAGCTCGTCTAAGTAACCCTTTTGTTTCATGCTTTTCATTCAGATATTTTATGTTACAGTTACATAGAAATAGTTGTTAGTGATGGGCGAATTTGTGCAGTTTCGCTTCGCCGAAAAATTCGCGAATTTCGCGCGAAATTCGCAAAACGGCGAAAAATTCGTGAAACGGCGTTTTTGGCGCCGGTGCCCGTTTTTGGCGCCGGCGTCCGTTTTTTCGAAAAAAAAATTTTGACGCCGGCGAATTTTTACCGCGAATTTATTCGCCGGCGCCGAATCGCGCAAATTCGCCGCGAATTCGCGCCTGGCGAATAAATTCGCCCATCACTAATAGTTGTTTGTTAAATATGGCAATATAAATTCTCTCAAATCAATATAATATTTAAGTAATATTTTCCATGGAACAGAATGCTAACAATGATTTTATGGATGTAGATTAGGGATCCCCAACCTTTAGAACCCGGGGGTAACATTCAGAAGTAAAAGGAGTTAGGGGGCAACACGAGCATGAAAAATGTTCCTGGGGTGCCAAATAAGGGCTGTGATTGGCTATTTAGTAGCCCCTATGTGGATTGTCAACCTACATTGAGGCTCTGTTTGTTAGTACACCTGATTTTTATGCAACTAAAACTTGCCTCCAAGCCTGGAATTCAAAAATAAGCACCTGCTTTGAGGCCACTGGGAGTAACATCCAAGGGGTTGGAGAGCAACATGTTACTCATGAGCTACTGGTTGGGGGTTCATTGATGTAGATCATAATGGGACTTTATCACCAAAAGTAGATCTCGCATTAGTAAAGCATGGGCACTCCTGTATTAAAGGATACATGTACTGTTAACATGAATGTATTTGGTTACAACACCGCCATCTGCTGGTGATTTTCTGACCAGTCTGACCACCATGTAGTCAAGGAAGTTGTCAGGAGAAATAAAGAGGCTGCTCTGATGTTCTTCTGCTTAGGAAAAAAAATAGAAACCTTTCTCAAATCTTCCCTAAGCAGAAGAACATCAGAGCAGCATCTTCCTTGACTACTTGGTGGTCAGACTGGTGGGAAAATGACCAGTAGGTGGCCCTGCTGTAACAACATTCATTCATGTTAACAGTACATGTAACCTTTACTAGCTTGGAATTAAAAAAAATAATAATAATGAGTGTACATTGCAAAAGTGCTTAGAATAGCACACTCATCAATTTTACAATCACTTTAAGGTTTACTTATGCTTTAATTCAAAGTGTCTATTAGACTCCATTGTGTGAAAGCTTGGTTGGAACAGGTGCATGCATTTTGATTTGGTACATTCCTGTTTTTGATGTTTGTACCTTGGATTACGAGCCTGTCATAATTATAAATGGGTATGGGTTTTAGGGATGCAACTTCGATCAATATTTTTAGGAGAAATTATCTCCTAATTCAACTCCAAATCTCCCCATAGACTTCAGCAGAAATTCTTTTGGTAAAGCATTAAATTGAATCTGGTTCATTGCGTGGGGAACACTTTGGTGATAAGTCAAAGTGCAGATTTAGGTATAGAATGTAAAGTTAATATTGTGGCAGAACAGATTGGCTTAAAGAAAAGAAAGATGGAGCAGGACATATTTGTCCCTAGAGATTATAGAAGACATCAGTCATTTAGAAATAGAAAGTAAAGAAAGATTGGGAAAGACAATTCATTTTGTATCAAAACTTTATTTAATAAACAAAAATGCACCATCGGGATAACATTTCTATAAAAAAATTAATATGGGACTGTTCTACAGTGCTTTACAAAAGAAACCCATTTTCTCCTTGAAATAGTATACAAGATCATGTGTAGAAACAGTCTTTAATTTTAAACTATAAGCAAGTTTCCTTTTGAGATCAAACTGACACTTAAATATTGCAGTCACTAATCTAATTGAATGAACATTGCTGAAATTTGATTGTTTCTTGTACAAAGAAACAGTTGCAGTTGCTGGTTAAAGCTGAGGTAAACCAACTTGACTCCAAACAAAAATAAAAGACATTTCCATGAGTACATTTAACAGGACCGTCCTTTTGTAGCAGTACCACAAACAATAACATGAAACATAGAAACATTTGCTTTTAATGACATGATGGTCTGAAAAAAACTGCTTTCTCTAGAATGCAGACCAGGGAGGTTCTAACCTGCAGAACATTTGCAGTTGTGGTTTCTAGAGTTCTGAGTTCATCAATTTTAGACTAAATTTACTAAGCCATGGGAACATGTTTTAGGAACTAGGAGTTTAAAGCACACCTTTGCATCCATTGTTGACTATAGACACTTGAATATTTGTAGCTAAATGTGAGTTAGGCTGCTGCTTGACAGTGACCCCGTAAACAAGTGCAGGCAGTAAGACTTAAGTAGCCATACCCAAGTCTACTTTGGGGTTACCAAACCAGTCAGCCAGTGGGGAGACTGGAATAATATTGCCAACTCACATTGAGCCAAATAGGAACAGGACTAGGAAAACAGTCATCTCAATACAGACCCAGTTCTATAAATATTGCCCCGTCATATCAATGAATCTATAAGTACTTTAGAATGGACATACACTCTCAAGTTCCAATTAAATCATCAGTATGGCCACCTTTAGACAGCCTTGAAACCAATGGGTAACCTGGGTTACTATTAAGATAGTATAAAGTACTGTTGAGTAAACAAAGATTTCCAACCACCATTCTGTTCTTGATTTTGGGGTTCGAGGCAACCACTATAAATTGTTGGCCATGTGACTCTCTAAAGGGCTTATTTGCAAAGCAATTGTAGTTTTTTTTGCTTGGTTTAATAAATCTGGTCTGTAGATTTTAATGCGTATTGGAGGAACTAAGGGCTTAGATTACAATGACTAAGTCCTCAATTTCTAAAGATGTTCATCTTGAGTGGCTTTTAACTGGACAGTAAAATGGAGCAAAACTCTTCCATCATTTGCTTTACCCTTTGCAAAGTGCTCCTTTATCAGGCTATGTGAGTAACAGTTCTGTGCAATGTATACTGGCCTTCAGAGTGGGTTGATCCTCCCTCCTAAGGGAGGTACATATGCTCGGCTCAGAATCAGTACATATGCTCTCAAAGCACACCTAGACAGGTAAAAGTACAGGGAACAAAGGAACATTTCTTGTGAGTTTGGAAGGTTTGTTATTTTCTAAAAAGAGCTGTTACACATACAAAGAAAGTAGATCCATGCAACAGAGAGAGCAAAGGATGTCACAATATAGTGAACTGCTCCTTATGCTATGAAGACTGCTCCATCTGTACCTTGACAGTTTGCTTAGTCACTAGATGAGACCTATTCCTTCAGGAATACCTACAGGAGCAATATGTTCTGCTGCTCAATCTGCCAGGTACATCTGACACGTACGTACATACCAAGCAGCAAAGGCACAAAAGCTGACTATTTCTCTTTTGCTATGTATTGCTTTATGAGAAAATATAGGCACATCAAAATAGAAGAAGCCAGACACATGCTAAGGCTAATTAGCTTTATAGTCTTGAAGAGCGCTGAATGAAATAATCTCATTGTCGAGAACACAAGCACTGGTAATTCCAGTGACTGCCTACAGCCAGAAAGAAACAAACAAAATTGTGCAAGAAGAGATGGGTATTTAAGCAATGTTGCAATTACAGGCACCAACGCTCAATGTAGGTTTGCAGACAACATGTTAGATATTGGGATTGATTTACTACCTCCCGGGAAAACTGTGCTGAATCATAAACAATTCAAAAGTGGCCATTTTGCTCTAAAAAAAATTCCATCCTTGGCAAGGTTTAAAATTCACACTAATTTGTAGTTATCATATTTGTGTGCATTAGTAGAACATCAATCTTCCCTAGAGTGTGGCTAGAGGTCCTCATTCTCTTCCATTATATGATTTTATTGAGTTTGTCTGGATCTGCTGGGCAATATAAAATATCACTCTAGACCAGGGGTCCCCAACCTTTTTTTACCCATGAGCCACATTCAAATATAAAAACATGTAGAACAACAGAAGTGTTCAAAATGTCCCTAGGAGGTACCAAATACGGTCTGTGATTGGCTATTCTGTAGCCTCTATGTGGACTGGCAGCCTACAGGAGACTCTGTCTGTTTTTTATACAACCACAACTTGCCTCCAAGCCTGGAATTCAAAAATAAGCACCTGCTTTGGGAGCAACATCCAAGGGGTTGGTGAACAACATGTTGCTTGCAAGCTACTGGTTGGGGATCACTGCTCTAGATGATACCCATCTAATTGCAGGATGTCTAGATACGAATAAGGCCAACCAATTTGCTCTCTAACAGGGTTAGTTAGCCTAGGCCGGGTGTGAATATGTAATTATTAGACTACTTTAACATACAAACAAATGGTATACTGCAGCTTTAATATCCAGCATCAAATTTCGGATAGATGTTTTACCATGATTTATCTAGAAGGAAACATTCTAAATAATAAATTAAATAATACTTATAAAAAAAGCACACCCTCCCACCCCCAAGTTACAGGCAGTTCACAAATTTGTGAACCGCCTGTTTTACTTTACAGTTATAAAAATGGTTTTTATTTTTTATTTTTTTTCCTACCACTTTGCTCCCTTGCAGCGTACAGTGTTATATTTATGGGCCATAGAGAATACTAATGATAAGTGCATAATGATACTGTAGGTACATGGTCATGTGAACATGAGACAGGAGTAGAGAGAGAGGTAGAAGGGAATTTGCTGTGAATAAAAGTGTTGGAAACATTCATTTTTCCATAGTAGACACGGCATTACAGAAACAACAGTTCATTTGAAAAAAAATGCTGCATTTGTACCCACTTGGGGGCAGATTTATCAAGGATCAGATTTCGTAGTAATGGGAGTTTTTTTGAACTCTCATAACTTTGAAATTCGAAGAAAAAAAGACCAACTGAAATTCATTAAAGAAATCATAGTTTTTTACTGCGGGTGAATAGGCTGTTTTCAAATAGTTTCAATCGAAGTAAGATCGTATTCGATCCAATTCGATTCGAGGTATTTCAAAAAAAAACATTTTCAAAATCCACCAATTGACTCCAGATGGGTTCTAGGAGGTTCCCCATAAGCATCAATGGTGAATGGTCAAAGTTGAAGTTTTAAAGAGACAGTACATGATAAATTTCGATATTTTTTTCAAATTCAAATTGTACGAAGTACACAAAAATAGATCAAAACTTGTATTTTTTACTTTAAATTTTAACCTCGACCATTGATAAATCTGCCCTATAGTGACAAACAGTCTTGGCTTTAGTATGTTAAGCTGGTTGTGTTGTAATTGTCTTTGTGCTGCACTGAAAAAAGTTCAAGTTCAAGACCTGTATGTCGGAAAAGGATGAGAACCAGTCACCATAGGGCAGTGGTGGTCAGACTTTTCTGGGTTAAGCCCGACTGAAAGTCCAACTTTTGTTTAGGACTCAATCTAATCCTTTCACAGTTCAAGGTGATGGCATAAATCTTTGGTGGGATATCTCTAAGTTCAGAATATTGTGAGCCACCTAATTAATGCCTCAGGATCAATTGTCTAAAACTAAATACATGCAGAACCAAAGACCAAATGGCAGGATTACTGGTCAGTCTGGCTGCATGCACTGATAGCCAGGTGCTGATCCTGTTATTTCATGTTGACCATGAACTATTTGATTGGGTGGATGCACACAAGCAATATGATCTTCCAAATACATGCTCAAGAATTTAGTCATTTGGGATTAAAAACACGGCAATATATTGCCAAATCTGCCCAACATTATGGGGCAGATTTATCAAGGGTCTAATTTCGAGGTGATGGGAGTTTTTTTAAATTTAATCATCATTCGAATCGAATTTGGATGATTTTTCAATTCGTCCCTTGGTAAATCTGCCCCTATCTGTCACATATCGGTGTCGCAACAACCCTTTGGATTATGATATCTTTCTGTAAGGTACCACATGTGTTCCAGTTAGAAATGACTAACAACTGTGGTTTATCTTTAACAGGTGGATGACGTTTTGACAAAGCAGCTAACAACAGAAGATTTGGCTGGTGAATGAATAAATTAGGATTTCTGGAAAAAAGTTCAATGAGATACATTTTGCACAGAAAGAAAGAGTAAAAGCTCCAGTAGTAAATACTTGTAGATAAGAGTTTTAGGGGTAAATTTATCAAAGAGTGAAGTTCCGCCACTAGAGTGAAATCAAGCAGCTCTCAATTCATTTCTATGGGATTTTGAAAGGCCTATTTATCAATGGGTGAAAGTGAAAGTTCACCCTTTGATGAATACGCCTTTAAAAATCCCATAGAAATGAATGGAGAGTGGCGGCATTTCACTCTAGTGGCGGAACTTCACTATTAACTTCACTCTTTGATAAATATACCCCTTATTAAGGTAATGGCTGGTCTCATACATTATATAACGGAAAGATCTGTCACATGTATGGGTCACGTTATAGTCTTGCCAGAAAATGCTTCATATCAGTTTCTTTTTATAGAACAACATGGACGTTATATGACTGGTTTATTAAAATTCATGTTTGTGGCGATTCAAGAAAATCACAATAAAGAAAACCCGGCAACCATAAATATTTTGCCATTTGCGTTTTCCAATCATGAATTTTCAAGAATAACGAATGAAAAAAATCTGGCGCCTTTCTATAGAAGTCATTCTCTTTCAAAGGTGAATGAAATAATGGAAATGTTTAAGTTGAAGTTGTTGATCAACAAGATTACTGAGATTAGACTTTTTTCTCCGATTATGGAGAATTTTTTTTTTTCCTGTGGAAACAAAGTTAGTAAAGCAACCTCTACATGAATTGTGATCCTGTTAAAGATAACGGTGCATAGTGGTGCCAGCAAAATGGATGTCGCTTCCAATCTCCATGTGCAAGTCATGGAATATAAGAATGAATACCACTGTTCATGACATCAGTGATGCCACAATCAATAAAACCGACAGAAAATTGTAATTCTTATGTAAATCCGTTCTTTCTCTGCAAATCACTCAATCAGATCATTCTCTCAATCAGTGACTTTAAAATCGTTCATCTCAAGTCTTTCTTGTTAAGAAAAGGACTTTTAAAACACAGGTAAACCTCCTTCATCTCAAAGAATTTTTTTTTAAAAAAAATTTACCTACAATTGAAAAACATAAATATTTTTTCCAGATTGAAATAAAATTTAAAAAAAAAAAAAATTAAAATGAAAGGTATTTAACAGTGCCTAGAAATTTACATCTAAATGAAATTCGTAATTCATCTAATGTTTGAATTTGTGCTGCTGGAAACTGTTCCCAAGGTTTGACGCTATATTTAGCCATAGATAAAGTTCAGTGTGTTGTAGACAACTGTATGAAATTAGCCAATCAATTGCTTTGCTTTAATTGGAAAGCATAGACTGGTGATTTATGATGAAGAAATTGAAACATTTGTGATGTCAAGGCTTCATATTCCATCTGGTGTGGAACATAATGAGATGTAAGCTTCTAAGAGGTTTTTCTGATCTTGCAAAAGAATGGGATTAGTTTCTTTTCTCTTTTTTTTTCATCCACAAAATCCATATTCCAATTCCCCGGAGGAGCTAAATCTTAAGTAATCTTTCTTCCGCTTCATTCAAAACGTTTCTTGTGTAAAATCAACGGCATTAGAGGGTTTTTGGTGGGTCAATGTAGATGTATCCATGAGTGAAATATAAAACACTGGTATGCTGCAGTTTTCCTGGGTATTTTTTTTAAAAAAAATCCTTTTGCTGACAGAAATTGCATGCGACACACAATTTCACAGTGTGTGACAATTGCTTCTGACAGCAAAATGGTTGATGATTTCTTCAGCCACGGTTAAAAAGCTGATCCCGTGATGGCATTTAGCTGTTTCATCAACCCCTCCAAGCTGGCCATTTGTTCACTCAAATCATCCTGTTCATAGACCTAATAAAAAAACACAATGATAAACTATTAGTCTTGGTGTGTCTTTGCTAAAATCATGCTATATATATATATATATATATACAATATCTATACAGGTATGGGACCTGTTATTCAGAATGCTCAGGACCTGGGGTTTTCCAGATAATGGATCTTTCTGTAATTTGGATCTTTATACCTTATGTCTACTAGAAAATCATTTAAACATTTAGGGGCCGATTCACTAACTTCGAGTGAAGGATTCGAAGGTAAAAAAATTTGAATTTCGAAGTTTTTTTGGGCTACTTCGACCATCGAATGGGCTACTTCGACCTTCGACTACGACTATGACTTCGAATAGAACTATTCGAAGTAAAAATCGTTCGACTATTCGACCATTCGATAGTCGAAGTACTGTCTCTTTAAAAAAAACTTCGACCCCCTAGTTTGCCATCTAAAAGCTACCGAAGGTCCCCATAGGCTTGGCTAACTTTTTTTGATCGAAGGATATTCCTTTGATCGTTGGATTAAAATCCTTTGAATCGTTCGATTCAAAGGATTTTATCGTTCGATTCGAAGGATTTTATCGTTCCATCGAAGGAATTATCCTTCGATCGTTCGATCGAACTATCTGCGCTATCGAAGTCGAAGGATTTTAATTCCTAGTCGAATATCGAGGGTTAATTAACCCTCGATATTCCACCCATAGTGAATCGGCCCCTAAATAAACCCAATAGGCTGGTTTTGCTTCCAATAAGGATTAATTATATCTCAGTTGGGATCAAGTACAAGTTACTGTTTTATTATTACACAGAAAAAAGGAAATAATTTAAATAATTTGGATTATTTGGATAAAATGGAGTCTATGGGAGATGACAATCCCATAATTCAGAGTTTACTGGATAACGGGGTTTCAGGATAACTGATCCCTGACCTGTATAAGCAATTACATTAGTGGTTAAAGGTGAACTATCTCAAAAATGAAAATGTAATATTGGTTTCAGCATACTGAAATATGAAACTTTCTAAATACAATCAATTAAAAATTCTGAAATAATCAAGTTTATCTTCACTTTTCCTCTCTCAGCATCTCTTTCTCGTCATTCTGTCTTTATCCAGGAGTTGGGTGTCAGATGAATGATCAATATATATTATAGGGGGGCTCCTTTTGCCTAGAAAATGTATTAGAACTCACTCTATTAAAACCAACAGGAATCCTGTCTCTCTACATTCAGAATTTGTGCAAAAGGCAGTGATTTTGTTAGATTTTGTTTGTACTGAAATCAATTAAGTGAGCTCTAATACATCTGCTAGAAAGGAGCCCATTATAAGATATATTGGATCTAACTGTCAATGAATATCTGACACCCAACTTCTGCATGAAGAGAGAATGAAGAGAAACAGATACTGAGAGAGGAATAGTGAAGATAAACTTGATTATTTCAGAAACAAAGCAGAATTTTTAATTGATTGTATTTAGAAAGTTTATTAGTTCAGTATGAGGAAGTTCCTATTAAATTTTAATTTTCCCGATAGTTCCCAATTTAGACTGCACCTTTTTTTGTGTCTATAGGCATGTCTATTCCTTAGACTTTAGCAGTACATTTAGCAAAAACATCCAATGTATAATTAGAATCTAAAGATTCAAGAAACTCTGAAGACCTTTAAAAGTTACACACAGAACACACAATTTTATAAATAAGTCAGTACAGTGCTTGGGTTCTGTTCTAACGGAAATAACACGTTTGTTTCATACCCTACCGTACTTCATGGCCTATAACTGAGAGGACAACACATGCATCAAGGTTAAGGTGATATTCTGCGAACTCAGCAAATACCCATGATGAAATGAGAAATGTCTTACACTGGAAGGGTCATCTGTGTGTTTGTGGCTTTCTTCTGAAACCTCTGGCGCTGTTGGCACTGATACAGGGAGTAGCGGAGACCTTGCTTTACCTGCCAGCCCCAATGATGCTGTCTTTACTTGTGCCTTGGAAAGGCTGGACCCTAGAAAAGAATAAATATGATATGAGTAAAAGTTCCAACAATACTTAATCTTGTAAATTAATATACCGTATATACTCGAGTATAAGCTGTCCGAGTATAAGCCGAGGTACCTAATTTTACCTCCAAAAACTGGGAAAGCTTATTGACTCGAATATAAGCCTAGGGTGAGAAATGCAGGGGCTTCTGGTAAGTTTCAATCAAAAAATTGATGGTTTCTGCTCCCATTGGAGGTGCTGGCGTCACGTTTTTGGATGGCGGCGACTATTCTTGGAGACTATTTTTAGGCGCCGGTGACTATTCTTAGGAGCCGGCGACTATTCTTAGGCGCCGGCGACCGTTTTTGCACTTGACCCGAGTATAAGCCGAGGTAGAGTTTTTCAGCATATTTTCGGGGGCTGAAAAACTCGGCTTATACTCGAGTATATACGGTACTGTAAATACTTAACTTTAACAATGATGTATAGCTAATACTGAAAATATGGCAACCTTTATTGGCTTACAAAGTCCAGTTTGTGAAGTTTTTTTTTACTTTGAAAAAAAGTACAAATTAAAAAAAATGTTTGCTTATTTATAGGGATGGATGAATCCACTATTCTGGATTCGGCCGAACCCCTGAATCCTTCGCAAAAGATTCAGGCGAATACCGAATCCTAATTTGCATATGCAAATTAGGGGTGGAAAGGGGAAAACATTTTGCTTCCTTGTTTTGTGACAAAAAGTCACCCGATTTCCCTCCCTGCCCCTAGTTTTCATATGCAAATTAGGGGGCAGATTTATCAAGGGTCGAATTTCGAAGTAATGGGAGTTTTTTTGAACTCCTATAACTTAGAAATTTGAATAAAAAAAGACCAACCAAGTTCTTTTCTACAGGTGAATCCTGCTGAAAAAGGCTGAATCCTGGCCAAATCCCAAACCGAATCCTGGATTTGGTGCATCCCTACTTATTTATGAATAAATCAGAATATAAAAAAAATGTAATTAATATAGTCGTGGCAAAAAATTCAAATACCTCTAATTTGTCAGTTAACAAGCTCAGAAAAACTGAAAAAAACTTTAAAATCTTTAATTAAAAAATGGCTTGAATTTTGCCTAGGACAACGCCCACTGACTTCATGTCTATATGAACTTGCAAACTTTTACATACTGAAGTTTTACATTTGAGTTTTTCAAGTTTTTTGTGCTTAATAAATGCAAAACATTTGACTTTTTTTTAAAAATATAATTCGAATTTGTGAGTTTTTGTGCAAAAAATGTGAATTGTGGCAAATTTGTGGCGAATTTGGAATTTGAATGTTGACAAATCTCTCCCTTACTGTGTACAGTGCCGGCATATCTAAAAGTGCTCCTATTGTACCACATTGTAGAATATTAACAAAAGCATGGCCAAATGAGTATCAGCTAAAAGTGCCGAGATCAGGGCTGACCAATTGGAGGTTGAATGGCCCAGTGTTCCAACCAAAAAATCTTTCTGGCCTCCATAATTATAAATATTATATTTTATATTATAAAAAAGAAAACATTTTATTATAAAAACAAAAACATTTTTCCAATACTGAATATAGAATACATTTAACATGTCCCGTTTCATGGGTACAATGAATTATACATGTATTTCCTATTAATTGTAGCTCATTATGGGCAGTTATCTGATATTTATTTTCCTTACATTTTGAATAGTTTCTATATTATTATCAACAATATGGAAGCACCCGACCATATGCATAAATACAAATATACAGGAAGTACTGATCTGTTTATAGATAATTTTTTGCCTTGTTTCGCCGAAAAAATGAGGCCCATAGGGGCAAATTCACTAAGATTCGTAGTTGCGCCAGGCGTAACTTCGCCGCACTTCGCCAGGCGTAGTTTTGCCATTGCTCCGCACATTCACTAAAATCAGAAGTTGCGCACAGGGGTACTGTAAGGTTCGAAGTTGCACTAGCGTTGATTCGCTAAGCGCAGCGAAGTTATGCTAGCGATGGTTAATTTGCATATGGCGCCAAATTCAAATTTCAATGGAGGAATACGTAGAATCACTACAAATGCCTGGGAAACCTTCAAAAAATCAAATAAAATTTTTTTTTTGCCCTACACATGTGCCCACTGTAAAGTTAAGTTGCCATGAGTTAGGAAATGTAGGGGGGAAGGAGGGGAGCCCCAAAAAATTTTTCGATCTTTTTCAGCCTATCACCCACAATATAGAAAAAACGCCAGCGTTTTTTGGGACTTAGAAAAAATTTGAACTTTTTTTGAAGCAATCCCTATCTACTGTATTGCACTTCACCTGGTCTGAGGTGGCGAAGGAAGTCTAGCGTAAAAGGTAGTGTTCAGTACACTGCGCGCATTAGTGAATTTGCGTAGTTACGTCCATAGCGAAAATTCGCCAGGCGTAAGGGTGCGAAGTAACACTAGCGAATGTACGCCAGTGTTCGTTAGTGAATTTGCGAAGTAACGAAAGTGCCCAACGCTAGCAAATTGACGCTAGCGTTAGGCGCTTCATCGCTTAGTGAATTTGCCCCATAGACTTGTATGGTGTCATGCGTCAAAATAAAAAGACGCGCGTCAAAAATTAGAAGAATTTTTGGCAAAATGAAACGGGTCAAATTCACCCATCCCTATTTGTTTACAAATAACCCATACTCACATACTGTACTGTTGAGCAGCTCTTATCCATATATAAATAAGAATATACAAAGAAGGAATGATCTGTTCGGACATTAAGCTATATAATATATGTCATACCCAGTTACTGTACAGTCTAGGCCACTTCTTCCCATATATTTAACCAAGAGACGTAGAACAGATTTAGGGGCAGATGCACTAAAGGACAAAGTGCCTAACGCTAGCGACAATTTGCCAGCATTGCCACCCACAGGCACCAATTCGCTAGCGAAAGAGACTGTCACTAGCATTCGTACACACTCAATTGCCAGGTGACTTTTCGCTCTGGCGAAAGGTCGTTACTCCGCAAATTCAGTAAAGTGCGGATTTTACTGAATGTAAAATCTAATTTCTGTCACTTACATCATATCCTGTGTGACGAAAATGCATTAAAGTTCCAAAAACGCTGGCGACATTTACTTTTTTGAAGTGGAATTGCCTGCAAAAGTCCTAACTTTAACTTTTTTTGTGTAACCGGTGTAGGGCAGTACAGTATATTAACTCTCTTGTTTTTATTAAGGTTCCCTGGACATTCGTAATAAAAAGTGGTTACTTAAACCATTTACACCAACATTTATAATAAAGACTTCCATACAACTTTAAGGGGCAGATTTATCAAGAGTCAAATTTCAAAGTGTAAAATACTTCGAAATTCGACCATCGAATTAAAATACTTCGAATTCGAATATCGAAGTCGAAGTATTTTTCACCGAATTTGGCCATCGAACGATCGAAGTAAAATCTTCGATGTGTAAATGATTGTAGAAGGTACCCATAGGCTAATAATTTGGCAAACTATTGAAGTCGAAGTTTTTTTTAAAGAGACAGTACTTCGATAATCAAATATTCAAACTATTTTACTTCGAATCAAATTCGAAGTAAATTCGAAGTCGTAGTAACCTATTCTATGGTCAAGTATCCAAAAATTACTTTGAATTTTTTTACTTCGAAAATTCCCTCGAATTCACTTCGACCCTTGAGAAATCTGCCCCTAAATGTTCCGGCAAGATCTCTAGCAAATTTTCGTCTTCCCTATGAAATGCTTGCACAGCCAAAGTAACGCTAGCGAAAAGTCACCAGCGTTCGATGCCCAGCACAAAACTTTGCATATTAGTGAATTAGCATATTCATAGTGCATTTGCTCCTGGCGAAGTGGTATAAAGGCTGAAGCTCACGCTGGTGAAAAGTCTCCCATTCCTGAATCTACCCCTTTGTCTACACCACCAGCTTTTCATTTGCTGATATATTAAGGTTATGATAAAATTCATTCCCAGCATCCTCTAGCAATTTTGAGTTATATCTTAAGAACGCCCTGAAGAGCTGAGCATTTTATATCCCTGATTCAAGAGAGCCTTTGCCAGGAACATTTCCTTCAGAAACGAGCAGATCTTTCACATAGATCCTCTCCTTGTAAAGTCTAATCCTGCAGATATCTTGGCTATTAGGTTTGCTTGCCTGGCAAAGTGAAATGTCATCACGTGAAAGAGCCTGGAAGTAGAGAGAATTCATTTAACTTGTGTTGCGGTGTTTGTGCCAAAAACACTTGCTTGTCATCCCAACTAATTACAAGAAGCATGATAGCGAGCAACGGGAGGTAGAATAGTGAATAAATACATAATGAGATTGTGTTGCCATTTGATCCAAAAGAGGTTGGCTGCCAATATATAACATCTAATTCTTGAGAAAAATACAAATCTCCTCTCAAAACAAACACAGCTTTGTCAATACACGCTTTTCCTTGATTAAAGTCAAAGGTACTTATTACCCTGCTTGTTTAATCCCTTCCAACATTTACTCAAGTTTTAATCATTTCTTAGAAAGCCCATTTCCAAGCCTTTATTTAGTTATGTCAGTGCTGTAAATTGAAAACGCGTTCTAGGTTCTCTTTTGATACATCAGTACCACAAGGGTGGACAACAAAAAGAAGTGTTGCCAAATGACTTCTGTTATTGAGGAACATCAAATAAAAGGGTTTTGCAGCTTATTTGCCTGTTTATTAGACCCTAAAAGGGGCCTCCTACACTGATAATCATCCAGGTGCCGATGAGTCAGGCTTAACAATTCCATCAAGGCAAAGAACGCATTGGCTCATTGGTGAGGTTCACATGCCTGATAATCTGTTTATAGGGTCAAACTGGGGGGCACAAGGGTTGCTGCCTCAGAGCCCCCCCATCACGTAGGGTGAGGATTTGGGCTGACTGGGCCCACAAGAGCTGGGGGCCCACCAAGTTTTTCCCCGCTGTCCCGCTACCCCAGTCCGACCCTATCTGCTTGTACTTCATTATGATGCAATGATGTGGCCCACTTTTGGTCAAATGATTGGATCAGCCCAATATCGCCTACCTCAAAGTAGGCATATCGGTAAAAGATCTTGCCAAATGAGTGAATTTTTATATGCATGGCTGGAATATTTCCCCTTACTGACCCTTCTGAACCTCCTACAAAGAATGTGAGCAGTGAATACAGTCTAAAACAATAAGATCAAGGAAACTTTGTAGTCATTTCAATGAGACAGCAAAGGAATATATTGTAACATTTCTGTAATTGTTTGGTTATGGCTGGTATAACTGGTACCTAGAGAATGAGTAACCAGAACCATGACAGAAGCCAAATAAGTGGTACATACGGGATTAATACCTTTAAATGTATGCTGACCAGACAGGGGCCTTGGTAAGTAGTTTAGTGCCCAACATATGTAAAGCCATTTCAACCAGACCTCCAAAAGACAAGGAGAATGATGGATGTAATGAAATGCTGTAATACCACACTATTGTGGTGCACCATTTATCCTTGCTAAGAAGTGAGAGGTATCAATTGTATTTAATGATTTTATATTGTCCTGTAATTATCTTTTCTGTGCTTATGTTCTCCAAGTCCTATCAACTGCTACAAGTAAAATACAACCATAATCAATTTCTGTCTTTATGGGGAATAATACTGTTGGAGAAGGAGATTACTTTATATAGTTGAGTTTGTTTCCCATGCAGTGTGCTGTGGAATGTTGTGATACTGTGAATCCAAAGATGGCCCTGCATGCCTCAATGGAAATGGAAATCCTAATTAAATTTTAAAGTTTTGGAAAGAGAAGACATGTTCTGGCAGATTGCCTATGGTGTTACAGTACCCCAGTTAAATCTGGATGCTTGACAAACTTTAAGGGGGTTAACTCTGGTCAGGCTTTATGGGGCAAAACTCAAATTATTCGTTTTTTGTTTTTTTTTGAAAACTCAAATTTTTCTAGATTTATTAAACCCCGATGCAGCAAAAAGCCCAAATCCGAAAATCCGCCATCTCAGACCTGCCGAGGTTGTGTATAAGTCAATGGCAGAGGTCCCTATCCTATTTTGAAGTTTCTGCGGTCTGCGCTGGAATTAGCCTGAAAATCTGACCTTTTCTTTGTTTTCGGAAAAAAATCAGCAACAATTCTGGCTTTTTGGGAACTCAGAAGAACTCATAAAAAATACGATTTGGGTATTCACTCGATTTTATCGGGTTTTTAACTGAACTGATTAAATTTAGCTTTTTTTAAAAATTATAAATAAGTTCAAATCGTGGATTTTAGTTTGGTCTAACTTTTTTTTTCTAAATAATCGAATGTATCTAAAAAAAAGAAATGTATTTAAATCTGAGAAGAAACTGAGCTTTAAAAACTGAGAGATTAACAAACTTGTGTTGAATAACTAAAACTTGACTCACCAAATACACACCTCTGGGTAATCCCGTTCTAAATTATTCCTTTTCATAAATTAATATTTTATACATCACAGTTTTCCCAAATGAACTACATGGGTATGTGTGTCTGGCCCACTAAAACATTCAATTTGGTCTATCAGCTAAAACCCAGCAAGTTTCTATAAAAGTCAAAGGGAGGTGCATTTTCAACACTCAAGGTATTTTATTTTTGGGAGTTCTTTTTGAACATTCAAATTTGAAAAATCAATAGAACCAAACACATTTTTTTCTTTTTTTTGGATTCTTGCTGTGAATGTACACTATAGATTTTTTCGCAATTTGAAAATGAATAAGCCTCATATCAATGAAATATAATTCTGTATAGTGAATAAGTTCACTGTATCTGAAACTGTAAAGGAAAAAAATTGCAAACTTCTTGATAAAATCTTTTGCTCCCTCTTCTTATCAACTCTGCGTATAATTTTTTTAAAAGCTTTTTTCAACATCTGTTTTTCCCGTTAGCTGACTTTACAAATTGCCTGATCGGTGACTTCTGCGCAACTCCTGTAACTGACATAATAAGTTTATCCCTAGTTGTTTCATTAACAAAATGTTCTCAGCAGTTTCCAGCTTGCGTCTGCACAATAAGCACTTTATTTAACAATAGGAATTATTTTTGGAAGGTTTACATTTCTGTTTTACGCAGGTCTTTGTTTTATGAAATGCCTCGCTGCCTTGTTTTATTAATCTTGCTCGTGTTAGCAATTGAATGCAGCTGTATAATTAGGAATAATGAGGTTTTTTTTATGGGGACCAAGTTGGTTTTTGGTGCTTTCCATAGAGACTCAGCCAGGGCTAAATAGAATCATCGACCATGTTTATTTAAAGTCATTAACATTTTCTATCTGCTCAAACCAGTATTTTTGTATTCAGAGCATCATTTATTCTTTTAGCTTTGAGAGAGAGACATTATAATATGGACAAATATTGATATATTTTAATTGTATGCTCCTTTTTATTGAATAACAGACTCAGTGCTAAACAAGGAAACAATTCATAAAATTGGAATAAATAGAACCACCAGCTGGTAAGGTACAATATGTTTTGGTTTTCATTATCTGGATGAATATAATATTTGAGATTTATGTTCAACTTTCTTAATTCAAAGAAAATATTTACATTAGATATAGGACTGCTAAACATGAGCAGCCTTACGTCACTTAAGATATTCCACCTGAAGTGCCTAAGTATCCTCTCCCCATAATAAATATTTTCTATATATATATATATATCAACATTTTTCATTGGGTTGTTGTACCTTTGATCAGGTATAATGTCAGTGACAAACTGGCCACAAATGGATTTAAAATCTCCCTTAAATCAAGATTATAGATTTTCTATGAAATATGATGTAATATATATGGAATAATTACATTCTATGGAGAAAATGTAGAGCTCTTTAGGGAGTGGAGCTTGAGGAGACACCCGGCTAATAATATGGTGCCTTTAAGCAGTCTCCATCTAAGTGATGGCACAGATGGAAAAGTTGGCTTATACTGTATATGGATTTGTTCAGGTCCTTTCATTTGGAATACGACCATTTGTTCAAATCCCCACTTGAATGAAAATTGAAATTCCCAGTTGTGCTGGGTTCTAATTTTCTATATTTCTGTTTCTATATGTCTGTTTACATTAAACAAATGTAGAGCATGTGAAAAGTGTGGTTAGAAATAAATAGTTTAGCCACTAATTTCACAAAAGAATTGCAATTTATGTTAATACTATCTATTTTTAATGCATTTCGAGATGCATGAACTGGCTGCAGAGATAACTCGAATAGCCTGCAATAAATGTAACTCAAAAAATAATGAGAGCTTGGTCAGGATTTAATCCCCCTAATGCATGGTGGCCAATCTTGAATCTGATTACCTTTTCTGCTGCAGTTTAAGTAGAGGCAAATTTAGTAAATTTTCATTGTAATTTGAAATCTTAAGGCAACGGAAAAGATTGTCTTCATTGGGATTAACGTATTACAAGAAGCCTTGAGGGCTGTGTATTCAAGTTAAATATGGCAACAATCAATGCATAGTGTTCTGTTCAAATAAAGGAAGCTCTTCCACTGAGATATGTTAATGGTATATGTGCATAATATGTCCATGCTTTGTATCTGCCATCTTTTTGTTGGAAAATAAAAATCTAAGTTACAAAAAAAAATAAAGGAAGCTCTTACACTTCGCAATTATTGCAAATTCTACTTTGGACAGTGTTTGAAAGAAGAGAATTTGGAAGCTAGCCTCTCATTATTAGTAATGAAGGAAGGGACTCTAGTTTTATTCTAGGAAACCATCAATGACAATTTCTCATGGTACAGTCCCATTTGCCAGCTGTTTCTCCCACCATTCAGCAACTTCAAATCAGAAAATCGTTTCTCTGAGTGTTTCAACTTAAGTATTTAAAGAAGAAGGAATGGTAAAATCACTGAGGGGGTGCCAAGTTGTTAGGTACCTCCCAGAGATTCTAAATGCTTACTTCCTAATATAAACGGTGCTCCTGCATTTACTTTATTGTCCTTTACTTGAGAGTGTCAAGCTATCCTGGGCAAGAACACGCCCAGTTACATAGTTACACACATACATACATACACACACTGAACCTTCCCCTCCAGTACAGAGCATCTTTACTGATTTCTGTACTGCATATACTTCCACATTCAGTAGAAATATAGCATGCCTGACACATGGAAGGCAATGGTAGCACAGAGCTTGCAAGTAGGAGTGAGTAGAATCACTGGCTTGAAATTGTATTATCTGTTTTTGGCACATGGCTAGTGATGCTCATGAACTCTTCTTTGAACTAACACGTTTTGTTAGTGTTTTATTTCTATTAACGCTTACCAGTAACAAGACCCAAGGAACTGTCACTAATATATTTGGTGATATTGATGGCCTCTAGTTAAACCAGTTCCTTAGAAGAAGAAGCCATCAAAATCAAGCTTCTGCCAGAACCTGTTTCCTGTTGACTTCAACGTTGTCCCTGTTGTACAAAATCCTATCCCTGTTGTCAATAATATACTTTCCCTGCACGCTCAGGAGTAGTGTCCACTTGTATTTAGACTTAGACTTAAACCATCAGGTTCAAAACCATTGTATTGTATACATTTGTATAGAGTATGTCCTAAGTCTCCACCCTGGTAGACTTTAGTTCACAAGAGTCAGGTTTTCACCCATGGAGCATAAATGGCACATTAAACTCTGATGATAATTAACCATTCTGAATATCTCTGCTGTAAATGTATTTGGGGGATTAATTAATAATTTGCTATTAAATTAGAGTTGGAGAATGTTTAATATAAATATGTTCCAAGAACTACACTGATTGGTTTAGACATATCCTATTATTTACAATTGAAAAAATAAACAGACTGTTTGAAACAATGTTTCAGAGCCTGAACATATCCAATTTACTTCTTCCAGTTAAATGCTTCAATGCCCCCGGAGCTTTCCAAAACAATGCTCAGTGAAAAGACAAATACAGTAGTTTTCCCGGATGAACTTTTCCATAGTGAGAGCTTATGATGCTCTTCTTTCTTTTCGCTGTCTGAAAAATCTTAAAGCAATGGTAAACTATGGCTATTCATGCATTGTTGTTCATATATATTCATATTTCAAAAGACCCTGTATTCTTATAAATAGTGCTAAGTGATGTATTTTTACAAAAATCAATTAATGTTTAGAAAAATTACAGCAACCTGTCACAAAGATAATTCCACGGCTTTTAATTTGTGTGTTTTTTATATTAATACCCATGATTCATTGCAGTAATGTCGACGTGAGTAAAATAGGTATTGCACTGAGCAGATTTATTGGTAGTAACATAACAATAAACAAACACAGGCAAAACCAAAAGAAGCAGCACAAGACTAGACAAGCGCTGACCCTTCAAGGATATAATTAAAATTCTGTAAACAAAATTGTATTATTGTGAATCAATCAAACCTATTTAATTGGAAGGAGACAGTGTCCAGCCAAGGATTAACCTCACTATGAATAAGGAAACAGACTCTGGAAAGATAATGTATGTGGAATTTCTATGACTGCCAGTTCCTTCTGCAGACAGTGTAATGGAATATGTATCCAGGGTATGCAATAAAAAGGATTGTGTTGCTATTCGTTAACATTATCAACTTGGTATGGAGAAATAAATATTTTGCAACAAACAGATCATGTTTGGAAAATACAGCTTTGCTATCACGTCATTAAAAGACCACTCTCTGTACTGGTTGCATTAGAGGCATTCTAGTGAGACTGAGAGATACATAGTTATTTATCAAGTCCAAATTTATCTCAATGTTTTCTGAAAAAAAAACACCAACCAAATCGGGCTTATTTATTAATACACTTTTTTACAAATTTTGTTTGCGGGAAAAATTCCGAAAAAAACTTGAAAAATCTGATTTTCACGATTTTTTATCTGATTTTCACGATTTTTCTGGATTTTTCACCCCAAAACTCAGAATTTTGCCCAAAAACTACTAAAACTTCAGGGTAAAAAAAAAAATCATTGCGACTTCTCCCATTGACTTATATGCAACCTCGACAGGTCTGAGATGCCGAACTTTTCCCATCCTCTGGGTTTAATAAATTCCAAAAAATTTGTGATTTTTTTAAAAGTCCAATTATATTTTAAAAAAATCTAATTTTTTTTGTGATTTTTGCATTCAGAGTTTAGTATATAACCCCAATAGTATATAATTATTTTTTTATTGCTTATTTTTTAAAAACATGGATTTCAAAACCACGATCATGTAAAAACAGTACAAAAAAACTCAAATGCAGTAAAATCATTTCAATGAGTCTGCCAAAATTGGAATTAATCTGAAACAAATCTATTTGAAAATGAATGTGGAATTTGGTAATGCAACTCCCACTGACTTATACACGAATCGACAAGCATTTAGATGCCAGATTTTTATACTCAAGTTTTTTTGCTTTTAATAAATCACGATAATTTGAGATTCAGAGTCTTGCATTTGAATTTGCTGTTTTTGTCTCAAAAACACTAGATTTAAAAGTCAAATTCAAATGGTGGTAAATAATCCTTTTAGAGGCAGATTTATTCGACTAAAAATGTGAGTGTTTTTGTTTTCTTATAAATTTGAAAACTGGAAGAAACTTGAAAACTTGAAATTGATCACTTAGAATTGTGCAAAAAATCTTGATCTACTTTTCATTTTCAAATAGTCTGCAAAATCAAACTCAAATTTCAAAACAGCTTGAATTTTGAAAAACAGCCCCTCACATTGACTTCCACAGAGGCTTGTCAGCATTTAGATGAAAATTAATTTTTCATTTGATATATCTTAAATGTTTGAGTTTGTAAAACTCAAATTTGAATATAATCATGTTTTTCTGCTACAAATAACTTGAATTGTGTTTAAGAACACAATAAATCTTACCCAAACAGAAAAGTGGAACAGAACAAAAAATTGCAGTGCATTTTTTTTATTTAAGGGGCCGATTCACGAAGGGTCGAATATCGAGGGTTAATTAACCCTCGATATTCGACTGGGAACTAAAATCGTTCGACTTCGAATATCGAAGTCGAACGATTTTGTGCAAATCCTGCGATCGATCGAAGGATTTTTCATTCGATTGAACGATTAAATCCTTCGAAACTAACGATTCGAAGGATTTTAATCCAACGATCGAAGGAAAATCCTTCGATCAAAAAATCACAGGCAAGCCTATGGGGACCTTCCCCATAGGCTAACATTGACTTCGGTAGCTTTTAGCTGCCGAAGTAGGGGGTCGAAGTTTTTCTTAAAGGGACAGTACTTCGACTATCGAATGGTCGAATAGTCGAACGATTTTTAGTTCGAAACGTTCGATTCGAAGTCGAAGGTCGTATTCGAAGGTCGAAGTAGCCCATTCGATGGTCGAAGTAGCCCAAAAAAACTTCGAAATTCGAATTTTTTTTTATTCGAACCCTTCACTCGAATTTCGTGAATCGGCCCCTAATTGTTTTAACTGGATGTTGAAGATCTATTCAAAGGCTTCGGCTTTCTGGGCAAGTCTATTTTTCTACATTACTTTTTTAGCCTTTATCATTTAACGTTGCTTAATAGACTACAACTTCCGATATGTTTTGCCAACTCTGATTATATGTTTGGATGTGGAAATATCAAATACAGAAAAAAAAACACTTTATGGGGGTTATTTATCAAGGTCTGAATTTATCTCAATATTTCTAATATCAAACTTCGAGCAACTCCGAATTCCCAAATGGACCTCATTTATAGGTCCAATAGCAATGGGCGAATTTATTCAGCAGGCATGAATTTGCAGCAATCTAATAAATTCACGAATTTGCAGTAAAAATTTTGACGCCCATTTAGACCCTTAAATGTACGCCTAGCAAAATTGCCATTTCAAGAATTTCGCAGGACAAACGGATGCCCAGCAAAATTGTAATTACACAAATTTCGCGGGACAAATTCGCCATCGCTAATGAAGAAAAAAGCACGAAAAATTAGGTTTGGGTAAACTCTGGAGCCTTCCCCAAAAACTCAGATTTTTTCAGAGTTTTTGGAGTCTTTTGCGCCGAAACCCCAAAATCATTGGATATCAGTGCTTACATCAGCACAGACACTGGGACCTTCCCCATTGACTTTTACAGGACCTCGAAAGCTTTTAGATGCTGGGGTTTCAGGTTCAGAGTTTTTAGACCATTGGACATTGAATAAATCTCGAAAAATTCGTAGTTTTTTTTTGCTCCAAAAACTATGAATTATTTGAGGTTCGGATATTCAGACCTTGATAAATAACCCCTTAAGTCTAAAATTCAGGAAAATGTAAAATCAAGGAAATATATTATGCATAAGACACAGGTGGGACCACAAAAAATATTCAAAATGAGGGTAACTTTAAAATCAGATCAGTGAGGTCACACTGTATTCCCATACCTACATAAACTTATCTTTAACCTGTGGTACTTTAAATGCAGATGATTATTTTACTAGCTAAAAGAAATTTCCACTTGTAAGGCAAAAGTATGAAATTTATGTCAGGTCTATAATGCAGTAAGCTTAACACTTCATCAAACATTTTCAATTTAACTGGAAAGGGGACTAAACCAAATCACTTATATGACCATGTTTATGATTATTTCAGAGACCTGACAACACAAGAGAAGAAAAGGCATGCCTGAAAAAACAAGACAAATCTCAATCTTATTTTTAGATTAGGGATTAGGAAAGGTTTTAACATACAAGAACATGGGGAATTGGCTATAAAATATATATTAAACAAAAGGGAACAAAATGTTTTATAAGGTGTTAAAATAAAGAAATCAAACAAATCCAAGTTATTTAGATTTAGCTGATATTCATTTCTTCCAAAAGATCAGAATTAATTTGGAACTATACATTGCAGTTGGTACTTCATAAAAGTTTGATTAAAAATAAGAATACATTACCTGTTTGAGACAACAGAGGTGTATAAGGAACTTTAGGTTCCATTGCAGTCATTGGTGGCGGTAACAAGGGATTTGCAAAACTTCGGAGAGGGTGCGTTGGCCGAACACAGGCAGTGGGGATTGTTCTGCTTGGAGCATCTTCACTAGTGGAATGTTCTGGTTGAGGGTGTGACAGAACTGATGACTGTTGGGAAGCTGGGACCTCAGTTACTGCTAAAAGAAGATTTAACAGACCTCAGTTATTCTACAAATCTACCCAAATTCCAGACTAGTTTGCACTGTGCAGCATGTTTATATTGGAGATCCAGTAAGATTGTCAAGGAAGAAATAGGACACGAAGACCTTGACTGAGAAGAACTCTGCCATTCCGAATTCATACTACAAAGAGCTTATTGTATGTAGGTGGGGACTGAATGCCACAATCTGTAGCATTTGCTATAGTTGGGCAACAGATGAATCAATTTAGTGCTGAAAAATATAAACCCTTCATTTTCGGATTTAGTCAAATTCACAGCTCAAAAATATACTTGAAAGGATAAATAATAAATAAAAAATAATCATGAAAAGATATTAGTCATGGCCTGTATTTCAGCTCCTGTCTTGTGTAGGAAAATCACAGGTAAAGCTTTAACCATTCATTTTAAAGGGATACTGTCATGGGAAAAAAATTTTTTTCCAAATGAATCAATAAATTGTGCTGCAGAATTCTGCACTGAAATCCATTTCTCAAAAGAGCAAACAATTTTGAAATCTTACATGGGGCTAGACATGTTGTCAATTTCCCAGCTGCCCCAAGTCATGTGACTTGTGCTCTGATAAACTTCAATCACTCTTTACTGCTGTACTGCAAGTTGGAGTGATATCACCCCCCTCCCCCCCCAGCAGCCAAACAAAAGAACAATAGGAAGATAACCAGATAGCAGCTCCCTAACACAAGATAGAACTAAGATCTAAGAACAACACTCAATAGTAAAAACCCATGTCCCACTGAGACAAATTCAATTACATTGAGAAGGAAAAACAGCAGCCTGCCAGAAAGCATTTCCCTCCTAAAGTGCAGGCACAAGTCACATGACCAGGGGCAGCTGGGAAATTGACAAAATGTCTAGCCCCATGTCAGATTTCAAAATTGAATATAAAAAAATCTGTTTGCTCTTTTGAGAAATGGATTTCAGTGTAGAATTCTGCTGGAGTAGCACTATTAACTGATGCATTTTGAAAAAAAACATGTTTTCCCATGACAGGATCCCTTTAAGGTATAAATACTGGCTGGTCTGTACCATAATTAATATAGTACATAGCCACGCTCCCTGTTGAGATCTACTCTGTTATGAACCACAAGGTAAATTTCTCACATACACATTAAATATTTATATAATACCATTGTATTTTTTGTTTATATATGCTCTCCAATTAGATCTTTCCTTAAATTATTTATACATGGCAATTTTTATTTAGAGGAACGCAACATCCCCACACATTATATAATAATAATGCTGGATATACTTCAGTTATTACATGTATCCTATTGACAATTAACTAGCAAATATACTATACACTATATAAAAAGAATATATCAACAGTATTTGTTTCTAGTCTAGTATTTAATCATTGACCCTCTACTTTGACAAGAAAGTTCAGGAAAATAAAGCAATACAGTCTAACAATTACAAAAGTGTGAAAAAAGCCTTGCATTTTCTAACACAAGTCATCTGTTAAGATTCTGTAATGATTATTGAACTGCACAGAAGTAATTGCTGCAAAATGATAAACAAAGCATTTTTTTTTGTAATAGACCTGTGAAGATATTACTCTAAATGCCCATAACATTGAAATGACTGCACTGCAGAACTATAAAATAGCAGAAAAAGATTTTATTGTTCTGCTGACAATATATCAGGCTTTATACAAGAGAACTTTTACGGAGATGAATATTTTCTATGGTGCTGAATATAATACACCATGCCATATGTCCTACTATAAAGATGATGAACCTATGAACCTACTGTACATTCAGAAGAAATGTTTCACTATAAGGACAATAGCATGTGCTCCACTTTGTCACCAGCTGGAGATTGTTTCTTCTTGGGCTGACAAAGTGCCAAAAAACAAGAAGAATGTGAATTGCAACATATAAAACTGAGATCTGGCTCATTCCTGGAAAAGTCTTCTTCTGCATTTCTCTATGATTAAGCTCTATGATTGACACATGTAACAGTTTTACAGGTTCTGATCCACATTCTTCTTCATTAAGAGATTTCGGGCCAGATTCAATTCAGTGAGAAAAGGCAATTTCATGGTTTATCACGTGAAGAGAAAAAACGTTTCACCTAATTAAGGTCCACTTACTGTATTTCCCATAGACTCCTATTTGGAGTCAATTGGTGGACTTTGAAAAATCTAAGGTTTTTTTTTTGAGAAAAACTTTTTATTCGAAATCGATCGAATGCGATATTACTTCAATTCGAACGATTTGAATTCAGCCGAATACGGACCTATTCGATTGAAAACGGACCTATTCAACCAAAAAAACCCTTCAACTTAGTTTCGGTTGGTCTTTTTTAATTATAATTTCAAATTTTTTCAAATTTGAAATTCGACCCTTGATAAACATGCCCCTTATGGTATAGTTTGTAGATGTAGGGGGTTATTTATCAAAGTCTGAATTTATCTCAATATTTTCTGCTACAAACTCCGATCAAATCTGCTCGGGTTTTTTACACTTATTTATTATTACATTTTCACCAAAAAATTGCTTTGTGGGAAAAAATCTGATTTTCCTGGGTTTTTTTTTTCGATTTTTACAATTTTTTGGATTTTTCACCCGAAAACTTTGGGGTATTGCACAAAACCCAGTGCACATCAAAAAATCATTGGGACTTCTCCCATTCAACAGGTCTGAGATGCCGGATTTTCTGATTCTGACTTTTCCATGCTCAGGGTTTAATAAATTCCAAAAACTAGTGATTTTTTTAAAGTCCATTTTTATTAAAAAAAAAATCACAACTTTTTCGTGATTTTTTCATTCATAGGTTAGTAAGTAATTTCCTGGCATAAAAATTCCTATAAAAAAAAAAAAAACACTGCTTTTGTTTTGACGGGAAATTTGGCTCAGTCAGTTGTGAAGATTTTTTTTTTATTTTGTGGCACCAATTGTTTCAGGGCTGTATAGAATTTCACTGTTATTGTTGAGGAGTTTTTCATTTGAAGATATAATGTACCGGAGAAGAGAATTTCTGGATTCATTCCCTGCAAGCCTTTAACTTTAGATTAGTATGGAACATTTGTTTCTCTCTCCCCTCCCTTATCCCCCTCACTCTTTGAGACATTCTTGTCTAATGTTCTTTGTGAGGCGCACTGTAGCTATGCAGACTTGGAAATAAATGACTGTATACTGTAGATTGCTGATGTGTAAAGTGTTTAACTCAAGCAAGCATTAACATTCCAGTCAGAAAAAGACATAAAATTACTGAAATAAACAATGCAGGTGAATTTAAAATATGATTGTCAGATGTTTTGAGGCTTTATTGCCTTTTTTTCTTTGACAATCCCACTTCATGGGGCCAAATATGTATGGAGATTACCGTAAAGTGGGTAGGGTTTGGGGTAGTCGACAATGACACTTGATTTTTTGAGTTGTCACTTGAAAAAAATCGGGCAGAGAGAGAGAGAGTACCCAAAACAAGGTATGTAACCTGTTCAGAATGCTCGGGACCTGGGGTTTTCCAGTTAACGGATCTTTCTAGTCTACTAGAAAATCATGTAAACATTAAGAGGCAGATATATCAAGGGTCGAATTTCAAAGTAATGGGACTTTTTTTTGAACTCCCATAACTTCGAAATTCAAAGAAAAAAAGACCAACTGAAATTGAAACAAAATTTTTTTTTTTTTTCTGCGAGTGAATAGATGTTACTTTGATCGCTCGAATCGAAGTTAAATTTTATTCGATCAAATTACTTTTGAAGTATTTTCAAAAAAACCTTTGATTTCTCAAAATCGATAAAACTAGCCTTGCACAATCTCTGGTTAGAGCCTGGGGGATCACCTAATTTAACTGAAAGGGATACTCTTGAGGAATTTCCTATTACTATGAATTACTATGAATTGTAAATTAGTGACCATCCACCTTATTTATTTTTAGAGAAATATTTTATGAATTTATACTGATGTATTGTTGCTTCCTGGCTGGCCAGGTTTTAATGAATTGACCTAGTTTGGGGATAAATAAATACATTCCGTATCAACTTGGTTTTTAATTACACCTTTCTAACTATTTATTCTATTTATTGTTATTCTCAAAAGGACCTTGGGGATTTAAGGTGTGATTAGGACTAGTTGGAGAAAATACTTCCCCTTAGGGCAGAGACACATGCTCAGATTCTGAGACATTAGTCGTCCATCGACAAATCTCCTCTTCTTCAGGGCGACTAATCTCCCTTAGTTGCCCCTAAAGAAGAGGAGATTTATTGCTGGGTGACTTATCTCCCCAAATCTGAGCTTGTGTCTCTGCCCTTAATGCCACATTACTCTATACTTTCTTCAGTTTACAAAATGGTTTGTCCCAAGATGGGAGAGTATGTTTGTTTGTTCCAGGGAAAATATGTCAACTCTTATGAACTCTTATGAATTGAATGATAACAAAAGCAATGGCTCACCTCGAGAAGTTCCAAAACCCCTGTCCACAGTGAGTGTAGGAAAGGGTACCGGTCGTAGAGTAAACTGCGGGTGTGGGTAGCCACATGTCGGTGATGGAAGGATGCCAGGATACTGGGCACTTTCTAGGGTTGGCACAGGAATGGCACTCACAACAGCTTTAAGTAGAAAAAAAATTGAAGAATTAACCAACAAAGATACAGGAAAAATCATTTTATGCAGAGCAGAATTGCTGATGGTTGAAACAGATTGCCAGTGATTTACTACGATACTCTGCTTCCAACTGATAGAAAAATGCTCTCAGTGAGCGTCACACAGCATATCTGATGCAAATGGAGAAATATGCTGGAACCGGTTATTTATGTTAGAGAAGGGAACCGGAGGCACTGCAGCATTCTTCTCCTTTTAAAACTCATTATGCTGTGACCGAATCTGATTGAAAATCTCTTCAAAGTGTTGGAGCTTGTTGACAATCGCATTTCAATGTAATACTGATGTTAAGAGTTTGGAGACTGAGATCTCCTGGCAAATCATGTTGTATTTTTACAACATTGCAGTTCAGCCTCACGGAAGCTATTTACTGAGCCCTGTCAGAATTTATATTCAGCGTGGAAGAATACTTCCACATCAAGCGGAGGGGATAAACATAACGGATTTGGTTCTGGCTTGCTACTGTATATTGTTTTTTGTTTTTTTACATATTATAATGTTTAATGGTAGAAGGGGGACAGAAAATGAAATTCTAGCAATTAAGTGGTACATATACAGGTATGGCAAACCTATTATCCAGAAAGCTCCAAATTATGGAAAGGCTGTCTCTCATAGACTCCATTTTATCCAAATAATCAAGTTTTTTAAAAAAAAAAATGATTTCCTTTTTCTCTGTAATAATTAAACAGTACCTTGTAGTTAAGGTATGAAGATCCTAATTATGGAAAGATGGATAACATGTCCCATACCTGTACTTTTGAGTCTCAGATCCAAATGCGATCAGAGAGGGTTAAAATGATGTTAATAAAATGGAAAAATAAAATCTCTAATTTCAGAGAACTCTAAAGGAATTCATGTGCTGTTTCCTCTGACCCCATTAGTCGGCTTTTGTTGATACATCCCAGGGAAGTATTGGTTAGAGCTTGCTAATAAAGCTTTGTTACAGGCTTGGCTCTTCTAAAAAGCCTTGCTATAGGTAGGAAAATGCAAACGGTGGGCAGCCACAAGTAAACAATTTAACAAAAAAGACGTGGCTTATATGGGGACTGATTGCTTCTATTATGATTCACATCTGTGTTCTTAAACATCAAAGAGTTGAAGCAGCCAGCTGTATGCTTGTACATGTGCAAGGTGATGATTCTACTCCTGTTGCCTAATGCAGCTTGAGTCGCACATGAATGCCGGGAAGAATAGCAAATGAAACTCTTGCCTTCCAAGTAGGAAACTGCAGGGAAGATTAAAGACATGTTCGCCTTTCTAAATTGATTCTTCTCTTCCTCTGGCCGGCTATTACATTGCGGGTATAGAAAAAGAGTTTTCTTTGATAAAATATACTCTGTCTTGTATGTATTCATTCTCCATTGAGAATAGTATTTCGACTCGGGGTGGCTGGTGTTTGCATGGGGTTGGTCTGTCTGACTATGACTTTAGGGGTGTCCAACCTTTAAAGGGCATGTAAAGGCAAACAAAAATAAAATCCCATTTTTATTTTCTTTAATGAAAAAGAAACCTATCTTCAAATGATATAATTAAAAAATGTGTACCGTTTTTATAAGAAACCTGACTGTATGAAGTGAAATTCTCCCTTCATTTACTGCTGTGGATAGGAATTGTCGGACGGTCCCTAACTGCTCTGCAGGGAAACAATCATACTTATGAATAGCAGGGGGAGCCCCCGCCTTACTTCCCAGCCATGCAGAACTCAAGCAGCTTTGTTTGTTTCCCTGTAGAGCAGTCGGCGACTATGTAGAGATTTGTATTGGATTTTATTTTTGCCTTTACATCCCCTTTACTGTTTCCAACTCCAGCTGCAGGGACAAAGATCATGGAGCCAGATTTAAACAGATAAACTGGGATTCTATTTGGAGGATTATTTTGCTGCAGCCACTGGTTCTGCAGAGTTGGAGAAAGTTTGTATTAAACAATACAAAAACTATAAAATCCACATTAGATTACATGACAACACAGGACCCAGTGCAGTCTGTATATTTTGATTATTAATCAGTTTTTCTGTATCGGCTTTTGGCAGATATTATTTGACTTGTGCCGTTTTGATCATTTATGACGATCCCTAAACAGCCCAGACCCCACTGAGCATGTGCACAGTCTTGGTCTTGCAAAGATGTTTAACAAAGTTACAAGATGGTGACCCCCTGTGGTGAACTTTGAAGGCATAAATCATTTGTTTGATTAGGCTTGTGGTGCAGTAAGTTCATGTTTATTTTTAGTATACAGAATACAGCATTTCTAGCCTTATTCTATTTTAGACTTCCCCTTTAACCTTCCTCAACTCATAGGGGAAAATTCACTAAAGGGTGAATTTTTGCCTGGGAAGGCTTCGCCATACTTTGTGCCACTTCACCAGGCGCAAATTTACTACCACTACGTTAATTCACTGAAATGCTCGCTGAGGTCTAAGGTGAGGAAGTAAATTCTAGTGAAAGAGGTAATGTTCTGTATAATTCACACTTTAGTGAATTTGCAGAGTAACGATTGGTCATTCGGCAGGTGATAGGGCACGGAACTGATGGTCTCTCTTTCGCTAGCGAATTGTCCTCTACGCCTGTTAGTAAACTGGCGATGTCACTGCAGATGGGCTTTCTTCTAGCAATGGCCACTTTGCCCTTTAGTAAATCTGCCCCATAGCCTTCAGCTGTTGAAGGAACACAGTTGTGAAATCCTAAATATGAATATAAGAATATCACACACTATATAATAATGTAATTTGTCCTTTTACCTATGCCCAGCCTGAAAAGCAGCCCTGTACTACAGTACAACTTAAATCATGCTCCTGGGAAAACATTTTGGGCAACTTCCCAATGCTTGACAAAGGAGCAATGAAAGGACAAAAGGGTTATTTAATACCAGGCACATGGTTTATTATTTTATGGACTCTGTTTGACCCTACTTCATACTTACGAGGGTTACTGCTGGGCTGTGAGTCCATCGGGATCATGAGTTTGGCCCTTGTGGCTCGGCGGGCAGCAAGAGTTCTCTCCAATGTTGAGATGTTGCTTCCAACTTCATCTGCATCTGGGCCTAAAGCAAGCCACAAGGAAATACAGAGTTTCTGCTTGAATCTTTGGTCACATTCTATTGCGACAAGAGGTATTTACAGACATCTGAGAAAATACCTTAAATATCTAATTGCATTGGAGGTATCCAAGTAAGAAAATATAAAGTTTTGTTTCTCTCTCCTAGTGCAAGAAAGCCCTTTTACTATACAGGGTATGGGACCTGTTATCCAAAATACACGGAACGTGGAGTTTTCTGTATTTTTTTTGTAATCTGTAGGTAATTTGTAATCTTCATTCTATAAGTCTACTAGAAAATCATGTAAACATGAAATAAACCCAATAGGATTTGCTTCCAATTAGGATTAATTATATTTTAGTTGGGATCAAGTACAAGCTACTGTTTTATTATTGCAGTGAAAAAAGTAATCATTTGGCTCATCATTTGGATAAATGGAGTCTATAGGAGATGGCCTTTCTGTATTTTGGAGCTTTCCAAATAAAATATCCCACATCAAATATTTTTAAACCCCACATTTTAGAGATTAGGTCTGAAAATATTTTTTTATTGCTTGGCTTAGACTAAATTTAATATGTTTATGTATAGGTACGGCCATGGAAAGACTCTTAAGAATGTTCACTTAAAATTTGTCCATACCCCCTGAACACTATGTAAAAGAGTACAGTACAGTCTGAATATATTTTACTGGGAAATATGGCAATAGCCGGGGCACATGTTTTTCATAAAGTGTGCTTATTTGCATTTGTTTGATCATATGTGGACAATCAACTTCCTACAAGAAATAAAAACATCCAATGTCCAAAAATATATTACACTGGACAATGTCAGGTGCTGCAGATGAAACAATGTTACATCAAACAATTATAATACTCATTATTCTATAATGAACCCCCAGCAGTATACCCTCAGGCGCTAAAACCGATTACTCTAGGAATCCGAAGAAGGACAGAGGTCAGAGTCTGAACATTTTTTAAGACATGGTGAGTTACCTTTTTAATCACTGTCTGTGCATATGAACATTGACTCTCTACTGAAAAATCTGAAGATAATGTTTGCTCCTTAGTGAATCCCTAATTAAGATTTCTGTGTTGAGTTGAGCCACAGAATTAAGGATCTGTTCAAATGGAAGATCCAGACAATAATCTGAATAGAATAGCTACTGTAGATGCAATCTGCTAAACTGCTAACAGTGGCTCCTTGGCATATTAACTGGGTTATGTAACAGGTACAAACCTATAGAGTGTTTTGGTAAATCAAAACTTTCATTGAAAGCAAGGGGTATCTGGGAGGGGAGAGGTTCCATTCATTCTCAGGGTCTATGGATCCCAGATACCTCCGTTAAGCACCCACCACCTACACCCACCGTCCTCTACCATCCCCTTACTTGCATGTCATTCAGACATTTATATTAGCGAGTGTTGACTTGTCCTATACTTATCACCTGCCTATGACAGAAGTTAAGGACAAGGCTGCCTTTTGCCCCTGTAGCTGCACTATGCATCTTGCTCTGGATTTTTGCACCCCTTAGTGCTCTTGAAATTGGATCCAGGGTGTCAGTAAATGCCCCCTCTTCTCTATTTTATTTAAACTGAGCTGGAATCCAAATTGTCTTCTTGCTGATAATAATATTGCTCTTTCTGTTCAAGGCCACTTATATTTCTCCCAAAAACAATTTGTCCACCCTGAATGATCTACTAAATTCTTAAAGTTTGATGTTAAGTTTAATCACCTTTAACATTCTTTGTTGACTCACAATGGAGTTTGCATCTGCATATACTGCATCTCCTATTATTTTGCCTTTATAAATACAGGTATGGGATCTATTATCCAAATCACAGGAAGGACATCTCCTATAGACTCCATTATAATCACATTTTCAAAAATGATTTGCTTTTTCTCTTTTTCCTTGATCCCAACTAAGATATAATTAATCCTTACTAGAGGCAAAACAGTCCTATTGGGTTTAATGCATGTTTAAATTATATTTTAGTAGACTTAAGGTATAGAGATCCAAGATCCCTTGTCCAAAAATCCCAAGGTCCAAAGCATACTGGATAACAGGTCCCATACCTGAACATATGATTTTCTTACTTAGGCTATCCTAGTAACAATTAAGAAGGAGAGCAGCAAACCTCCCCATTGGCTTCTGTAGCACACAAGTGGTTAATGCCACATTTGCAAGAACTAAATGAAACAAATTATTACCAGAATGTGATGTGCTTTTGCTGCCCAGCTGTGATTCTGATTGACTGTGGCTAACAGGAGTTATATCTTGACAGCTTTGCCTTGGGGAGTCCCTTCCTTGCGTGTCCGATCCAGATGGCTTTTCAATGTTCTTCATTTCCATCTCCTCATGGTGGATCCAAAGGTCAGGAGGCCGCAGATCTTTTTGGCTGCCTTTTCGCTTGCCAGCGCTGTGCGTGGCGCGTTTTCTATAGAAAAAGTCACATGCGGTCAAGCTGAATGGGAAAACAAGGTTTCCAAATTGTTCTCGTGTATTTGAATCGAGCTATATCATAAAAAATGACCAAATAAAAGGATGGCATCCGAATGTAGAATGAACTGCATTCAGAATTATGCTCCTACACTGAGACACTCAGTAACTTATATTATGCAGTAATTCTGTGATATGGTACAATGCAATTATTATAATATTATATCACTCCAATGGATTAGCCTCTAGATTTTTTCCTGACCTATGGGAGTATGGATTATTTTGCTTCCCCCTCCTCCTGTAAGCTCTATAGCACAGATACCCTTCATATTCATTGTTCTCTCTACTCTATGGCTGCATTTTACAGAATAAATAGAATGGAGAGCAAGCTAACTCTGTCACTGATGATAGAAGGTTCATTTAAAAAACTTGGACTTCATTTCAGATGGTCTTTTTGAATTTGAATTTCAACGTTTTTTCAATTCGAAATTCGACCTTTGATAAATATGCCCCTAGATGTATAAATAACCCCTAGAGGCATATTTATCAAGGGTCGAATTTCAAATTGAAAAGACTTCGAAATTAAGTTTTTTTTGGTCTAATAGGTCAATCGAATCATCATTTTTGATCTAATAGGTTTGTGTTCGTCTGAATTCGAATCATACGAATCGAAGGAATATCACATTCGATCGAATTTGATTTGAAGTTTTCCCCCCCAAAAAATTAGATTTTTCAAAGTCCACCAATTGACTCCAAATAGGTTTTAGGAGGTCCCCCATAGGCTAAAACAGCAATTCGGTAGGTTTTAGATGGTGAATGGTCGAAGTCGAATTTGTAAAGAGAGAAATTTAGATATTTGATTTTTCAATTTTTTTTCAAATTCAAATCGAATTTGGACTATTCTCTAGTCGAAAGTACACAAAAAAATAGCTCGAAATTTAATTTTTTTTCATTCGAAAATTCACCTTGACCTTTGATATATCTGCCCCCTAATGTCTGAATATAGATTCATTTCATTTATTTTTTAGATACATCTTTTTACTGTAAAAGATGTTAGTCTGAAAAGATAAAATAATGAAAGTTATGAATAGCTCTGTGAAATTAACATTTGCATGGTAATTATAGTCACAAATAAAAAATGCTTTTAAAGGTGAAGAAAGTCCTAAAAAAGAATATGGCTAAAAATGTTGTTTTTTATTTACAGAAATGACTGTGCCATCCCAAAGGTTAAGCAGTCAAATAATGGTCATGATCCAGGCTTTTTAAAGTGATCTGCAGTAGCTCCTCATCTTGGATCTTGTTAAGCTGTCTTTTGAGTGTCAGTGGCACTGCACATGCTCAGTGAGCTCTGGGCTGCTGTTGGGAAGCTAAAGTTAGGGGCCATTGGAAATCATCAAATATAAAATTAGGTTCATCTGGCATAGAAGCTGGTGCTACAGGACTGATGATTAATTAATTCTGTATTATGAAAAATTGTGAGCACAGGTACTGTAAGTGAGAGACAGCAGAAAAGAAAATGGGGAGCTACATTTTGGAGGCTCAGATTTTCAATAAAAAGGGACATGGTCATTTTGAAGAACCTGGAGGGTAATTCTTTACTATGAGTCTTTGTTTTGAATTTTTCATTCAATTCAGCACTTTTTCAATCTATAATAAAATCTCTCTTTTTTTAGTTGGAGCAGGAGAGGCAGATTTGTTGATCTTTCTACATTGACTATTAAGCAGTCATTGGTCCCACTTCCTTCTCCCAGATGCTGAGGTTCTCTTTCATTATGCATTTGAAACTTAGAGATGGAATACTAAACGAGCACAGCAACCTTATCGGTTGGACGGGAGATCACAGGCTTCTCTATCTGGGAGTGCAAGGAAGATGACATTTAAAATCCTCTGAGCCTGGGTGGCAGGTGTCATGCTGCTTTAGCACCAGCTGTTTGCTGATCCATGAAGCGGCACTGGTGTAACTTGGAGACTGCCAACTCCTCGCAGCTAAATGCAAGGTCGCACAATGGCAAGGTTTAATTAGAAGCTGCACAGCTTCCCACAAAGAACTAGGCAAAAGGCTTGTGCACACATGTAGTACGACTGGCACCTTATTCATCACATAGAGAATACTGTGGCAGGGCAGATGAATTAACTGGGAAAATTCGGCATCAGAAAGAAATATATTAGTCATCAATGTTCTATATGACAAACCAAAAAAAAAAACCTTTTATAATATCTGAGATTTGAGTTGCTGACGTTAAAGTTTTCAAGCCAATGCATAAAGGAAGGGGTTATTGTTAGAGACAATATTTGCTCCAAAATCATACAAAATCAAAAAAAAAAAAACAGAAACTTACTTCCTCTGCTGGGCTGAAGATCTCCGTGTACAGATCACCGCTACGATTACCACCACCAGAATCGTAATAGCCCCAACCGTCACCACAATAATGACTAACAAGTTGCTGTTTTTCTGTGGGGTAACACTGCCATGTGGTGGGTGCATTTGTCCTATCGGAGGCTCTGAAAAAATAAAAAAAGGCAACGTTTAAGCAAAACTGATGAAACACATGCTTTGATTGACAATTTGCTTTTCTAACCCTATAAATGTTTATATGATTGCCTACAGGTTGGTCTAATCTTGTGAATGTTCTAACGCACTGGTTATTTGTTATAGTTCTATAGTTGGTGTTGAGTCTATGGTTGGCTACTGGCAGGGCTAGTCCTGTAAATGTTCTAATTCCCTGATTAGTTACATTTGTTTAGTTCTATAGATGGTTTTGATTCTATGGTTGATATAATCCTGTGAATCTTCTAAAGCTCTGATCATTTACAATTTATTCTAGTTTAACACATAATTCAGATTTTTGCCTACAAGTTGGTCTAGTCCTGTGAATATTCTAATGGTCTAATTAAATACAATGGGCTATGCCTATATATGACTCTGATTCTATTGTTGGCTACAGGTAGGTCTAGTCCTTTAAATGTTATACTGCTCTAATTTATTACAATTCGTCTACTGTAGGTTCTGATTCTATGACTGGCTACAAGTTGGTCTTGTCTTGTGAATGTTATAATGCTCCAATTTATTGTAATTGGTCTAGTCCTGTAGATGGTTCTGATTCTATGACTGGCTACAAGTTGGTCTAGTCCTGTGAATGTTCTAATTAATTACAATTGGTCAAATTCTGTAGATGGTGTGGATTCTGTGGTTGGATACAGGTTGGTCTAGTCCTTTGAAAATTCTAATTCTCTAATGAACTAAAATTGGAATAGCCCTGTAGATGGTTTGGATTCTCTGATTGGCTACAAGTTGGCCAAGACCTGCAAATGTTTTAATGCTCTAATTAATTACAGTTGGTCTTGCCCTGTGGATGGTTTGGATTCTCTGATTGGCTACAGATTGGTTAAGTCATTTTAAAGTTCTAATGCTATATATAGTTCATTACAACTGGTCTAGCCCTTTAGAGGGTTCTGGTTCTATGGCTGGCTACGGTTTGGTCTAGTCCTTTAACATTTCTAATGCTGGTTCTATGATTGCATACAGGTTTGTCTAATCCTGTGAATGTTTTAATTCTAAAGGCTAAATGGTGGTCTTGCACTGCGAATGTTCCAAGAGTCTAATTCACTTTAATTGAGGCAGATAAATTCTTGATGACACGTGATTTCAAAAACTATTCACGTGTCAGTAAAACACACCAAAAAAGCAACTGAGGAAAAAAAAAACCTTTTTTTTATTTTATTTCCACCAGTATACTCAGTAAATGGAGTGTGTTTTCTGTTCCAGTGCCAGCCATGCCATTGCTTAGCCCCCTTACATCCATTTACTAAAGAATTCTGCATATTAGGGTGGCAGCTAACCTACGTTGACCCGTTGACATAATCTTAAATTTACTAAAAAAAAAAAACAATATTTGTATTATGACATTTAGAATTGAGGACAGAAAGTAAAGGGGTTGAAGGTCAGAAATATAACTAATGAAAAATTGGTCATAGTGTTCGTCTCAACACCTTTGTCATTTATATTGATGGTTTATTTTTGGACCTATAACAAGTTAATAAAGGATTTTACTTGAACTTGGGCTGGGACTGGCTTAATAGGTCTCAACGTTGTTGAGTGAGTTAAAGGTTGATGGTGCAAGTGGTATCACCAGTAAAAGTTGGTAAAAGCAGCTCCTTCCTTCCTAATGTATCACAGCTCTAAAATAGAAGGGAAGGAGGGAGCAATATACAGAGCGCATCACACTGAGAATGTCACTTGCTTATTTAGTTATCCACTCGACCAGCAGCTCAGCACCTCACTATAGTACAAAGTCAAAATTCCTGGTTGTAGAATCCTAAAATGTCAGAAAAAATTAAAGTGCATTGAGAAAGCGCTTAGAAAAAAACTCTAAGTAGAGTTAACACCCCCTTAAATGTTTGATTTGCTAGAAAACATATATGATGCTTTTTATTTTAATATTTGAT
This sequence comes from Xenopus petersii, assembly GCA_038501925.1. NCBI lineage: Eukaryota > Metazoa > Chordata > Amphibia > Anura > Pipidae > Xenopus > Xenopus petersii. The sequence goes on from CM076672.1 coordinate 228,431,620, forward strand.
GACAAGAGCTGTAAGAGAGAAAAGAGAATACTTTCAAACAGCACATTCTGTATAAATTCATTCATGATAAAATGTACTGCTCCCTTTTTTTCCCACTTTTGAAATGTGCAGAGAAATGCATTAAGCTTGACAGGCAGACTAAAACAAGGATGGTAAAAAAATTCAAATGTTACCCTTTCTCTTATTGAGAAGAATAGGGAACTTTTCAAAGAGCAGCAGATCTATTGGTTTTGCAAGAGCTTGAAAGGAATGTTGCACAAATACAGTGACAAGGTCTCATTACTCACACTTCAAAAATAGCCATATGGAAATATCTCTTAGCCATTATACAGCATTCACTACCTGATTTTGAAATATGTAGTCACTGGGCAAGTCTGGAGTCATTATTGGAGTTGTGCTTCAAAACCAGCCTCATAAATCCCCCAGAAATGGGCAAATGGTCATTTGAAGAAGAACAATAGAATTAAGCTATAATGCTACATGTATGGGGTTATTTATAAACACTGGGCAAATTTGCACCTGGGCAGTAACCCATGGCAACCAATCAGATGTTTGCTTTCAGTGTTCAACCTGCAGCTGGCTGAAAAACAGCATATTTGGCCAGCATTTATAAATGAGACCCAGTGATCAATTCTGTGACCAAAGGCAAAAGGCTGCAGGCTGAGTTATACAGAGAACTCTGAGTATCACTCATGTATTATAAGGGATAATGTACCCCCTACTGTAAATGATAAGGATATTAGAAGTCACTGAGAGGTTGTTCTGTGACCATATTAAGGCACAAGGCTGCAGGCTGAGTTATACAGGGAACTCTGAGTATCACTCATGTATTATAAGGATAATGTACCCCCCACTGTAAATTATAAGGATATTAGAAGTCACTGAGGGGTTCTGTAACCATATAAAGGCACAAGGCTGCAGCCTGAGTTATACAGGGAACTCTGAGTATCACTCATGTATTATAAGGGATAATGTACCCCCTACTGTAAATGATAAGGATATTAGAAGTCACTGAGGGGTTGTTCTGTGACCATATAAAGGCACAAGGCTGCAGGCTGAGTTATACAGGGAACTCTGAGTATCACTCATGTATTATAAGGATAATGTACCCCCCACTGTAAATTATAAGGATATTAGAAGTCAGTGAGGGGTTCTGTGACCATATAAAGGCTTCAGACTGAGTTATACTGGGAATTCTGAGTGTCATACATGTATTATAAGGAATTATGTATCTTAATTACACACCTCAAAATCAAAACAGATGTTGAGAGTTTTTGGACAGCTGTTGTTCTGCTCGGTGACTGTCAATGCAATTTGGGGATACCATGTTTCATGAGCAAGGATGCTAAATAATCACATGATATTCAAGTGTGTTCTAAGTCCTATAGAGCAATAGTAAACATCCCTGCAGCCTGTGGCACAACAAGAAATTACAGGGTCCATTTATGGGCCCCTATACATTACAGGGTATTGCTTGTTTTTAACTAGCCTCGACTAGAGTAAGTACCGCAGTGGTACCTTTACACTCCTGTTAGTATTTTATCAGTTTATAACATTGCACCAGCCTGGACTTTACATAAACATTTTATTTTCTTTCAGTGTTTCCAGCAGGAATACCTAATGAAGCATGCTCAATTAACATTTTTTTTAAACATAATTTCTATATTTATATCGAATTTCACACTGTACAGCTAGAAGTCTCTGGTTGCCTTTACCCTACTGGAAGCCTAAAGTGCAAGAGATGGCTTGGAAATGATGTTGTTAACACATCTACAATCTGGCTTATAATGATCACTCACTATTCATCTACAGGGATCAACAAGGATGCCTGCCATATCTTGCACTGCTGGGCCATACCTAATTAATATGTCATTTCCCTGAAGAGTTTTCCAAGAAAATGAAGCAAAATATCACTGCAAGATATTCATTTTCTGCTTGGGTAAGCATGTACTCACAGTCATGTAGCACACAGCAATATCCTCCCACTAATTATAGAATACATTTGTCTCTATCTTAAAGCATTTTTTCACCATACAGGTTAATATTCTGTTACGTGTAATTATTGTGACAACACATTGTTTAGATAGCTTTTTATCTCTTTCTCTACATATTATAGATACATTGGTTGTATCTTTACACTGTCTACTAGTACTATATCAATGGAGGAGCTATATGCACATTATATGGCCAAACGTTTTTGGACACCTGATGATGATAAGGTCTTGTGCTAAAGTTGCTTCAACATACAGTTTAGAATTCCAAACTGCTCTATCCCAGTGCACCTTTTGGGTTTGTCCTGGGAGGTTTCTTCTCCACCTCTGCCTGCAAGCTGATGCACTCATACTGTGCACTGGTTAGAGAAGCAGAATGAAGGTGGGGATCTAGTCATCATGCCTGAGGTGCAGGTACCATGAATCTCAAATCTAGGGCAGGTGCAGGGAACAATTCTTAGATTATATAGAGCTGGGTGCCTGAGAAGTATAACAAGTAATCACAAGGAACAGATTTGATCATCTTGCCCCATGTGTGATGATGCACCATGATGAGTCCATGCATTAATGAGTGAGTTACCTATGGTTTAAAACTCCATCTATGCATAAATAGAAGACAGCCCTAATCGCTATAACAAGCCTCTAAACAAATACATAGAGGATAAAAGACATAGAGGACTTAAATATTAAATATGGTGTTTTTTATATGGTGTTTTTTTAGCTTGAGTGAAGGATTAGAATAAAAAATACTTCGAATTTCGAAGTATTTTTTTGGTTACTTCGACCATCGAATTGGCTACTTCGACCTTTGACTACGACTTCAACTACGAATCGAAAGATTCAAACTAAAAATCGTTCGACCATTCGATAGTGGAAGTACTGTCTCTTTAAAAAAAAACTTCGACCACCTACTTCGCCACCTAAAACCTACCGAATCTCAATGTTAGCCTATGGGGAAGGTCCCCATAGGCTTTCTAGCCAATTTAACCTTTACTTTTTAACAATTTAACCTTTACTTTCCATTAATTATTTGGTAGTGAAATAAAAAAAAAATGATCACATATCATTTCATGCTTACCATTGAGGCTACTCCTGTCAATCAAGTTTGTATCTACTGACCAGTACCCTCCATCTCCATGACGACCTATGATAAAAATAGATGACATTAAAGCATGAACTACTTTGTAAAATCATTAATAACAATGTTGTCAATAACATTTTCTGCTCATGGGTATTACCTATAGTGATGGGCGAATCTGTGGCATTTTGCAAAATAATTTGCGAATTTCCTGCAAAATTTGCGGAACGGCGAAAAATTTGCGAAACGGCTTGGTCTCTTTTTTTTGACACCAGCGTCCATTTTTTTGGACGCCGGCGCACAATTACCTGCTATACAACACATCAATCAACTGACTAGGCTACTAATGCTTAGCAAATGTGTGAAGCTTTTAGCAGGTTAGACCTTCCTCGTGTATTTCCATTGCTATATAAATCCAATGTATTGGGTTTAGTTATTGGGAATGAAATGTGGAATATGCTAAATATTTCTATTTTGCTGAAGCATTAATCACACCAATGATGCTTTAAAATTTTTCTTACAATTTAGTTATAAAAATAAGAAAAATGTAACTTTTGAAAAATACCTGAATTCTATTCCCAACTATAAGCCAAATTCCTCCTACAAGTACCTACAGAATTAACCTGCTGGCCTGTGACCAAGGCAATTTTGCCTGTAATACCCATATTGTATAGAACAGTCCAAGTAACCACCAAATATGGTTTACAAACACAAAACCACAAAATGTGGTTTCTTCTCCCATTAGCAAACAAATATGAATAAGAGCCAGTGCTTGATATTGTTCTTTCCTACTCAGTTTGGTAGGAAACTCTATAGATTTGCCTGGAGATACAGGGATAGAGAAGACATTAACATATAGAAGAGACCAATATACAGATAACACCAGGATATAGAGGAGTACAAAATACAGAAAACACTAGGATATAGAAGACACCAAGACATAAAATAGGCCAAGATACAGAAGACACCAGAATATAGAAGACACCAAAATACAGAAAACACCAAGATATAGAAGAGATCAAATACAGATAACACCAGGATATAGAAAAGACCAACATACAGAAAACACTAGGATATAGAAGACACCAAGTTATAAAAGAGGCCAAGATACATAAGATACCAAGATATAGAAGAGACCAAAATACAGAAAGCACCAAGATATAGAACAGACCAAGATACAGAAGACACCAGCATATAGAAGACACCAAGATATAAAAGAGGTCAAGATACATAAGATACCAAGATATAGAAGAGACCAAAATACAGAAAGCACCAAGATATAGAAGAGACCAAGATACAGAAGACACCAGCATATAGAAGACACCAAGATATAAAAGAGGCCAAGATACAGAAGACACCAGGATATAGATGAGACCAAGATACACAAAACACTAGGATATAGAAGACACCAAGATATAAAAGAGACCAAGATACAGAAGACACCAGCATATAGAAGACACCAAGGTATAGAAGAGACGAAGATACAGAAGACACCAGGATACAGAAGACACCAAGATATAGAAGACACCAGGATACAGAAAAGACCAAGGTATAGAAGACATTGCCGTCTTACCACCAATATATAATACAACTGATATCAATCAAAGGCTAAAAATAGGCAGTATAAAAAATATATACCGTATATATATATCGAGTATAAGCCGTCCCGAGTATAAGCAGAGGTACCTAATTTTACCTCCAAAAACTAGGAAAGCTTATTGACTCGAGTATAAGCCTAGGGTGAGAAATGTAGCAGCTTCTGGTAAGTTTCAATCAAAAAATTGAGGGTTTCTGCTCCCATTGGAGGTGCCGGTGTCTCATTTTTGGATGCCGGCGACTATTCTTGGACGCCGGCGACTATTCTTAGGCACATGCGACTATTCTTAGACGTTTTTGCGCTTGACCCTAGTATAAGCCGAGGTAGAGTTTTTCAGCATATTTTGGGGGCTGAAAAACTCGGCTTATACTCGAGTATATACAGTAATATAAAAAAAATTGAAGACTTGTTTAGAAATGGTGCACATGTAAAATACTAAAAAGTTAATACAAAGGTGAACATCCTTTTTAAATGAGTATGTTAATAATTTCTATTCTATTCATCCAGATGTAATCAAATTTGGCAAATAGTGCAAAGGTCATACTAGTCCTTTGAAAAAAATGTGCTAACGTTAAGCTTTCCTGGTTTATAAGAACTGCAGTCTAAATCAGAATTCACACCAGTGAAATCTGAAGGTAAATTTAATATTAAACATTTATGGATTGGAGGAATCACGTAATTCATGAACTGTGTAATTCCCATGCCTTTCTATGTTATTTATGCTGTTAATTAAAGTTTTCCATCTGTCATTTTTCTCAACACCAGGAAAATTTCACCAGCAATATTATAGACAGTACATTTCATCAAAAAAATGATTTGCTTGGAACTTAATGTACTTGTCAAAAAAGGCTGGCAATATCATTTGACATTGAAGATATATATTTATATAAAGGAACAAACTAACTTGTCTACATGATCCTCAGTGGAGAGGGCATTCACCTTATAATCCACTTTTTAGTATGACATAGGCAGGGGGATTCTATGACAATCTCAAATCAGCTACTAAACCCAAGAGGGATGGGCATTTTCAAAACCAAGTGTTAGAGAGGCATGATAATAATAAGGTCAGTAATAGAAAGCCATTAAAATAATAGATAAATAACAACCATTCTTGATTATAATACCACAGTTCACAGAATTCTTAAGTAAATGGAGCAATATATCCCTCTTTTCACCATTAGTCTAATAAGTATAGGGCTTGCTCTGAATATACGATCTGCTTGTTGTTTTCTTTAGGCTATATGTTTCTACTTCTGGTTCCTTCAAGCACAATCAAAACAGCCCATGAGAAGCCATTTGCTTAAATAAACCCCTCCCTTCACTAAGCTGGAGCCTTTGTTAGGCTGTGAGATAAAGATACAGCTCATTAAACGACTTCTCATTGGGCAATTGATTTTACTTGTGCTCGAATGAGATTTTAGATCAATTTTAGATTTTGTTGTTTAGTTAGTCAAAGAAACAACAAAAATAAAAGGGAAAAAGCATGTTCGGCCCAAGGCCTACTCATTGAACTCATGTTCAAAAAGGGATATACTGCCCCTTTAATCTGGAGATCAACTTTAAAGTTCTTCTATATACAGTATACATTATCTACCCATGACTTTCCAACATTATGATGGCATGAATGTTTATCTAAAAGTCTCAAATTTTTCAAACTTGAGTTTTCCAAAGTTAAATTTCTTCTTTATATGCTGTACATTATTTACTAATGACTTTCCATTGAGTACACAGTACTGTACAGTATGATGGCATGAATCTATAAAATGTCAATTTTCAAAATGTCATATTTGCTTTTTCCAAATTAAAATTTTAAAGATTTATCTTGAAAGAGTCTCTGTAATTCAATAAAAAATCTTCTGCTGATTCATGATTTTTTTTTCACAATTAAATGTAAAAAACAAAAACTTGAATTTGAAAATTAATAAAACTACCTCTATATGTGGATACAACATTCCTCATCTATAGAACCATATATCCAGTTTCACGGGGCACATTTACCTAGGGTCGGATATCGAGGGTTAATTTACCCTCGATATTCGGGCGTCAAAGTAAAATCCTTTGACTTCGAATATAGACGTCGAAGGATTTAACGCTATTCCTACGATCGAACGATCGAAGGAATAATCGTTTGATCGATTTGAAGGATTATAATCCAGCGATCGAAGGATATTCCTTCGATCAGGAAATTGTTAGGAAGCCTATGGGGACCTTCCCCATAGGCTAACATTGGCCTCGGTAGGTTTTAGGTGGCGAGCTAGGGGGTCGAAGAATTTTTTAAAGAGACAGTACTTCGACTATCGAATAGTCGAACGATTTTAGTAGTCGAAGGTCAAAGTAGCCTATTCGATGGTCGAAGTAGCCATATTCGACCATTCGAAATTCGAACTTTTTTTCCCTCTATTCCTTCACTCGAACTAAGTAAATGGGCCCCAATGAATCAGTTAATAGTAAATTACCATTTAAGTGAAGATAAATAGAATATAAATTATGTACATTAGACAATAGTTTTAGGATAACGTCACTGGGGCAGATTTACTAAAGGGTGAAGTGGCGACATTTTGCCAGAAATCACATTGGCAGGGACACCTCCAATTAACTAACAGGATGGAAATTTGCTAGCGAAAGAGACCGTCGCTAGCATTTGTTCACACTCTATCGGGAGGCGACTTTTTGCTCAGGCGAATGGTCGTTACTCGCAAATTCACTAAAGTGCAGATTTTACTGAACGTTACCTCTTTCGCCAGAGTTGACTTTGCCACCTCAGACCAGGCGAACTACTAAAATTAAACTAGATCTTCCTCAATCGTTTGTCACGTAAATCATATCCTGTCTGTCGAAAATGCATTCATTCTCAAAATTTTAAATTTTTTCTTTAGCGGGATTGCCTGCAAAAGTCCTATATTAACTTTATCTCAACTTTATCTTAACTTTTCCCCCAGACATTTGAGGCCCATCGAACATTCATTTTACAGTGGGCTCATGTTTAGGACATTTTCTGATCTATTTTGTCTTTATTAAGTTTCCCTAGACATTTGTAATAAAAAGTGGCCACTTCAAGCATTTGCACCAACATCTCTTATTAAGACGTCCATACAAATTTAATGGACCCGCCTTATTCAAATTGACCTAAGCTTAAGATAACTAGTGACTTTTGACTAGGCAAAAACAAATGCTAGTGAATCTTTGCTATGAAATGCTCGCACTGAAGAAGTATGGCTAGCAAAAAGTCGCCAGCGTTCTGCGCACAGGACACAACTTCGCATTTTAGTGTATTAGCATAGAGGTAATGATTTTGCACCTGGCGAAGTGGTGCAAAGTGTGCGAAGCGGTCGCTGGTGACAATTCGCCCTTTAGTAAATCTGCCCCCCTGTTGGAGGAGAAAACTGCCCGTGTAGTGTACTATTGACTTTCAAAAAACATTCTAAAAAATGTGCTTAACACAAACTCTGTTTATATGAAAACTAGAACTGCTGTCTCCCAGGTGTAAATGATTTACAGTTTCTCCAAATGGTAATCTACAAATTTAATCTCTAACCAACGCAAGGGTACAGCGGCAGCTTGGAAATGATGCCGAGCTTAATTATACTTAATGTGAATTATTCAGCAGCTCGAAGAGATAGACAAAAATATGTATTTCATACAAAGAAGCTTGACATTTTAATTGGTTCTTCAGAAAAAAAAAAGACAAAACAATTTCCTCTCTGGAAAATTTACATCACCTCTACCCCTCCCTGCCCGCATCAAAAGCATCAGCAGTCTCGTCTTTGCAGAAGTTCATTAACGAGATTAATTAGCACATCGGTGGCTGCCTCATCAGGTGTGTAGCCCAGGTGAGAAGCAGAACACACTGTGAACAGCGAGATCCCCTCCCGGAGCCTAGCATTGATTTACAGAGAAAAGTTGACAGAATTAGGACACCTTACCTTGGTCATTAGCCATTTTGTCAGGGTGTTCCACTACAAAGGGAGAGAGAGAGAAGAAGACATTATCGTTACATTATGACAGCTCTTCATGGCAAGGTTGACATAGCAAATCAGCAATTTTATTGTAGCAAAGCCTTCATGGCAAGAAGCCGCCTTAGAATGCATTAGGCAGCGCAGAACCATAATGTTTTCTAATTCCTCTTTTCAAAGTCTTTTTTGCCAAAGTAGTCACGTCTATCACTTTGAAAAGCCATCAACAGGGGGGAAGGAGGGGGGGGGAGGTTTTCCAAAGAGCAGAGGAGAAAGTGCAAAGAAGTTCATGACGATGTGTTTTTTTTTCTTTAACTTGGAAGAGGGGGAAAAACATCAGCAAATATCGCAGCGCTCCCTGAGGATGTGGAGTTTGCAGCTGAAATTCATGTTGTAAATAAACCAGCTGGTTAACATCTCTGGTGCCAGATTGTTTATTGGCATATACTATACTTTTATACCAAGAAACTTGGCAGGGATATAAAGGCAGGATTTTGCTTAGTAGAGAGATACCTTTGCTGGAGTCAATTCATGGTTTATATCTGTGCAGGGTATGAACAAACTCAGAAAGGTGATTTCTTCACAGTTATACAGGGGAGGGTAGAGGTAGATGTATAGTATCTCTCTGTTTAGGCTATGAGAAAATTAGACTGTTCCTGCTGAATTGTGCTTAGTACAGGGAATACCTATGCTGCCATAGTTTTATGGGATCTCTCTTTACAGACTATGAGCAAACTTAGTGGGCTGTTCCTGCAGAATTGTGCTTAGTACAGGAGAATACCTATGCTGCCATAGTTTTATGGTATCTCTCTGTACAAGCTATGAGCAAACTTAGTGGACTGTTCCTGCTGAATTGTGCTTAGTACAGAGGAATACCTATGCTGCCATAGTTGTATGGTAACTCTCTGTACAGACTATGAGCAAACTTAGGGGGCTGTTCCTGCTGAATTGTGCTTAGAACAGGGGAATACCTATGCTGCCATAGTTTTATGGGATCTTTCTGTACAAGCTATGAACAACTTAGAGGGATGTTCCTGCTGAACTGTGCAGTTGAATATATGCAGGTGTACGAATGTATGCAGGTGTAGTTTTGATTTCTTACTTATAAGCCTTTGCAATATAAATCTAATAGCAGGCTTCATATCCAGAGTCACCAAGCCACATATGTGCTGGATTCTTATAAATAGATTAAAACACCCTAAAAAAGCTGCTGGTAAAAAAACAGGAAAGTATTTGACCAGAAAATCAACCATTCACCCACAGTCCCAAGTCTTCACCCTAACTGACCTTGAAGTTGATCGAGAAGAAGATATAAGCCTTCTCCCCAAATTTTACTTAAACTGGCCTTCAGTCAAAGCCAATGCCCCAAGCCCTTCTACAAGAGAAACCCTACGGCTTGGGACTAACTGCTCTAATGTGAACTACTGTAACTATCCTAGAAAACAGTTGGCTAAGGATTCTGGGAGCTATAGCTTACAATAGAAGTCTGCAGATCCGTAATATCAAACACACTCAGCTCTGGCAGCTTCAGCTAATTAACATGTTTAAACAGCAGAGGAGTGTTGTCAGATTTCAATGACTCTGATGTCTTTCATATTTGAAAGGGATAATTAAACCATTGTCTTCTCTTAATACAACTGAATGCAGCTCTCGTGACTCGCTCGCAGTAAATATCCCAGCAGTTCAAGCAAAGCAATGGATCATTTCCCAGTAAGTGTTCTTGATTTACATCAATGGACTCTCATATTATAAAAACATTATTGAGAAATAAAACAAATCCACTGAAAATACAATTTCTACAGAGAAAAAAAAAATAATGAAATGAGATCATGTTCTATGCATTTTCAACATTAGGTGGCACTATACTGTTATATATCACTTAAAGAACATCAGATTTCAAGCTTTCTACCAGCATGAAGGAAAAAACAACTACAGGATCTTCAATAGATATTACATTTTATCTCCCAGCATCCTCAGTAGGGCATTCAGAAGAAACTGAGACCTGCTTCCAATATCCCATAGACCGTAATGGCATTTGACTGCTGAAACACACCTTCTTCTTATCCAAAAAATGTTAGTCTGCTAAAACACTTTTCCTGACTGTCAGGAACGCTTTTCTGACAGTTGGCAAAGTGTAAATAACTTGGAAAATGATGAAACGGCTTGGAATCTTCCTGAATTCCCTATTTGATATTGAATATATCTACCCTTTAATTTTTAACGTTTGAATGCACGGGAGTATCAGTAGTTTAGAAATGAGCTGGCTATATGAGTTCAGAAATTAGTTGGCATCAAATCGTTTTTGTAACTGAAGAAAAGTTGTCTTTTTAAAAGGTCATCGACTTGATTTAAATTCATTTTTCCATGAATTTCATTCTAGAATATTTATCATGAGCTAAAACCATTCACATTTGTGTTTCCCTTTAGATGCGGGGCAAGATCTGCTAAAAGTTCACATCTTGTCCAAGTCCGTGAGATGAAACATTCATGTGTTGGACTTGGTGAACCTCAGCATCTGTATTAGTGAGTTCAAACATTAATGTATTGGACTTGGTAAATCTCGGCATCTGTATTTAGAATGTGTTGGAAATCCATGTTCTTAGTGTAATATTTAATGGTCAAGAAACATAGGGGTGAGTCGGGTGGTCTCTTAGGTATGAAGAACCCTACAGTTTACCTGCAGTATCAAACTTGTTTGCACCATGAAAGGTATGCAATCTTTTCTCAGTTGGGATCTTGCTGAAGAGTTTGCTTCAGAGAAAAACAGAATTAAGTAATTCTCCAATTCAAATCTTTATCTGGAAATTAGATTGCAAATGTTTTTCAGGGCTCAGCATCAAAATGACATCTGCTTGCAATACTTTAGGCACAAGTCCTTTGATGCAGGCCACTGAGGGAAACCTTCAAGAGTGGTGGTATCTTAGGGTTCCCATGTGTCAATAGACACACTGTGTATGATTCACAAGAGAAGGTGGGATGGAGGTAACATTGGCGAGAGCAATTATGCAGAAGTGCAAGGTGTGGCTTCAGATGCCATTTCTCACCCAATGACTGCAGCAACACTTTGTTGACCCCAAAGGCAGTAGTGCTTTGTAAAAGACGCACATAATGTCTATATCATCCAGTGGATGCATTGATAAGATACAGGGGTGATGTCTACTTGGAGAATTTTAAGGCAAACATTTTATTGGTCATAATAATTCTGTGAAAAATTCTGGGATATTTTTGGACCCCCTTGATCTGACAGGCCCGACCCACCTGAAACCCCATTTACTTGCTGACTTCTGAGTTTGTGATTCACATCTGCCTAAATGAGCACAATTATGAGGATTTCAGCATAAATCTACTTGTTAATGGTGGGGCTGTAAAATACAAAATAAGTTTATACAAGTTTTTACCAGAACCTCAACTTGCACCATTTTACCCTTCGTTATTAACATCTAGTGAAACTTTGGCTTGTTCCACCATGTTTTTCTTCTGATAATGGACATTTTGGAGTCACTATGTGGTGGTGGTGGGAGTCTGTGACTCTGTATGATTGGACCCAACATGGAAAGAAATTGGTGATGACAGCTAATTACTCATAATTGCATATATGTAATATGAATGGTGACATGAGACGTGAGACCTGCAAATGCATTTAACACAATCCAGATATTGGCAATACTGCTTTGCTTAGACATGAACAGGACAGCAACTACCACTTCGTTATAGTAAGATAAATCAGGTAATTTAGCACCTCTTACCTTTAGGCGTCCGAAAAGTAATTGGTTCAGACAGAGGTCCCAATCCTTTGGCGTTGCGTGCCTGGATTCTAAAATAGTAGGCAGTGTCTAGGTTTAGATCCAGAATTTCATGAGTTAATCTGTCACCAGTTATGGTCACCATGACCCAGTCATCTAGCTGCAGGTTCTTGTCCAAAGTGTAGAAAAGTATGAAATCTAGAAACAAAATATAGGGAAGTTCTGAGATACCATAGCATTGCTCGATCACATCCAGCATGCATATATTATACATTGGTATGCCAGCACAGGTAGATGCCTGCAGTTATGTAAATAAACCCATGTCCCACCAGTCTCACAATCAACATTAGAGAGGAGTAAATCAATTAAAATGATTCAAGCTACTGCTTCCCATCCACTCCCACCTTTTTTTCTAAACTTCCCTTCTCTTAAAGTGCTTGTTAAACTTAATTTGCTATCAATTTGTTTCTGTGTTTTCTTTTCCCCATGTGTACAGTTTTCCTTTTTTTGGCTTGTGCCAAATGTTTATAATTATTGCATTTTTTTTGCTCAGATTTTGTGCATTCTGTGTAAAATAACCAATTAACAAGTTGCACAGTCAGTAAAGATACAAATATCTCTACAAGCGGAGCAGTGTGAAACCAAGGAGAGAAGAGAATAAAGGATGCATGTGTCAATGTCTAAGGAAACAAGGATTCCTGCAGAACATGCAGATTTACCAATAATTTTGCCGTTGGCTTCGATCGGAGGCTGCCAGCTCACAATAACAGCTCGAGGCTTCCTTTCCCTTGTGATAACTGTCAAGTCCTTCGGGGCAGATGTTGGAGCTTAAAAAGAAGTGGAAAAATAAAAATATGTGAAAAATAATGCGCCATCCAAAACATAATAATTTTAAACTATGGAAATAATGAGAGACAGAATAAATCATAAGGTAGGACAAATATTTGTTATGTGTTACATTTGGGGTTCCGGCAGATATTTTCATGAATACGTTATTGCTTATCATCAGCCAGAGAAAAGGTCTACAGGAATTTATTTATGAAGGGGAAATGGTGTTGAGTACAAATAACAGGCCCACAATGCACATCAACAGTTGTTGGATGCCCTGTGATCTCCCATTGCATCTCCAGCATGGAGCACAAAGAGTTGTAAATGATAAGGTGAATTCTCAGACGCAACCAACATAATTTAATGGGGAGTTATGTGGGCAGTCTATAGGTCTTCGCATTCATGCCCCCTTGTGTAGAATTCATGATGAACAATGAAAAGCACCCGCACAAGCAAGTTGATTTCAGAGACCTGGACCTGAACCTGGCTTTCTGGTGCCACTGGACACTGAACTTTGTCTCCAGTTCCAGACTATTCAATTCTGCTTAAATGCAATGAACAACTCACACTGAGTAACTAGTAAGCATAAATATGTAGGGGGTATTTACTAAAACTCTTATTTATCCATTTTTTTATGAAAACAAATTAAAAAATCACTGACAAAATCGTGCTCCAATTCCAAGTTTTTCAAAATTGAGACTCTGAAAATTCTTCTTTTCTCTGCTCATCTTCAGGGACATCTACATGACCTCAACAGGTTTTAGCTGGAGAATTTTCATATTTGGATTTTTTGCAGCTTTGGGGTATAATAGATCTCTAAAAATTAGCATTTTTCTTCCGCTAAAAATGTGAGTTTTCCCCTTTAAAAACGTGACCAGAAAAATCTGAGGTTTAATAAATAGGCCCTGTAGTGTACAGCATCTATAAAAACTATATTTGTCATCCTTTAGTTCTACAGCATTTGTTCCTGTCCATGAATAGTCTTTTAAGCTCACATGAAGGTCTGAATGGTTGAATTAAGTAATGCCTTATAGAATGCTGGAACTTTGTAACACATAATAAACCTTGTTACCTTCCATCATATTTTAAGAAGCATTAATGCCACATCCTTGCAGTGTTAGGAGTATGGGATTAAAGGTCTACCTTTAGGCCACAAGAGTTAAGTTGTGTCCTAATTATTTTTACGAATACATTGCACGATACTAGGGAACTTCTTATAGAACTCCAATAAACCCCATTTCAGAAGTGCCGTCTGCCTTTTGAGTTTTGTTGATTCTTATAGAAAAAGCAACTTTTTATTAGGGGAAAAAAATATATTGTAGAGTTCAAATTACATCTTCTCTTGATTCCTATGGAGAAAATTTTAAATTAGCAGCAAGTTCAACAACTTTTTGAACAATCAGCAATCGCCTTGGCTTTTACAAACCACAAGAGCAGTTTTGGAGGAGAGTTATATATTTTGCTAGCTGTGAAGTACACACATTTACTGATATATGTCAGAAGATATGATGGATATACGTCAGCTATGATTACCTGTTTCGTAAGTAGTGGCATGAGCTGTCATACTCCAAGTGCTTGAGCGTCTACCCTTTGTGACCATTACTGAAAATTCATACATGGTGTTTGGCTTCAAGCCCGTTACTGTATGACTTAGAGATGTCGTGTCAGCAGACTAGAAAACAAAAAGAATATAGAAAACTGTAGAAATGGTGATTTAACATGTAATATTAACAAAAACAAGGAAAATGATTTTACCTTATATTTTGAACTGGCTGAGTAGCTCGTTCTCCAGCGTATAGTATAGAAACGCACTTCGGTCGTCTTTTGGTTCTTAAGGACAGAGTTGTCCGCCCAGCTGACTCTCACTGCATCATGCGTAAGTGCAACCGCCTGAACACCTACTGGTGGGAGCATGGGGGTGGACATATCTGGGACTGAGGTAGGGAGATCATCAATAAAAGGATAAAACTCAATTTCTAATGGGTCAATGGGGTCTGAGTAAATTAAAAAAACATGCAGCAAAGAATTCCAAGATGAGAAAAATAAACAGTCAGCACGGCAGAGCAATGGGTTAAATGTGAAACAATAAGGGTGAAAAAGGGGATATGCAAGAGATAGAGAAGAGAAACATAAATGAAAAAGTTACACTAATAAAAATATATGCATATACGAGGCCGGTATATCATATTTAGTGATGGGCGAATTTATTCGCCAGGCGCGAATTGGCGGGGAATTTGCGCGATTCGCTGCCAGCAAATAAATTCGCGAAACGCCTGCGAAAATTCGCCGGCGTCCAAAAAAATTTTTTGTCGTCAAAAAACGGGCGCCGGGAGCAAAAACGGGCGCAGGCGTCGAAAACGAGACGCTGGCGCCGTTTCGCGAATTTTTTGCCATTTCACAAAAGTCGCGAATTTTCCGGCGAAGCGAACCAGCGCAAATTCGCCCATCACTAATCATATTTCAAATATATATCTGACAATAAATTATACTGAAAATACTGGACAATATAAACAGTTCAGCTGTCATTTTACCGATTGCACATTTAATATCACCAAAGCCGTTTGAGTTGCTAAGGAATATGAATTACAATGTAACTGGTATTTGCTTATTTATACAAAATTCTTTTTTTTTAAAGTTTTTATATTACTATAAATCTGATCATACACAGACACAGAAATATCCTGTTTAAGGAGGTAGCCAAATAAGAAGTGCTTTGGCCAGATTGGGGGCATCGGACTTATTGGGTTTTGGGAAGCAATAGGTTCAAATAGGGAACATTGACTATATCCAATGTGTTTCTTATGCTGAAACAATATCTAAATGAAATAATACAAAAGCCAATAGAATTCCAAATTGGTCAAGAAGGTCCTGAAAAAAATACCTGAAAACTTCTAACATATGAAGATAGTGGTTAAAATATGTCCTTCTTTTGATAAAACAAAATGCGTCCAAATGATCATTGAAACCATTCTTGTTCAGAATGTGACCATTCATCAATACATTTAAACTGTGTAACTTGCAAAAATGTTTTAATTACTTATCATATGAACTCTTTTAGAATACTAAGAAAGGTCCCACAGCGAGATTTCTAGAATAATAAATGTCTTCTTCTCCATATCACAGTATACTGGTATTTCATGGTAATGTGTATTCTGGTATCTCTAGAGATAAAACTGAGGATAGTGGCTACATGGAATGTCTTCCTTTTAATAAATGAGTCTCCCTTTTCATATCACAGTATTCTGCTACTTCATAGTAATTTGTTTACTGGTACCTCTTAGCAGTGTGTTGATAAACACCATGGGGCACATTTACTAAGCTCGAGTGAAGGATTCGAAGTAAAAAAACGTAGAATTTTTAAGTATTTTTTTGGGTACTTCGACCATCGAATAAGCTACTACGACCTTCGACTACAACTTCGACTTCGATTTGAACGATTCAAACTAAAAATCGTTCGACTATTCGATAGTCGAAGTACTGTCTCTTTAAAAAAAACTTTGACTACCAACTTTGCCACTTTAAACCTACCGAGCTTCAATGTTAGCCTATGGGGACCTGCCCCATAAGGTTTCTAAGCTTTTTTTGATCAAAGGAAAATCCTTCAATCGATGGATTAAAATCCTTCGAATCGTTCGATTCTAAGGATTTAATCGTTCCTTCGATCTAAGTATTTGCGGTAAGTCCTTCGACTTCGATATTCGAAGTCAAAAGATTTTACTTTGAGGGTCGAATATCGAGGATTAATTGACCCTCTATATTCGACCCTTAGTAAATGTGCCCCCATAAGTCTATGATCATATGTAGAACTAAGAAGAAATATGGCAACCCAGGAATAACATAAAGCATACTTTCCCTATATTTACTACTCTTCACATTGTAACATTTTCACATCTTAAAATTTTACACACCATTTATAAGTTCCATACACATTGTTAATCATCAAATTTACAAAACTATCAACAACTTTATAATGGCCCCCATCAGAAGGTGAACCAATTTTCGAGTGAAAAATTTGTCTCATAGATTATGAAAGGGAAACATATTGACTCGTTTGTTTCTAAGATCTGATTGTTATATCTAATGTTTTGTTGTTTGAGAACTTAAGAAGCTGTATATTCTCTATCCCAAAAAATATTCCCTAGAAATCCTTTCCTCTTGCATTTGCACGTCTTGAGATTCTTCAACTTATTTTAATTTGAGGAACACATACATTGTTCTCTTTATACTCTAATGACAAAAACCTTGTTTAATGATACTGTACTTATTATGGTTTTTTTTTTTTTTTAAAAAAAAGGCTTCTTATGATATTTAAATAGTTTCTACTGATGTAGGAAGTAGGTCATATTTTGTATTATATGTTCATGTTATATTCAGGCAAACAAAGGATGCAGTTACTGAAAATGATATACACTATCCTTTAAAGACTTCACAGTCAGACATCAAGCGACATGTAATTCCTTGTGCTTTATTGTATTAAATGAGCTGAAATGATCATTTTTCAAAATTGATAAAATCTTTCACTATAAGCCTTTCCTTAGGTAAATATAATGAATCACATGAAAACAGAGATGAATGAGATGGTCACTCGCACCCTCCAAGAGTGTCACCCACATAGGGAGATTGGTAACAAGACTGTAATAACATCTGATGGAAGGGCGAGAACAGTTGAACATGTTCAGCATTTTCATCACATAGGAATCAATCTCACAGCATCTTCAGGAATGGTAGACAGAATTATTATCAAGCTGGGAACCTTTGTTAACTCAATAGCATCCATTCAATACAGAATTCATACTTCTGATTGTGTTAAAAAATATCATTCCAGAGCGATCATAAAAGACAGATCACCTGTATTTTCTATAAGATGATGTTGACTGTGCAAAGATCCCAATGGGATCATCATTGTTAGAAATCCAGATACAGATGCAGCCACTTTGGTTTGTCTGTTTGACACAGAATAACTAAACACAGATATCCCATTTATCTCATTTAACACAGAAAACTGCGTCACAACATCCCATCTAATTAAATCATTCACCATTGTGTACAATGGAGCTTTGGTATGCTAATGAAAAGGTTAAATGCATTTAATGAGTTAAGATGACTTAAGATAACACAGTTTCTTCAATTACCCCTGAGTCATGACGCATTTAACTCACAAATCCAAGTGGCTTCATCTGTACAACTTGAAAGCGGCATGCGGTAACTCAAAAGACTGAGTGACCATGAAACTTTCTTCTACTTCTTCAGCAACAACGTAATAATGTTTTTGTGCTTATAGATATTTAAATGCACAAAGTTCTATTATCCATATGAACTGCATGAAGAAGAATCGAAGAATGTAAGGATTGCCGGCACAAAGGATTGCCCCGGTGCGTAGCAAGGAATAAGATGTGCAA
The DNA here is from genome assembly GCA_038501925.1 of Xenopus petersii. NCBI lineage: Eukaryota > Metazoa > Chordata > Amphibia > Anura > Pipidae > Xenopus > Xenopus petersii. The sequence goes on from CM076672.1 coordinate 228,450,209, forward strand.
ATACTGACACAAAGGGCAACAGTAGAATCAGGAGACTCTAGAGAATCTTTGGAGAGGCACGCTTATAATTGAACCCTAGGAGAAGCAATAATAAGTTGACTGCCAAGGCATACTGAGCATTAATGAGTAGGGATGGGCGAATTTGACCCGTTTCATTTTTTTTTTACGCACGCCGCCATACAAGTCTATGGGTGTAAATTTTTTTGGCGAAACGAGGCGAAAAAATTCGCCCCCCCCTTTAAATGAGGAGAGAACGTTATAGGAAGTGCATCTTCTTTAAGTATTGTGTGTTTCTTTGTCATGTTAAACCATATTGGTCTTCGGCAGATGTGAAAATTAGTTAAACTAGGGTTCAAATACGCCACAGAGATAGATAAATGATATAAAAATAGATACATACATCATAAGCTATAGGTAAAGCTTAAATTATATAAGATGGCAGGCAGGTAACTGTGAATAACAGATGGAAACCATAACATAAAGGTTTCATTATCTTGATATACTATTTATTATTATTATTATTATTATACATTTTTTGGTTGCTAATAATACATATAGCTGGAGCCAAGCAGAAAAAAACAGGATTTTAGAAGTTTGTTGCTTCATTACATGAAAATAGAGGCTATGGGTATATATGCTTATTTCCAAACAGAAAGTAGGACATTTTGAAGTTCTACTTCGCCTGTCCTATAACAGATATCACAGACACTCTGATATTGCTTTATTGATTTTTTTCCCCCGAAGTGTACCATTCCGTCATATAATTGCCTTGAAACAAGTAGTATTTATTATAATATTTGGAAATGAAATAAAATGGATACATTGATTTATAACAGACATTATCAAATGAAAAGCACTAAAGGGGTTTTCATACAGAGCTTTTTTTCCTTTCCTTTTTTCATTTCCTTTGGGAATACTTCAGAAATCATTTTCCTAGTTGTATTGATGTTTAGTCTATCATCTCCTATGGTTTTTTGGCCACAGTATTCTTTCTGATACCTCTTTGCCGTTTTTATCACTGTGCTCTCACATTTGGCTGTCTCATAAGAGACATTAATTTCGAGGTGGAACAGAAGAATAAGTGACCCAATGATGCTCGTAAGTTTATGACATGAAACCTTTGATTATTAATTTTCTTGTATGATAGACAGGTGTGTGGTAAATATATTGAATTCTGTGCCGAGCCAGTTTAAAATAAAGATATGAATCTACCATGAGTAAAATGCAAGAGAAAATAACTGACGTGCCAATGAGAAGACCATGATACATTTGGCGAATTTCATTGGTTCATGAAAGGATGTTGCATCTGACTTTAATTTGTCTAAACATCTAATCAGTTGATTGAATTAGGAATAACATTTCAGATTTCAGACATGTTCAAATGTTTAAGGCAGAAGCTATTTCCAACATACCTGTTTGTGATCGAGTGGTGGCACTTTCATAGAGAGGGACGCCTTCCCCAGCGTTATTAAAAGCTTTTAGTGAAATAACATAATGGGAGCTTGGCTCTGCAGGCAAAAATAAAAAAATCAAATTTATTTTTAGCTAGCACTCTTGGAAGGCCATTTCATTGATTATAGTATTCAAACACAACAGCATAATTACTTTCAAAAAGTTTTTTTTTTTCAAGGCAACTGTTTATTTGTGATAATGCATTTGATACATTTGCGCAGATCTGATTTCAACAATTCCCAGGACAGAAATTTACCGTCCTAAATCGTGTTAAAATTTTCAGAATGTATCCCAATTAATTCCTTGTGGAATTTGAGTTTTTTTTAACTCAATTTGGAAAAAAAACAGACATTAAATGCAATTGTTTTTCTAGATTACATTTTTTTTTCTTATACAGAAAAAAATCTATTGTGTTAAATGATGAAACAACAAACAACTCTTGAACTCAATGTTCCATTCATTTTTTAAATCTGTTTTTTAAAAAATGTGGAAAATAAAATCGCTTGAATGCTGAAAATAAACCTCCCATTCAAGATGGCCAAGTTTCGGTTTACAATTTAGACGTTTAAAGATTTTTGAAGATCAGAAATTTGTTTTTTTTTTTCTTTAATTTTCGCAAATCCCAGAATAACCACTGCCTAAAATTGTCAATTTGCCAGCAGATTGTAGAATTTACTGAAACCTTCTGCTCTTCCCTATAGAAAACACATAATACAATGTTGTATTCACCAATCCAAAGACAGGCGCAACAACAAATTTGAAGCTTTGCTTATGTTTTGAATTGCCCATTTAAAAATGTACAGTTGGAGGTCTGTTTTAGTGGTTTTAGAGGTTTTTGAAACCGCTACTAGTGAATTTATTCGCTAAGCCATGGATTTGTGCAAAAAAATTCACCACAGAAAAAATGGCCATAAGGAAAAAATGCCCATAAGAACAAATGTCCATAAGAAAAAACTCCCAATCACTTTAATGCATTTGGAGCAAGAAAAATGGTTGCTCTCATAAAAATTAGTTGTGCGTAAAGACGCCCATTGACTTCAATGCGTTTCATGAAATTTTGCCGTTTCACAATTTTTTTCGGAGAAGCAATCGAGACAGATTCTCTCATCACTAACCATTACTAAACTCACTAGAGATGGCCTTCCCATCATTTGGAGCTTTTTAGATAATGGGTTTCCAGATAATGAACCCCATACCCAAATATGAACTTCTGCAGCTCCCGCCAATTCATCTTTTATAGTAAAGCAGCCGGAAAAACTAATTCTGTTGTTGAATATTTCACCATTTCTGGCAGTTAAGAACTGATCAAGCATTATGAAAATTCCAGAAAATGTCATCAATTGGGCCAACCTGATTGAGATTCCTGGCCATGCAGCTGGTGTACTTGGGCTCCTTCTTTTGTACAATAATGTCTGGTCTCTTATTAGACATTCCATGCAAAGAGCTTGGTTTGTGTTATTTTACAACACACTTTTCACATGTTGGCGTATATCAAACGGCTGCAGTGAAATTCTTTTCCTTCTACCTTAGGGGAAAAACTTGACTTTGTAGAGGTCACATACATGTACTTTTCCATGCTGATTTTCTAGTCCATAACCCAATGTTAATGACCCACATCTTCCCTCAGTTCCGCTTTGCTGCAAATATTCCATAATTACTATTAATCCCTTCAGTGCCAGGAAGGGCCATAATATAAATGCACTGCAGCCCCTTCCAGATCAGACTGTTTAATAGCACAGACCCTCCTTGGAGACTACTGAATAATTGATTAGTTCATCGTGAATATCATTAGGACTGGTGCCAGATGAATTAATAAACAATAAGAACTTGATGTGAGGCACTGCAAGGTCCTTGTTGTAAATTAATTTCAGATTAGTGGTGATTGGCCAAATGAAGGCATTTGTTTAGTGAGAATGTGATTGCCGCAAATATATATATATTATTAATGAACTGCTGTGATGTGCCTCATTTTTCCTGTTTTAATCCAATTCGTGTAATAAAATTAAATAAACAACACATCCAGGTGGACAGACAATTGTGCCCATTAGTATGAGATGCCTCTCGAAATCATCACCAATGGCTTATTTCAAATAATGACTGAAATGAAATCTAAATGCTGATTGTTCATAATGCAGACCTTGTTATGTTTATATGGCTTGATTAGCAATGAAAGCTGTTATGTGCATTGGAAAGAGGACAGTAAGTCTATGTAAAGAGCTACAATCCCTTTACCCACTTTAGAATTATATAATTATTCAAGGGTTCTGTTATATCTGAACTTGAGCACCAAAATACCTTAAGTAAGCGGTGGATAGAGGCTAAAACGCCAACCGGGAGAGTAAAAGTATGGCATCCCAGAATAGCTACATATTCAGCAAATAACTACAATTTAATTTAAAAAAAATACCTAAAATGACTTTGTACTTCAGCCAAACTAAGCTGCATGAATCCATATTGGCAGCAAAAAAATTATATATGGTTTATTTATTGGGTTATTTACTAAAATTCAATTTCATCTCATATTTTAAAGAAAAAAAGCTTGACCAAACAGCCATAACAAATTTTGCCTTATCAAAAAATAAAATAACTAGAATAATCGGTTTGGGGGAAAAAAAACAGACAAAATCGATTGAAAATCCGAATCACAATTTTTTGAACTTTTTTTCCTGAATCACTCGATTTTTTCAGGTCTTTCCTGAAAATGTCAAATTTATCGGATTATCCGACTAAAAACAGCGCACACCACAATATCTTTCAATTGGGATAGAGACGTCTCCCATTACTTATACATGACCTCGACTGGTCTGAGATGGCAGATTTTCTGATTCTGGCTTTTTGCAGCATCTGGTTATAATAAATCTCAAAAAATTATACTTTTTGCTCCATAAAACCGACCAGATACATTTGAGGTTTAGTAAATAACCCCCTTCAATGTTTAAATGATTTTAAGAAGACTTAAAGGTATGGGAATCCAAATTATGGTACAATGCCTTATTTGGAAAACCCCAGGTCCCAGGCATTTTGAATAATAGATCCCAAACCTTTACTTCATTTTGGAAAAACCTTTCAGTGTCTGAATAGCCAGGGTGAATTTTTCTGTAAACACAGCTCATAACTAATTCTCTCAAGCAAATCACTGAATATTTTATGCATATGCTCTCTAGCAGCGCCATATTTGATCAACAGTGTTCAGTAAGTCTTAGGGGGCTATTTACTAACATTCAAATTTCTAATTTTTTCACTAATTACATTTTTTCTCTAAATATTTGTTTTATAAAGTGTAAAAAACACAAAAAATGCCTTGTATAAGTCAGTGGGAGATGTGCCAATGCTATTTGACCATTTTTTTTGTCATTCAGACTTTTAGAGGTTTCCTGATTTTTTTTTTTTCGATAGTAGCGATCTGAAAAACTTTAATTTTTAGAGGTTTTCAAGGCTTCTCTTATTTTTTAGCGCATTGTTCAGATTTTTATATTTGGAGCTTTTAATAAATCGCATGGCATTCGTGTTGTTAGAGAAAATACATTTATTTGCGGTTTTAAAGTAGAAGGAAACCCATCTACTGCACATGCGCCAAAAGTCACAAGGTTTTCCGATTCGTGACTTTTGGCGCATGCGCAGTAGATCCGTACCAGCGAAATGCTCCTACTGCGCATGCGCCGGTCAAAGCAGGAAGAAGTTCGTTTGGAAGAAGATGGCGTCGGTAAACTCCGTAGACTGGACCTGCACAGAAGGGTAAGTAACAAGTTAGGGGCATTTGCCCAGCAAGACAGGTAGGCCAGGGGGGAGGAGGGAGGGGAAGCAACACAGGGGAGGAGGGGAGGGTTTTTGCGCCGACTGGGTTTCTTTCTCCTTTAAAAACCTCTAAAATCACTAAAATGAGAATGTTTATAAATGGGCTACCTTGAACCCTTCTTTTCAATAGAAACACAATTCCATGAATGTAAAAGAAAATCACTTTCAAAGAAAGGTCACTTTACCTCATATTTTATGAAAATAATATAACACTAAATTAACGGGCGGCTTTTCCCCTCTAACTTCACTGCAGTGTGCGCTAACATACTTATATTGTGTTTTTAAAAGACCCCATACACTGCAAGAAGACCATGCATGCCAGAACTGTGACCCATTGGTCAAGTTCTGAAGGTTTCTATTATATTATTTACATTAATGATGTACGTACAAAAATAATGTATGTATGGTTACACAATGAAACATGTTCTTTGTTCTCTTATCTACATTTTCCCACAAGGGGTCCCTATGATGCTGACGGCCAATAGCAGTTGTCCTCTCTCCCCAACTCTAAAGCCAGCCTGGTTTAGCCGAGGTATGTGATTAAATCATGACACTAATTATAAACCTCTTCATTTGCACACACTTATATGTATTCCACTCACACAATGTGGAACCATTGACCGTACGTTGCCTTTCAGATCAAACTCATGCAATGCATTTAAATTGAACATTTCCAGCCCATCAATTATCTGCACATTGTGGAAACAACAGGGAGCCTCTGGGTGACAATCAATTAAAAGAAACAGATATATTTTCTTCTCTGTTTGATATTGTTTTTGTTTAATGTTTGCCTAGTTTAATTGCAGGATGTGGCTTTGTTCGCCATATCTGCATATCTGCAGCGAAGTGTATGGATTCTAGTCATGTTTAATGATATTGTTTTAAAAAACACTAAAAACTTAAAATTTCGTAAAGTAAAAGCAGTAGAGGTCCCATAGAAGTCAATGGGAGCTGCACTGATCCTATTGGACATTTCTTTTAGTCATTCTGATTTTTAGAGGTTTTCAGATTTTTCACTAGTAATTGTCCAAAAAAGCTTGCATTTTTAGGGGTTTTAGTATTTTTTAGCACATCGTTCAGCGTTTTTTTCCATTTGTACTTTTTATGTTTGGATCTTTTAATAACTTTCATGGCATTCTTGGTTTTAGAGAAAATGACTTTAATAGTGGTTTCAAAAAGCTCATATACCACTAAAATGTGCCATTTAATAAATAGGCCTCCCAATGATGGCTCAACTGCCTTTTAAGATAATGGTTGGGTCAAGTAGATCCATTCACCTGGTTTTGACTCTTTTTGGATAAGGTAGACCTCTGGATATTTGAATGTAGGACAGGTCTGCAAGGTGTCAAAGTGCTGGAGGCAATGTCTATAAGTTTCTTTTAACCATGCCCCCCCCAGTTATACCCCTCAAAATTGTCCAAACTTTCACGCCACCTTTTGTTGTCCTTCTACCCCCAACATTTTTTAGAATTTGTCTCTCCAAAGGGATAAGATGTAGAGCTGTTTAAGCTAATAAACCAAAACATGTTCAGCCGCTTTGTATAGAGTGCCAATTTATATTCAAACTCATTACTGAGCTCTAATGTTGTATTTTATTAAATCTTTGCCTTTGCAAAAAACAAACATAGAATACCATCCTTCTCCAGGATCCCAAATGACAGTGTAACAGAGGCTCAATCTTCTGCTTTCTAATTATGCCTAATAGTCAGATCAGAACAGCTATCAAGGGTATTAAGAAGAAATAGCTTCACCTTCAGATCAGACGGACATGATCCAATTTTGTTTTGTTTTGCTTATGTTTAAACCTAAACAAATTATTGTTTTGTTTTTTATAGGCCAAAGGCAGCTCTGCACATAGATACATATGTGCAAATAGATTCATTATCTGGAAACCCGTAATCCAGAAAGCTCTGAATTATGAGAAGGCTGTCAGTCATAGAATCCATTTTATCGAAATAATCGAAATTTTTAAATATTGTTTCCTTTTTCTCTGTAATAATAAAACAGTAGCTTGTACTTGATCCCAACTAAGATATAATTAATCCTTATTGGAGGCAAAACCAGCCTATTGGGTTTCTTCAATGTTTACATGATTCTCTAGTAGACCTATGGTATGAAGATCCAAATTATGGAAAGATCTGTTATCCGGTAAACCCCAGGTCCCGAGCATTTTGAATAACAGGTCCCATACCTGTATATGTATTGGAAGAGGGAACTGCTTATTATATATATCCCTTTACATGCCAGAGCAATTTTTAGGTGAACTGAAATGTAGTTGGGCCAAATGCACATGTGTTCTAAAGGTCTTGGAACCTAAAGGTGTTATAATTACAATAGAAAACTCAGTGGCTGCTAGGGGCAGTATAGAGGACATATTTAGGGGGTTATTTATCAAGCTCCTAATATCTGAACCTCAAATAATTTGTTGTTTTCAGAGCAAAAAAAACAACTACGAATTATTCGAGATTTATTGAAGTCCTATGGTCTAAAAACTCAGAATCCGAAACCCTGGCATCTAAAAGCTCTCGAGGTCCGGTATAAGTCAATGAGGAATGTTCCAGTGTCTGCACTGATGTCCCTTCCATTATCGAGGATTTCGAGGATTTGTCGGAAAAAACTCACAAAACATCGAAAAAATCATAGCTTTTGAGGAAAACTCCAAGCAATTCAGAGTTTTCATGGAAGACTCTGAAGTTTTTGGAGTTTTGCCCGACCCTATTTTTTCTGGCTTTTTTCTTCATAAATAAGGTCCATTCGGGACTTTGGCGTTGCTAAGAGTTGGATTAGAAATAGTGAGATAAATTCGGACCTTGATAACTCTTTTGCCTAATCCTGGTTCTGTTCAGGTCCTGGAGGGGAAAGACGGTGCTTAAACAGGCATGCAATGGCAAAAGTCTCCTACATGAAGGTGATTGGATGGGTGGTGGATGTTGGTTTATGTCTAGCCACTCCCCCCCATTTATCACCTCTGTGGAGCAAACTGGTTCAGCTTCATAAATCAGCCGCATTATTTGTATCCAGAGGATTTTATCTAATAGAATACAAGCAATGTACGTACCCTACCATAATAGCACACTTATTAAGTCAATGAGTTTCAATGAAGGAAATATAATGAATGAAAGATAATATTGAGGCTCTTGGTTCTATTCTGAGATATGCAGATGAGTGTCTAACCCTGTGGTTACTGTCTGGTATGTCACAGTGAATTTCCAAGCATAACAGAGGGGCCTATTTCTCTGCAAGTTATTCACCTTTTTCTGTTATGGGCAATAACTATAAATATATAGCTGCTATAGAGGCATTATTCTAGAACAAACAGTTGCTTTATAACAATTTATAAGTCTGCTGCTCACCCTCGTTAAATAATTAAAGCCAAGCACACCGTGTACATAATTTGTACTTGGAATTGTTTATATGTACAGTATATGCATATGGAAATGGCCGCTGTATCTGGGTAAATATGGACTAACATATGCTCCTCTTGTCCTATCCTCTAGTTTACTCTAACGTGCATATGTTCCATTCTATCAACAATGTTGAAGTGTAAGATTAGAGAAAACATTTTTTTCTAGTTTCAAATGCTTTGGTGCCACAATATTTTAACAATGTATCAGAATGTGTGTAAATATATATAGTGCCTACTGTAAGTTAGAAGGCTAGTAGAAGTCATTGATTGGTTCTGTGACCATATAAAGACACAAGGCTGCAGGCTGAGTTATACAGGGAACTCTGAGTATCACTCATGTATTATAAGGGATAATGTACCCCCTACTGTAAATGATAAGGATATTAGAAGTCACTGAGGGGTTCTGTGGCCATATAAAGACACAAGGCTGCAGGCTGAGTTATACAGGGATCTCTGAGTATCACTCATGTATTATAAGGGATAATGTACCCCCTACTGTAAATGATAAGGATATTAGAAGTCACTGAGGGGTTGTTCTGTGACCATATAAAGGCACAAGGCTGCAGGCTGAGTTATACAGGGAACTCTGAGTATCACTCATGTATTATAAGTGATAATGTACCCCCTACTGTAAATGATAAGGATATTAGAAGTCACTGAGGGGTTGTTCTGTGACCATATAAAGGGACAAGGCTGCAGACTGAGTTATACAGGGACCTCTGAGTATCACTCATGTATTATAAGGGATAATGTACCCCCTACTGCAAATGATAAGGATATTAGAAGACACTGAGACCATAGCACAGGAACATAAAAGTACATTCAGCCTGTGGGCCTCCAGTAGGACAGCTCTGGAGTAGGAAAGCTCTAAATGAACTATAGTGAGCTGATTTAGCAGCAGGGAGATGTCAGTTATTCTGCTAAATTCTTCAAGGTAAAATTGTGACTATGAATATGTTTATACAGTAATATAGAACTGTTAAATGCAATCCTTTCTACTACCCTCTGCAACATTACCAAACTCTGAAATACATTTAAATTGCATTAAACCATTGACATTGGATCCAAATGTTCATAGCTTCATTAAGCTATTGCTTAATAATAACACCATCATTTAAAGAGGGAATAAACAGTATTAAAGGAAAACTATACCCCCCAAACAATGTAGGTCTCCATTAAAATATACTGAGTAAAACAGCTCATGTGTAAAACCCTGCTTCATGTAAATGAACCATTATCATAATAATATACTTTTTTAGTAGTATGTGCCATTGGGTAATCATAAATAGAAAATTGCCATTTTAAAAAATAAGGGCCGCCCCCTGAGATCGTAAGATTCACTGTGCACACATACAAACCACATGTAAGGTCACATGAGCCAATTAACAGACAGAGTTCTGCCTTTTGCTTCCTCACGTCTTCCTGTTACAGTTAGTGTTGTAGTATTTCTGGTCAGGTGATCTCTGAGGCAGCACAGATAGAGTCACGAAATGGTGGTTCAAGGCAAGAGATGTAAAAGGGCAATATTTATGTAAATATATAATCCAGTTTGGTAAGATTCTTTAATATGTCATTCAATTTGATATAAACTATCTATTGCTTCAGTATTCATTTTGGGGGTATACTGTAGTTTTCCTTTAAGAAATATGCCTTATATATCTGGCACATTTTGAGTTTTTTGTACAGGGTGAGCCTGCAAATGTAATTTTTTTTCCAAGAGCTTCAGCAAGTAAAGTCAATGAGATGTATCTCTGGAATCAGATCATAATTCTCTGCTTCAAAGTCAGTGGTCATCCTTTGCATTATAATATCTATTACATGGAAGGCTGACCTTAAGCTTCAGCTTAGAACCGTTGCGATTAGGGTGTAGGACAGGTGCCCATGGAGCAGCGTTTGCACTTAGTAAATGAGCTCAAGTGTATCGTGATAAACACCATCAGTTACTTGGCAACATTTAAATGAATAATAGACACACATTTTCTTGCTAAAGGCAAGCAAACAAACAAAAAAAGAAAAATAGGAAGCTGGTTTAGAAAGTACGGGCATCAGAAAACCTTTTAGAATTGATTTATTGAGCCATTAAAAGTCAATACCACCTTCAAAATTCCTTTCACTTCAACTTGATAATGCATTGATGAGGGATATTTTTCTTCAGCTTTATGACTCAAAGGCTCATCTGGTTGGATGTGAGCAGAACCAGGCAGGCAATGATGTGGAGCTTGCTAAATGTCGGCTTGTATCATCCTGATGTATCCATTGTTCATGCTTAATGCTACCAGACAGCACCTTGTTTCTAATGGTATCTTCTAACAAACAGTGGCAATAGACTTCTGTAGTGTTGATGATGTATTAGAACCAAAATATAGGTTTTACTGCCCTTTTACTTCCCATGGATTTTTAAAAAGAGCATTCATTGTTTATCACATGGACATTTAGAGACCCATTTATTAAAAATGTAATTTTAGTGGTATTAGAGCTTTTTGAAACCACAATTAAACAAATTTTCTCTAACACTAAGGGGTTATTTATCAAAGTCCGAATTTATCTCAGTATTTTCCGAGTGGATCCGCTTGTTTTTTTACACTTTCTTAGGGGCCCATTTACTTAGTTCGAGTGAAGGAATAGAATAAAAAAAACGTTGAATTTCGAATGTTTTTTTGGCTACTTCGACCATCGAATGGGCTACTTCGACCTTCGACTACGACTTTGACTTCGAATCGAACGATTTGAACTAAAAATTGTTCGACTATTCGACCATTCGACCATTCGATAGTCTAAGTACTATCTCTTTAAAAAAAAAATTTCGACCCCCTAGTTCGCCACCTAAAACCTACCGAAGTCAATGTTAGCCTATGGGCTGAAAAAAATCGTTTGATCGATGGATTAAGATTCGAAGGATTTAATCGTTCGATTGAACGAATTGCGGTAAATCCTTCGACTTCGATATTCCAAGTCAAAGGATTTAACTTCAACAGTCGAATATGGAGGGTTAATTAACCCTCCATATTCAACCATAAGTAAATTTGTCCCTTATTATTAAATTTTCCTGAAAATTTGCTTTGCAAGGAAAAAATCTAATTTTCGAGATTCGGATTTTTCACCCGATTTTCATGATTTCTTCATACGAAAACTCAGATTTTTGTCTGAAAACTTTGAAAACTTCTGGGTATTGCATGAAACCCAGCGCAAATCAAAAAATCCTTGGGACTTCTCCCATTGACTTATATGCAACCTTGTCAGGTCTGAGATGCCGGATTTTCAGATTCAGACTTTTCCATCTTCATGGTTTACTAAATTCTGAAAAGATCGTGATTTTTTAAAAGTCAGATTTTATAAAAACAAATCATGAATTTATTGTGATTTTTGCCTTCGGAATTTAGTAAATAACACCCTAAGAGACCCATTTATTAATGGTTGAATTTTAGTGGTATTAAAGCTTTTTGAAACCACAATTAAACTAATTTTCTCTTACACCAAGAATGCCATGAAAGTTATTAAAAGATCCGAATATATAAAAAAAATGGTAAAAAACTGAACCATGGGCAAAAAAATAGGAACCTCTAAAATCCAAGTTTTTTGCACAATTACTAGTGAAAAAATAAATCCGAAAACCTCTGAAAGTCTGAATGGCTAAAAAAAGGTCTTATAGGATCAGTGAATCTTGACTTCTATGGGACCTTGACTGCTTTTTTTGTTTTTTCTTGTAGTTTTACACTACAGAAACTACAGAAGTTTTTAGAAAGAAAAATGTGATTTGAGAAAAAATAGGAATTTGAATGCTAGTAGATAGGCCCCTTATTGATGAAAATGCCTTTATTGTATTATTGTCATGATAACCAGGTCCATTTTTATGGCAGGGTGACTGCAAGTTTGGCACTAGGCAACTAGCACCAGAGAAATCCCTGGATAGGGATGTAGCGAACCGCCTATAATGTGTTCGCGAACGCCGTTCGCGAACACCGGCAAAATTTGCGAACAGTTCGCGAACTTCGAACATCCGAAAATCGTTCGATTCGAACGATCGAAGGATCTTAATCGTTCGATCGAACGATTTTCGTTCGAATCGAACGATCGAAGCCATTGGATCGAATGATTTCATTCAATCCAATGGCTTCGATCGTTCGATTCGAACGAAAATCCTTTGATTTTAGCGATCGAATGGTCGAACGATTTTGACGCGAACGCCTATTGGCGAACGTCGCGCGACGTTCGCGAACTTGCGGCGGACGCGAACAGCAGATGTTCGCGCGAACAAGTTCGCCGGCAAACAGTCCGCGACATCCCTATCCCTGGAGCAGGGGGCAATGTAGATAAAATCACTAAGGACATATTATATTAAGTTACTAATAGTCTTTTTCAGTAAATATCTCATTGAAATTATAAAACCAATGAAAAATACTCTATCATCAGGGCTGGAGAAAAGCGGTGGTCTTTAATTAAACATACACTAAATCAGGCTTCTTTGGTATTTTCCAGCATGAAAGATTCTAATTGCAAATAAACATTGGTATTTTCTGGCATGACAGATACTAATTAGATGTGAAAACACATTACTGGTATTTTGTGACATGACAGATACTAATTAGGAGTGAAAATATATTATTTGTAATTCCTGGCATGGTAGATATTAATTGAAAGTGAATATATTTGAATTATCTTACCAAAACTGGGGAGGCCTATTCATTAAAGGTTGAATTTAAGTGGCATTAGAGCTTTTTGAAACCATGATTAAACTCTATTTCTCTGAAAGTTATTAAAAGATCCAATTTTAAAAAGCACAAATAAAAAAGCTGAAAGATCCAAAAAAATGCTAATATCTCAAAAATCATAAAAAAATTACGTTATTTGGACAATTACAAGAAAAAAAAATGAAAAACAAATGAAAACAGCTAAAAGTCTGAATGGTTAAAAAAGGTCCAATAGGATCACTGCAGCTAATATTGACTGCTTTTACATGATTTTTGCGCTAAATTTTGGATTTTTAGAGTTTAAATAAATTTTTAGAGAAAAAATACATTTCTTGGAAAAAAAAGAAATCCGAATATTAGTAAATCGGCCCCTAAGTGTGAAAGTCATCAAGAATAATGTAGTAGTAAATTAGTTGGAAAATAAAAAAACATGTATGAGGATAAAACATGTTTCGTGCCTAGCAGGGCACTTAATCATAACCTATAACCCATAGACTGGCCTTGCCCTTTTTTGGAAGCATCTTCATGACAACCATGGTAACCAAAAAACATTCTTAGAGTACTGAAACTTACTGGACCTACTACTCATATGTTGTACAAAAACATTTTTTTCTAACTATATTACAAAAGATGTTCTCATATATGAATCAACTTTTTTTAGGGTCGAAATACTTAGAATGACATCTGTGACCAACAAATTGCTACTGATTAAATCACATGATGTTATATTCAAAGAACAATTGGGGTCGAGTGGGTTGAGTCAACCCACTCAACTCCAATTGTTCTTTGAATATAACATCATATGATTTGATCAGTCTATGCAAAATCCACCTCAATAGGAGAAGACCTTGTATAAATGTTACAATCCATATCCATGAAGCCATCATTCTATTTAAATATGTTACATCAAAATGACCTATCATTGGTGGCTAGACATTCCAAGAAAGGTATCATGATGACATGAGTATTGGCAAGATGCTGCAAAATTCCTCATAATTACTTGATACATCCAAGCCAACTTGAATGTGTCACCTGAAGAACCTGAATTCATTAAATGACATATGAGTTGCTAATGCAAATTGTCTGTTTAATTTTGGCAAAACTTACCTAAATTTTCAATCGAATAATATCGCTGTTTGCTATCCACCCTGACTGTTTCTGCATATGGGCTTCCAACTCCATAGCCAATAATGTAGCCTCTCACTACAATGTTGGGGTTCAGCGGCGGAGTCCAACTCATAATGATACTGGTTGTTAATGGTCTTACATGAAGAGAACTTGGCTGGTCTGGAACCTGGGATTCTGGAGGCAGAAGGAAACAATTATTAATATATTTTTATTCCTGCAGCACTGCTAATGTTATTTAATAATACATACATGGAATACTAAGGGGGTTATTTATCAAAGTCTGATTTTATAAAAAAAAAAAACACGAATATTTTGTGATTTTTATATTTGGAGTTTAGTAAATAACCCCCTAAATAGCAACCAGAAGAATAAACTGTAGGGCATGGGATGAAAGTTATGCTTAATGCAAAAAGAAATGTAATGGAAACCAACTTTAATCTCTGCATATTACGTCATTACAGATCATGTTTAATGTATGATTAGAACAGAAGTTCATGGGAAATCAACCCAGATTATTGTTATTTAACTTCAACTTCAAATTTGTTCAGCTTTAAAGCTAATTATTTGAAGAAACTTAGGATGTCCTAGATCCAATTCATATGACATTTAAACAGAAAATTAATCCAATAGCTAATAAATGATTCAGCATTGGAATTGATTCAGTGCATGCAGCTTAAAATATTTATCTTAGGAAAATGTCATTATTATAAAAATGCTGCCAAACCACCTACAAATAGGAAATATTTCATTGACTGTATTTCGTCAAGAGTGAAAATAACAGTAGATATGTTAACTTGGTAAACAGTGTATTTTACAAACAATGGGAAATACATTTTATATTGGCCAAATATACACAAAAAACTATGTAATCATTTTAAAATTTAACATCTTGGATGAAAAAATGCAAATTCATAGGCATACACAATTAACTGATACATATATGTATGTCAGAGGAGCAAAAGGAGAAACTGTCTCTTAGGTGTATGTTTTAAGTGGTGAGAACAGTACAATATTACAAGAACCTTATGGAGCACAACATAGTAGCTTGTTCCTTTGAGAGCTGAAGGGACATGCTAAAAGCAAACTCCACTGAAGATACTCATAATATAGAACAAATCTCCATTATAAGTCTCACACCACTTGAAGACATACACCTGCCTGAAGTATTCCCAAATGAAATCCTGGAAACTACACTTGCCCTTTAAATCTAATACCTTAAGCTGAGTAGTAGTTTCCAGAAAAGGACAGGAACAGGGTTAAGCTTTTAAATACTTTATATTGAAGAAACATTGTTCCGTGGGGTTCAATAGTCCATATTTGGAGGCACCAAACATTGTATAAAAAACAATTATAAACCTTATTACTTAATTCACTGAGCTGGGTCTTCCACTAGGTTTTGATCAAACTCTAATTCACATAAAATATATTTCTAAATATAGCAATTTTCAGTCATTTTTAAAACATTAGGAGAGTTATTTACTAAAACTCATTTTTTTATTTTTACAAAGTTGACCTAACTCCCATCCATGAATTTAACTCATTTATCAATAATTCTTTTGGAGCTAAAAAACGTTGCAACAAAATGTGTACGTCAGTTTCGAATTGTACGATGGGCATCCTGAAAACTAGACTTTAATATATTATCACAATGAGAACTCATATTTATCGGATTATCAGACGAAAACCAACGCAGATCAAGAAACATCTTCATGGACATCTGCCATTGACTTCTACAGGTGAAATGGAAATATTTTCAGATTTGGATATGTTCAGCTTTGAGGTATAATAAAGCTCTAAAAATCGGAATTATTCTTTATCCTCTAAAAATTCAAGTTTTCCCATTTAAAAACTCAACCAGAAAAATTTAAGTTTAATAAATGGGCCCCTAGTTGTTAATATGCTGAACAGAAAGCAGGTGAATTTTCTTGCATTTAATATCCTTAATTTTGCCTATTTTTTTGTTGACTTTGATGCTAATTATGCAACTGTATGGTGGTGTCAGCTAGTGAGGAGTGAAATGCTGTTGCAAACACGGATTCAACTCAAAGTTCTGCAATCCAGTGAATATTTGTGTGAAACCATAGCAACATTTTGTCATAGAATTTTTTGCCTTGAACGTTCATGAAACGGAACCCTAATGTTCATCACTAGTGTCTGCAACCTCAAATTTAAGACAAATTTATCAAAAATTCAAGATTGCGTTTTTCCACAATTCTAGGGAAAAAAAAACATGATGGTAGAAAAAAAGTCCCTGGAGTTTAGTGGTGATTTTTTTCCCATGACCATGAAACTAGATCTCAAAAGCTGATAAGTCCCTGGCTTTATCTGTTCTTTACTTTTTTTAAAAAAGAAATAAATAAGCACTTACAAATGAAATGCTCAGAAAACATCTTTCATAAATAATGTTGTGTGCTTCAATTTGAACTTTTTGCCTTGCCCCCTCTTTTAGCATTGGGCAAATAAATGCTAATCTGATTTATGCAGAGCCTTTCTACAATTTATTACATATGCATTACATTGCTCAGCACTTCCAATTATGTATCCAATAGATTTACAGAAAAGCCAATGGAGGTTCTTTTTCTATCCATTTTCCATAATGTTAACAGGTTCTCTACATTTTCATTCCGACAAATGAAATGAAACCTTTTAAGCACAATCGGCTGCAGGCACTATCATTGCATGCAAATCCTGAAGCTGCGAATAAATATTTAAAATTTTCCCCAGATGTCAACAAGCACATGGGAGCTTTGCAGGGAGCCTTGACTCAGCCGTGATGTTTGGCTTTCTAATCAGTTTAACAAAATGCAGTAATTAAAAGAAATATCCAGTGGGAATTGCAGACTTATTCTTCATCACACTGTTCCTCTCCTTGATGCTTATTTCAATCACAGGCATGGTAAAGGCAGGAGAAACATCACAAACTATACAAATGCTAAAGGAAATGCAGCTAACAAGCTGTCTTGCATCACGACTGTATATTTACCATTAGTTGACATGTTTAGAGCTCACAGTAACTGACAGAAATATGAATTGTTTTGTCAGTGCAAGCAAGAGAACAAAAATAAAAAAAATGTCAGCCACAGGGCTCCAGATGCAACGGCCACGAAAATAGTCATTATTGCTTTTTGTATAAACACTTGGAACCATAAATAACAGTAAAATGTATATATATATATATATATTTCCCCCCCAATGTTAAAGGGGAACTCCGGCTTCCAAACCAAAATTTGATAAAGAGGCCACATAACACAGAAACCCCTAATATAAACATCACAGTTACCTGTTTGTTCAAAAAGTATGAATAAATACCATTTTTATGCTGAAATCCAGCTGTTTAACAGTTCTTCTCTTTCTGCATCATTTGAAATTCTCGCAGGAAAGGAGGGACTAAACACTGATGTTACAACTTGTAACAACTTCTCCACAGCTTACAGACAGCATGCAGGAACTACATAACCCACAATGCATTGCACTGGGATGTTCTGTTCCTTATTGAAATCACATGTGCAGGGAATTGTGGCTTTTGGAGGAACTACACTGAATTGGTTACTACTGCAGAGTCCTTAACCTTGTCTCTTAGGAGTCCCCAAACATTTTTACCTGTGAGCAACATTCAGATTTAAAAGGAATTGGGGAGCAATACAAGCATGAAAAATGTTGCTGGGGGTGCTGAATAAGGGCTGTGATTGGCCATTTGGTAGCCCCTAAATGGACTGGCAGCCTACAGGAGGCTCATTTTGGCAGTGCACCTGTTTTTTATGCAACCAAAACTTGCCTACCAGCCAGTAATTAAAAATTAATAACCTGCTTTTAGGCCATGGGGAGCAACATCCAAGGGGTCAGAGAGCAACATTTTGCTCACGAGCCACTGGTTAGGGACCACTGCTCTTGATGAATCAGAAAGGAAATGCTCCTCAGCTTTTCGTCTGCAAGCTTCCATCAGTGTTCTACTCACTCAGCATCTGTTTCTGTTCATTTTATATTCTTACTGGAGTTGGAAGTCTGATTTTCATTGAAAGCTAGATCCTATATATTGTATCTTATAGGGGAGGCTACTTTTCCTAGCAAATGTATTAGAACTAATTCAAATAACCGATTCAAGTACAGACAAAATCTAACAAATAACTGACTTTGGCACAAATTCAGCATATAGAGAGACATTATTGCTGGTGATTTAAATAGAGTGAGCTCTAATACATCTTCTATACCCCCCTATAAGATATATTGGATTTAACTGTCATTGAAAATCAGACCCCCAACTCCTGCATGAAGAGACAGATGCTGAGAGAGGGATAGTGAAGAGTAACTTGAATATTTCAGAACAGTTCAGAATTTGTAACTGATTATATTTAGAAAATGTCTTATTTCAGAATGATGAAGCTTATTTAAATTTACATTTTTGCGATAGTTCACTTTTAAGTGGGTGTGAAATCTTTTGGACCCATTAAAATCAAGTTCCACAAATATTGCTGAATCCCTGGTCATTATGAGTAAATAAATATAAAAATTTTAGCTTGTCAAAAATTAGAACCAGATGCTTCACAGCAAATTTAATTTACGGTATAAAAGCAATGGTAAATTTACCTATGCTACCAAAATATTTTGAAAGTGTTAATTAATTAGGGCTTTATGGGGCTCCAAAAACTCCTGCCCCTGCAACCACAGGGTCTGCGTCCTCTTTAGTTACACCCCTTATTAAAACCTGTTCCCAAAACTAGGAAGTGTACTATGAAGACACTTAAGAGGAAGAATATGTATGTGGAAGAACCCAACAATATTTGAATGAAAAAAATGAAAGAAATCTGGGCTAAACCTAAAACTTTTTAGAACAGGGGTTCTCCTACCTGATGTACTGTAATCATTGCCAGTCAATAGATGAAGCCACAGAGGTACTAAAAGGATTCTAGTTTATTTTAGATAGTTACTGAAATAACTATTTCAGATGGTCTGAGGTATTTCTGGCTGCCACTATATTTGGGCCAGAGATATACAACAATAAGGTTTTTGTAGTTACATATTGGATGCAAATACTACAAACCCTCACTACCAGTGACTTGTGCAATAAATCCCCCCTTTTCCTCCAGGAGACATATCCTAAAAAGACCATAACAAAGTATGCAACCTTACCATCAAGATCATTCTCTGGTGTTTCAGCTGTGTACCAGTCTGAAGAAGGTCCAGTTCCATTTACAGTCATAGCAGCCACTTGAAAACTGTATTGGCTTCCTTTTTCAAGTCCTAAACAACACAAACAAACCACCATTAAGTAAACTAAAATTGACCTCACAAAAAATCTCATCAAACATACTTACAGGTCTAAAAAAAAGGTATTTGTCCTATTACTAGCAGTGAATCATCATATTATGAGTGTTAACAGATACATGAAAATTTAGTTAATTAGGCATCAACATAAACACTTCATTAATAAGATCCCCTGTATCACTGGAAATTTTATTTGAAAGTATGCGGTGCATCCTTATACATTGCAATTCCTCATAAACCTAATCACAAATATTCTTTGCTTCTTTCCCCTTTATATTCAGCTTAGAAATTTTATCTACTACATCATCATTCTTACCATCCTCTATAAAGTTTTCAGCTGAACGATGGTTTTGGGGCATAAACTTAATGTGTGGATTTATTCATTTTTTCCACATCCTATTATGTAGTGGAGCCTTATCCTTTATCATTTTTGGTGCTGCATTAAATACACTGGTAAATTTCCAAGAAATTCATTAAGAGCAAGATACTCAATAAAATACTACAAAAAAATTAAAATTGAAAAAAAGAAATCGAGAATTTTAATAAATTGTAGATCTGAATCAAAACAATGGCATGTTCATGAACTATATCATGTCTTCTGCTCAGGAAATACAGACCTGTGAAGAGATACCAGAGGTTGTTGGGTTCCAGAGTTTCAAGTTCCCCCCTCCGGGTTGTCTTTCTATGCCGAATTTTGTAGCCTGTAATGAATCCATTTTGTGTTCCCGGTGGAGGAGGTAACCAGCTGACTTTTATACTCTGAAAAAGAGAATTATGTCCGGTTTAATGGCTGCAGGAAGCACAGAACCAGGTATGATGGATACAGGCAGGAGACACTCTGCATAACTGGACACATCTCTAGCAATGTACTTTATAGGAGATCTGTTATCCTGCATGCCAATGCCAGGAAGTTGCTGTTCTTTAGTAACTTAACATTGTAACTACTGGTAGACCCCTTGGAGTATAAAGCCATGCTCAGTTCATATTATACAGATAATAGATCCCTTTTTGGCTCAGAGGAGTAAAAAAAATCATGGTTGGTAGGAACAAGTATGGACATGGTTACTACTCTGGTGTCATAATATTGTATAGTTAGGAAGCACACCAATGTATACTGCACAAGCCTTTAAATAATTTTACAGCAGAATAGCAGCACAAGCTTTCAGGGAACAACCCCCTTTCTCAGATGCAGACTTAGGGGGTGATTTATCAACAATCAAATTAACATTTTTGCCACCATTTGTATTTTTTTTTTTTGCCCTAAATCCCCAGAATTCCAATTATGCTTCAAAAAAAACTCAACTGTACAATATTTAAGTGCAAAAAACTTGAATCTAAAAGCTGCTGAGCTAATGTCAATGGAAGCTGTATATGGCAAAATATTTTTTCAAAGTGAAATAGGTATAGAATTCTGGAAGAACCTTATCTATACCTTCTTCACATGTGAGGCTACTTTACAAGTTGAAAATAAATCCATGAAAATGTTGGTGTTGGCTTACTATAATATTCCCATTTTTTTCTTTTGACCCATAACCTTAGACCTTTGTGCCAAAGGATTAATTTAGGGTTCATAGCAACCATTCAGCATGTATCTTTTGTCATTATACTGCAGGTAGAAATATGAAATAACATCTCTGATTGGTTGCTGTTGATTGTTGCCTTAGTGTAACTGAGCTTTGTAATTAGCAGAGCGAGTTGGATATAATCCAAAAATATGTATCCTCTTCATCCTAATGTTATTTTAACACATGATTTGACTCTTCTCTTTGAATGGGAAATGTACTTAACACAATTTTATTTCAACTACTTTGAAATGTTATTTCACTTTCTGAACAATGAAAGAAACACTTGAGCTGTGAAATGTTTCTTATTGCACCAAAATGTTGAACAATTTGCTTAAAACCTTCACAGAAACATATTTTCTAGCTCAGCTTCTCTAAAATAGTCCATGATTTATATGCAAAACCAAAAATAGACTTAAAATAAAAAGGAAAATCCCTGTTATGTGGGGCCGCAACATATTCAGATAGAAAGAGTTTTCTAGTAATTAGTTGTCCAAGTAGATATGTTTGAGATGTCCTGCTACAGGTATATGTATTAAATGGATACCTGGTTTTCTTCAGAACATCATGACTTTGGATTTAGATTTGGCCAAATCTTTTAAACATTGGGATAATTGATGAGGAGGTATTTGTTTTATTTTATCAAGTAAAATGTTTTTGCTCAGTGACATGAAAATAAATTTCAGGTAGCAGCAGAACGGTTTCTCAGGTGCCGAGTCTGGCTGCGACATAATTGATTTCACTACAGAAGTAAATCTCATGAGGTGCAGAAAACTGTGTTTAATGTATTGATGCTCCTCGTGAGATCTCAAGGAAAACATCGGAGAAAGACTTGATAAAATGTTCTAAATATGGCGGCGAGAGACATTTACTTAGCAGATGAATATCATATGTTTGTATATGTAGTGTGGGAATTTGGATTTTTAAATGTAAATTAAAATGAGATACATTTCTAGTTCAGAGCTAAAAAATGATTACAGAATTGTACTCAGTATGTGTTTGGGTGAACATGGATAGTCAATTCTATCTCTTTACTGAGACCTTTTGTAGCTGTTTTCTTGTAAAGAAATGAGATCCTCAAAACATTTTGGAGCCAGAGACCACTTGATCACAGTTTATAGATCACAGAATGTGTTTTCACTATTTTTTGGCCCCTAATTGACAGATATGCACAAGTATATCAGTAACATAGAGGTCAAAGTCAGTAACATCTAGAGTGTGGGATACTTGAAGGTCTATTTATGAAAGGTCAGAAATTAGTGGTTTTAGAGGTTTTTGACACTACGGGGCAGATGTATCAAGGATCGAATTTTGAGGGGTAAAATCCCTCGAAATTCGTCTGGGGAATGGAATCGAATAGGCAATTCGGGCGAATTTACGTCATGGCGAATAGTCGAATGGGCGAACATTATCCCGGCAAATAGTCGCACGATCAAATATTCGATCGAAGGATTTTCATTTGATCGAATGATCGATCAAATGCCTTTTTATTCGATCAAAAACTTAGAAACAAAGCCTATGGGACTTTCCCATAGGCTTTTAAAGGAATTGGGTAGGTTTAAGGTGGCGAAGTAGGCAGTCAAAGTATTTTTAAAAGAGACAGTACTTCGACTATCGAATGGGCGAATAGTCGCAGCGTTTTTTTGCTCGATCTATTTGAATCATTCTACTCAGGTGAATTACGCCAATTCGATAGTCGAAGAGCACAAAAAACTACTCGAAATTCAAGTTCACCCGAGCTTGGTGAATGTGCTCCATCGACTAAACTCACAAACTGTAAAACTATGAAGGTCATGAGATTTATTAAAAGATCCAAATAAAAAAAGTAGAAACGGAAAATAATGGTGATAACACTTAATAACTGGTTTAAACCATGAATTTTTAAAGATTCATGGAAATTCTAAATTCGATTGTTAGTAAATGGGCCCCCTTAGGAGTCCACCACCATACCCATTACTACCAACATTAGAAGTGTAAGATGAACCACTGCTAAATGCCTCAACACTAAAGGGCCTATTTTTTAAGCCTCAATTTTTTCTGGTCAAGTTTTTAAGGGGAAAAATCTGAATTTTTGAAGATTTATTATGCTCCAAAGCTGCTAAAAATCAGAATCCAAAAATACTCCAGCTAAAACCTAAGTCGTGCAAAAGCCAATGGCAGATGTCCCTTTTGCAATTGGAAGATGTTTTTTTTTTTGCCTTCATGATGTTTAAGGGTTTTGTGCTGTTTGACACTGGTTTTCGATTGAAAATTCATAAAAAACCAAGGGTTTTGGGCGGCAACTTAAAAATGTTGAGGTTTTCGAGAGACCATTTGGAAAAGTCGCACTATTTGAATTGTCGCACGATTTTGTCAAGACTTTTTCCCGCACTTACAATTTTCGTTTGGATTTTATTGCAAATTAAGCCAAATCATGGCTGGGAGTTAGGTAAAATGTTTATTTTTAAAATAATGACACAAATCCAAGTTTTAATAAGTACCCCCCCCCAGAAACACCCTTATTTGTCTTATTATAACTGTGAAGGCATTATGGCAATGGGAATGGGTAGGCCCATCAGTCACCCACACAGCAGTCTCAAAAGATAATCCAATAGAATTTGATTTCTGCCCTAACATTATAGAACTGAAATAGATTTCAATCTTATGAATAAAACTCAATTTAACGATATCCCTAGGGCCTTAGTGGGGCTAGGGATAACAAGCATAAAAAGCTGCATTTCATTGTTATCTGCATATTAGATTGCAAGCTCTTCCTAAAATACTGCTTGCACAGGGAAAGAACCCACTGTGTGATGCTGGCATAACTACATACAGTAAGATTAAAGACATAGTTATTGTTGGATAGTGAAATTGGATGTAGGCAGTGGAAATACAATTAGCGCAGTAAGAATCAAACACAAACTAATATTCTTAATAATTCAAAAGATTCCAGTTTCTAACAATGATTACGCTCTCTTCCTTGTTATATGGTCTTTCCATCTCGCAACCTTCTTGTGTTTACTAATTCAGATAATCTGCTCCTTCACAGTGGGACAGTAATTCGGAATATGATTTTTTTTTTTTTTTTTGCTTGCAAGAAAGAACAACAACAAAAATGGCTGCACTTCAATCTTAATTAAATATGCATGTTTAGTAAATGAAAAAAGTTTTTTTCTATTCTCCTATGGTAGTGCCGCTGTAATGATCAGACAATCCCTACAGACTTCTTTATGCAAATATTTTACAGCGGTTGATAAACTCATTTTGCATTTTTAATGAAAGCAGACAACAGGGTAAAAGCTCTTGTTACGCTTGTAGAAGGGTCTCTCAATTTCTGCTGCTCTCTTCTTCATGTCCGACAACACTTTGTTACATTGAAAACTTGAAAAAGACCAAGGCTCATCAATGCATATACTGGTGCAGAATGACCCCCACCCAAACTGTCTTTTACTGCCTGTGGGCTGGGACTGTAGAAAGCTTATAAAATCATTTACTCTTTTCTTGTTTCACCACACTTACCTTTACTGTATATCTTAAAGGAAAACTATACCCCCAAAATGAATACTTAAGCAACAGATAGTTTATATCAAATTGAATGACATATTAAAGAATCTTACCAAACTGGAATATATATTTACATAAATATTGCCCTTTTACATCTCTTGCCTTGAACCACCATTTCGTGACTCTATCTGTGCTGCCTCAGAGATCACCTGACCAGAAATACTACAACACTAACTGTAACAGGAAGAAGTGAGGAAGCAAAAGGCAGAACTCTGTCTGTTAATTGGCTCATGTGACCTTACATGTGGTTTGTTTGTGAGTACAGTGAATCTTATGATCTCAGGGGACGGCCCTTATTTTTTAAAATGGCAATTTTCTATTTATGATTACCCAATGGCACATACTACTAAAAAAGTATATTATTATGATAATGGTTCATTTACATGAAGCAGGGTTTTACACATGAGCTGTTTTACTCAGTATCTTTTAATAGAGACCTACATTGTTTGGGGGGTATAGTTTTCCTTTAAGAAGCCTCAAAGGCTGCACTTGTCCAAAAAAGTCACCCAAGCCACTTATAAAGGTATAGAATCAGCCACCACAACATCAACAGACAGGGCATTCCCCAATGTCACTGTCCTCACTGTGAAGAACCACCTACGCTGCCTCAAATGAAAGTCCTGTTCCTCTAGTCTAAAGGGGTATCCTCTCGTTCTTTAATCTTTTTGATGAGAAAAGGTTCCACCACTAACTGTCTATGTCCTATAATGTTCCAACCGGTATTTAAACCCTGTTAACCCCTCCCATTATGTGGGACAAACATTCAATGGGGATTAACCCTATATTCTTAGTATAAACACATAGCTTCCACTGTGGGGCATATGTATCCGATCCTATGTATCATTGATAGTAAATTAGAGTAACATATTCATTTTTAACAATCTTGGTTAAATTCTTGTGCATGAATGTTACTCTAATTATAGTATAGTATACTCTAGGGTTAATCCCCATTAAATGGTTTTAAACATAATGGGAGGGGTTAACAGTGTTTAAATACCGGTTGGAACATGCTGCCAATAGAGACACCTATGACTTAGTGCCGGAGGGTATGAAAAGCGTAAGGTGGGCCATGTGGGGTCAGTATGTATCGGAATTTTAATGTAACTCAAATAAATACTTTGTTTTGACTAATGAAAAGCCTTGGGACATATATCTTTTGATATACATTTTTTGTATGCCTATGGAATTGGGGCAAGTCTCTTTGGCTTAATGGAGGATATACAGAAATCAGATGTGGATTCCTGCCTAAATATTGATGTCCTATTATGTACATGGAAAGAGTAACCATGTCCGTTTACAAGTGCCTGTTCTCCGGAAAAAACTGGACAGTCTACCCTTATAGTTTTCCATCCCTTTTGCCAGTTTTCTCTTTTCTGTAGTCTCTCAATATCCCTCGTAAGTACTAGAGCCCAAAAACTGCTCTTCACACTCAAGGTAAGTCCTTACTAGGAACCTATAATGTGGCAGAATTATGTTATCATCCCTCAAGTTAATGCCTTTTATGTAAAGTACTTTATTTGCTTTAGTAGCCAATGAGTGGCACTGCCTAGACTTACACAGCTTGTTGTGCACAAAAAAATCCTTCTTAATTAAGGAGGTCCCTCAACAAACTGCCATTTAATGTTTAGCTCACATTTATGTTATTTATACCAATGTGCATAACCTTGCACTTATGAATAGACATGCACCAAATCCAGAATGTGGCCGAATTCTGCATGCCAGGCTAAACTGAATCCAAACCTTAAAAATTACAAATTAAAAAAATTGCAAGTGTTATTCAGGTTTTTTTTTCACCATTCCAGATATGCAAATTATGGTTCAGATGTGGTTCAGGATTCAGTCGGATCCCAAAAACAAGGATTTGGTGCCTACAACTAGTCACATGTACGTTGGAAAACATCTGTCCTTTAAAAATGATTTCTCATTAAAAAAAGACTGTTTAAAGGAACACTATACCCCTAAAATAAATACTTAAAAACCCCAGGTCCCGACCATTCTGGATAACAGGGCCCATGCTTGTACTAAAAAACAGTATATTATTATGAAAATTGTTTGGTTACATGAAGCAGGGTTTTACATATGAGGTGTTTTATTTAATATATTTTTATAGAGACCAACATTGTTCGGCGAGGGTATAGTTTTCCGATGAATAAAACAGAGACTATTTTTCCATGCTTGATCCCCATACACAAATAAATATATCTAAACATACTTAATATGTGTCCTTCTGTTCCAAGAACTACAGACGTTCCTAATCGATACGTTATGGATCGAACTAGAGCAGGTAAACAGCTAGAGGTCACCAAACAATGTAACACATTCTACTGATCTCTTGTAAATGAATAGTTGTTGTTCTAAATGATTGCTGAGATGAGATTTGCCATGTTAAAGCCCACAGCAATGAAATGAGTTAACCACCTATTTCAGAACATATATAGAGAATGCTAGAGCCTTCCATCCCCAATCAGTGTATTAATTCAGTACTCTCTTTTATATTGTTACGTTCTGTAATTGAAGTGCCAACATATTACTTGACTACATGTTAATTTATCATTATTAAACCATACTATAGTCAAATATAACAAATAATTATACTCAATAAGAATATGGATATATCTGTTGGTGAGCACTGTGAATGGGTCCAAAAGCACTTATCAAAATGTAAAATAAAAAAGCTCACTTCAAGCATTTATTTGTGCATAATCAACACAACAATTAGATACAATATTATGCAATTATAAAAATCAATGTGAAACATAAGCAGCCTCATGTCAGCCATTCCCTCCTGGCATGTTTCACGCCATTGGGAGCTTCATTGCCTCCTCTGATGAAGCACCCAATGGCAAAGTGAGCTACTCTGTGGGGCACATGTACTATGGGTCGAATATCGAGGGTTAATTAACCCTCAATATTCAACCATCGAAGTAAAATCCTTTGACTTCGAATATCGAAGTCGAAGGATTTACAGCATTTAGTTCGATCAAACGATCGAAGGAAAAATCGTTCGAATGATTTTAATCCATCGATCAAACAATTTTCCTTCGATCAGAATTACTTAGAAAGCCTATGGGGAAGGTCCCCATAGGCTAACATTGGTGCTCGGTAGGTTTTAGGTGGCGAAGTAGGTAGTCAAAGTTTTTTTGAAAGAGACAGTACTTATAGTCTAACAATTTTTAGTTTGCATCATTCGATTTAAAGTCGTAGTCGAAGGTCGAAGTAGCCAATTCGATAGTCGAAGTAGCCAAAAAGAAAACTTCGAAATTAGAAGTTTTTTCATTCTAATCCTTCACTCGAGCTGAGTAAATGTGCCCCTGTGTGTTCTTTATTTTAAATATAACAAATAGTGCATAATTTGTTCAGGTAGGTACCTTTATATCTGAAAAACAGGGAGTCTTAAAGGGGACAAATTTAATGGGGATTTCTCAAATCTTTTTGGAAGCCTGACCTTAAAGATAAACAAATGTATTAACATCCCTAGCTATGCTTTGGGGTAATTGTTGTAAGAATAAGCCTTAAAAAGTTGCTTTTGAATGAAAATGTTGCCAAAAGCTTTACTAGCACCATCCAGACATGACGAGGCCCATTTAGTAAAGGTCAAACTTAAGTGGTAGTTAGTGATGAGCGAAATTTTTCGCCACAAATATAACTCCCATAGACTCAAAAGGGTGAAAAACTTTTACAGGTCAAAATTTTTTTATCGCCCATAGACTTCAATGCATTTCGCCCATCACTAGTGGTAGTGGCTTTTATTATTATTTATTATTATTATATATTATTATATATTATTATATATATTAAATATATATATTTATTTTATTATTATTAATCCCTTGAAAGTTAGTAAAAGATCTGTATAGAAAAAGTATGAATGGAAAAAAAATGCAGAAAAAATAAGAATGGGGGTCATTTATCAACACTGGGCAAATTTGCCCATGGGCAGTAACCCATGACAACCAATCAAATTGCTGCTTTTATTCTTCTACTTGCAGCTGGCTTTAAAAAGCTATTCACTGATTGGTTGCTATGGGTAACTTCCCATGGGCAAATTTGCCCAGTGTTGATAAATGAGCCCCAATATCTCTTGAACCTCTAAAAATTTACTTTTTTGTATAATTACAAGCAGAAAAAAAATCCGAAAGTCTAAATGGCTAAAAAAAATTCCAGTAGGATCAATGCAGCTCCCATTGACCTCTATAGGATCTCAACTGCTTTCAATTGGAGAAATTTTGTATTCAAGTGTTTTGTGGTTTTTAAACTCAATAAATCAAAAAAATTTTTTTTGGAGTTTTAGAGAAATTTAAAAAAGTCAACCTTTATAGTTAAAAACATGATTCGTGAAAAAAAGGAAATCCAAATGTTTGTAAATAGGCCCCATCATTTTCTGATGGCTACTTTCTCAGGCTGAATTAACTGAGTTGTAGCTCTCAGTACTTTGCAATGTTAGATGGCAGCCAATCAGCAGCTAGGAGGACCTGACAGGTAACTGCAGTCTATCTTGCCACATGGGAAGGCAAAACATCCTACTGTGCTTCTTGGGAAGGACCATTAAGACACGAGACACAAAGCAATTTGCATAATTATAGAGGTAAAGGTCAATTATGATGAGAAGTGCAGAGGGCTAAATACAAGATCGAGTGCAACTCCCGGGTTTTTTTTACCCTGACGCAGGCTTAACCCCCATGATTCCAATGTAACTGTGGTTGCCAGTTGCATAATGCAGTTGTGTCTATTGCACCCTGGACAGATTGACTCCTGCCTGCAAATCCCCAATGTTAACTTGGTTTAAATAAACTTTTAGCTCATTATACAGTAAATATCTAGTCTGGCTCAATTAGTTAATTTGTTCTTTATTTTTTCAGGGGGGGATTTGAATTACTTGCCTTTGATAGAGCTACATTTCTATCATTAGTTATCACTGCCTTTTTTTCTGCAGAAAAAAATGAAGGCCAGTTACGATAGGACCCTATAAGCATCATATCACCCTACTATAATATGTAGGCTGTCATGTACTGCTTTAAATGTTATTATAATGAAATATTACAAGTCATTAGAAAGGATATATTTATATTAATGCGCATTTAGCCGGCGCTGTTAACAGATTTCAAGTAAAACAATTTCAAAAAGACTCTGAAAGTCTGAAAATAAGCACCTAGTGCTCCATGATGGATTATGCCACATTAAACAGATTTTCCGCCTGAACTGAAATACATATCTGAACCGCCTGCACATTATGAGCGTCTTTCAAACCATTAGTCTATTTGTACTCAAACCAAAAATAGACAGCTGTAGCTCTTAAACTCAAAGATTCCATCTTATCTGCTGGGAGTTTCACAGGGAACTGTAGTGTGAGAATATTCCATTTATAATATGTCTCTCCCTATCCTCATTTAACTCAGAATTTTTTTACAGCTTTGACCCCTTCAAAATACAGTAATTTTAAGCACTCTCTACGAACTAAGAACCATCATGAAAGAAATGTATTTTCTTTTCAGTAGTGAAAGAAGTTCATCTTCTTGATAAATATTGATGATAAAGGGTATGACCAGCTGGGTCACTCTCCTACAGTAACTTCACTACTTCCCCGTTCACATGTTCTGGGACAGGTTACATTGTTATATGGTTAATTTGGGTTATAAAATGGCAGCTGTCCTCAAATACATCCTTTCCATGAATCCCCACATTAGGAAAAAATGCTTACTGACTGTGCACCTCTCTCTGTAAATAGACCCCCTCAAACTCATATGTAACTGTTGCTCTGGATAATTTCCCAGTCCAAGAAGACATCCAAGCACATATTAAAGCCTAGTCTGCCATCAGAAATGACGGGGCACCATACAACAACATTATCTGGGCCCCCTGGTGCCGCCCACTCCAGTCCAGTCTCCAAGCCACACACCAGATCCCACCCACCCCACAGTACTGTGCCTTCACTACATGGGAGAGCAGGTACACCTCCCTGGGAACTTCTTTGATCCATAATCACACACAAGGATAAAGTCGAAACACTGTAACTTTTAATCATATGCAGAATATGAATCTCTTTACAGTCTCTCTTTGATGGGTGTTGTTTGTAGTCACACAGATTATCTGTAAATGCTTCCCACAGACAATCATCCCGTGTATGCATACACAACTTTCAGGATGAATGTTCACATCACCCCAGAGGTAGTATTTACTGCCTTTGGTGCAGAATCCCCACTGAAGGTGAATCTCACGCTCCAAGGATCACTCTATCCCTGAGCCTAACCTCTTGAGTTCCTAACCTGGTGGCCTTGTCATCGCAGGGTACTAACCCTCCTGGACTCCTTGTTGGAGCCTCTAGCTGCTCTCTAAATAATGATTGATCCTCTTTTTCACTCCTAGAGTGACTATAACAGAACTTCCCTTGCACTTATTCTCAAACCTTTCCTTGTGTCAGACCCTATGGAGCTCCACTGTACTTTCTTTAGCAAGTGTACAGACTAAAACAGACTGAGCTCATGGGATTTTCCCCTTTTATAAAATATAACAATGGCATCTACTGGCTAATCACTTAACTGCCAGCAGAGTACTTTCACATAGGAATAGGAAACAGCTTCCCTTCTATAACTGAGGACCCAATCTAGCGGACTTAAGGTGGCCATGCACAGACAGATTCAAGCTGCCGATATTGGTCCATTAGACCAATTCAGCAGCGTATCTGCCAGTGTATGGGGGCTTCTCATGGGTCTCCCCAATCTATATCTGGCCAGGATATTGATCTGGCAGGTTTGATTTTTCTGGTGATCAAGGACCGCATTGGCTAGTTGATGCGGCCCTATGACCCGTCAGCACCCATTCTCTATGATGTTATTTGATTGTTCAGAATAACCAGATATTGCCCATCATCATATCAGCAGATCAAACCAAATATTTCTAAAAACACATTTGTATTTATTCAGTTCATGCATTAACCTGGAGATTCCTGCCTGAAGCCAATCTATAGTTTACATATGGAGCAGACATTCCATATAGCAGTTATTAGCTAGTTATTCTGCTAGTCACTAGATTTCACACATATGTTCACAGAATGGACATTCAGATGATTTCTTATATCATCCTTATTGTCTAGCGAAGGTGTTGAAAGTATTCTGAATTCACAGTTAAAGAATATATTGCCTAGCTGCTTCCAGAACTGCATGATCCTCCTAAATTTGTAGTAGGGGGTGGGATCTATGTCAGAATATGGAAATATTTCCTGTCAATATATTTCAAACAATTTCCAGCTGCATATATATATATATATATATATATATAAACCAAACTGCTGTACAAAAAACGCACAACCAGGTCTTTGCAAAGGTGTCCAAAAAAAAACAAAATTTTATTTCGACGTTTCGGCTTCTCTACTGAAGCCTTTCTCAAAAGGCTTCAGTAGAGAAGCCGAAACGTCGAAATAAAATTTTGGGTTTTTTTGGACACCTTTGCAAAGACCTGGTTGTGCGTTTTTTGTACAGCAGTTTGGTTTACATAATTTTTTTGAATTCTGCACCCAGGCAGTTGCTGTTATATAACGAGTGCTCCGGTTTTGTGTGTATATATATATATATATATATAATATATATATATATATATATAATTCGAAAAAACAGGTGGACACCAGGTGTGCACCTGTCTTTTCGGATAATGGATAACACAGTTTTCTCAAGGTAGCACCCAGGTAAATGATCTATTACTTAACTAATTGATGGATGGTGTGCGTTAGGCCTTTGGACTGTGTGTATATATATATATATATATATATATATATATATATATATATGTGTGTGTGTGTGTAAAAACAGCAACAAGTCCGCACTCATAGTCTTATGATACAAAAAAGTGTATATTTATTCAACCTTTTCGGCTCTTAAACGCGAGCCGTCATCAGGAAGTCCTGATGAAGGCTCGCGTTTAAGAGCCGAAAAGTTGAATAAATATACAATTCTTTGTATCACAAAACCTATGAGTGCGGACTTTTTGCTATTTTGATATTGTGACTCTATGTTCCAGCACCTAGGCATTTATTAGTATATAATACTAGTATTAGTATAGTAGTATTAGTTTCTAAATAAAAAAACATTTATACTTTGGACAAGTCCTGTGAGTGTGGCTGCTTTTTGGGAAGAATATATATATATTCTTATATATATGTATATATATATATATATATATATATATATATACACATAAATCTGTCACTGTTATCTTAAATGACTTTAGTTTTTCACATGACTTCAATTAGCAGTAGGAAACTAGGCTCCATACACTATAGAACATCCAGTATTGTTTTTATAAGGGGAAAAATGCTCACTTTACCATAAATAAAATCCCAGCTGGTTCAACTGAAGGTTATGTACTGAGGAAAGGTTTGTCCTATTGTGGCCTTCTTTTAGAAAGTCTAATCTTTAGCTCATGACAATGATTTATATGAACAATACATTCTGCAGATAGCAGCTCTACAGTCCCAGCAAAGAAATAGCTTTCAACACAGTGAATGAATCTTGGAGTTATCCTCTGATATTGTCACTTCCTATTTATGGAACCACAAAGAATGCACATATATCAGTTCTGGACTCATCAGGGACAGTTGATTACATCAGTGCTTTGCATGTTGGAGATACATATTTAACAGCTTGAGGGTCCAGGAAATCAATTGCATGTGAGGCACAATGTCCATGAGATTTATTAAAAGCAATCTCCAGTCTTATCCTGTGATGCGACCTGATGCCACATACTCTACTAAAGAACAAGTATTTTTCACTTATAAAACATGACTATCAAACCTACACTCTGCTATTATTGATTCAGATAAATAAAGCAAAGCCTAGCTAAAGGCCCACAAAACAAAGACCTGAACAGATCTTCTTATTATGATTAAAAAGACATTAATTAACATATATTATTATTAAAGAATTAATTTTGTTTGTGGTAAGAGATCCAGAGTCCAACATATTATAGGTGAATAAAAAACCCAAAATATAAACATTCTTCCATTGATTTTGCTTTAACTTTGATGTTTACCATGTCTCACTCTAATTTTCAAAGTCGAAGAAGCCACAGCCATAGGGCTATCCACTAAATAGCCTAAAAAATATCTGTCTCATAGAAAACAACAGACAGCTCTTAATATTAATCTTGTTGCTGTGTAAATTTACCTTTGAGACCTCCTGAAAACAGAGTCTCGATGCCAATGTTGAAACAGAAATCAAATGTTATGAATTCAGGAAGAGCTCTGAGCGACACCGAAGCAATAATCCTACAGAAATATCCTTCGCAAGAGGATCATTTAAGCCTTGAAGTACTTTCACTTTTATAGCTTCAAAACAATTATATCTGTAGTTAGAATACAGTCTGGTTCCCAAATTAAATGAATTCCTTCTAGATGTAAACTTTATTAGATCATCGTTCAATAACGTTAATAGTCTGCTGAGTTGGCTCATTAGATACCATCCATTAGGAAGCTGTGTAAGACTTCAGGTCAAAGAAAGGTCTTTCAGGAAAACCTGTATATTCCATTTTCATTGGGATTTGAGTCACAAATTTGACTTTTTTTAAAATCACAGATTGGGCAAATTTGTGATTTATAAATAATTAACTATGTCAAAAGTTACACTGGTTAAAAAGATTGCTCATTTGGAAAGTTAGGTGAACAAGCAGATGTTTGGCTGGTAGGGTCACCTATCTACTGGGTCAAATCACAGGGAAAAATTATTCTTTACTCAATATTCTTCTGTCATGTTCTACTGACTTATTGGGATTCCAAATGCAAAACAAACAGCTTAATTACAGATGCAGCCACTTTGGTTTGTGTGTTTGACACAGAATAACTAAACACAGATATCCCACTTTTCCCATTTAACACAGAAAATTGTGTCACAACATCCCATCTAATTAAAGCATTCACCAATGTGAACAGTGGTGCTTTGGTATGCTAATGAAAAGGTTAAATGCATTAAATGAGTTAAGATGACTTTGGATAACACAGTTTCTTCAATTAATCCCGAGTCATGACGCATTTAACTCACAAATCCAAGTGGCTTCATCTGTATCTTGCAGCAACCAACTGAAACACAGTGTTTCTTTGCCATTGCTGACTTCTAAAAACCCTACAAATTGTTAAGTTGACTATTCCTATTGAACTTGCCTGATGCTTATTGTCTCCTATTATGTTCTTTAGCAAAAGAAACAAGGGGCATTAAGGCACTCAAACACTCCTCCAAAATTATGTGTAAGAATGTATTTTATCGTAGATTACATTCGAAAATCAACATCTCCAATGACCCTACATGTTTTGTGCCTCATGGGGCACTTAATCATGGGTTATAATCAGTGATGGGCGAATTTCTCCCATTTCGCTTTGCCGACAAAATTCTCGAAAAATTAGTGAAACTTGAAAATTGACGCCTGCACCTATCTTGACGCCAGCGTCAATTTTGAGGATTGTGTCAATTGATGCCACGTTAAAGTCAATGGGCGTCCGAATGGTGTTGACATACAGTGATTTTGATGTAAGCGACTTTCCAGACGCACATCCAAAATTGTTTGTGGGAGTCTCACGAATTTATTTGCCGGTGGCGAAACGCAAAAATTCACCGCAAATTTGTGCCATGCAAATTTATTCACCCATCACTAGTTATAATGTCCTTGCCTGTTTCCTGCTGCCCCTTTTTATGTACCGCATACATTTCCCAGCTCTTACTGATCCTCAATTAGTAGGTAGCCCTTTTTGCCCTTAAGGTCTAGTTTAAAATTCCAACTGGGGGATCCTACAATATTTAGGATTTTACCACAACTAAAAACTACTTTTATGACAGTTACTAAATACTTTAGCCTTCATGAGAAAGAGTTTATTGAATTGACAATTTTTGTCTTATGGGTTGATGAAGCTCAGCTGAAGTTCTTAACTTTAACACCCCACCAATTCATTGATCAATTCATTGATCAATTCATCATTGATTAATGAAAATGAATGCTCATTGTGTTTACATTAACCCAATGCAAAGTTAATGTGTGAATTAGCAATGTGACACTGGAACAAATGTACAAAAAAATATGCCACTTAGTACAAAAAACATGGCTGATTTCTCCATTAATAGAATTCAGAGGTTGCGGAAAGCCTTGCGACTTAAGGTGGTTCCTTGGGCTCAAATTAATTGACCATTCACAGCAAAAGAAATACGTTGAGAGAGAAACATTCAATATTGTACATGCAGAGGATGAGACATCGAGTTGGTGGGATTTAGAAATAATATGTCATTTCACATACTGTAAGTGTTTAGGGGTGATAAGGAGCTGTCCTATACTTTTTATGAAAGCAAAATATATGATTACAAAAATGAATATGAATCTGTAAGAATTGCTCTTTCCCTGCAGAAGATAACTAGAAAGTGGCAGATGGTTCCTAGCTCCTAAAATAGAATAACCTCACTTCCTACCTAATCCTCTTGACTCAGATTGGACAATAATGGTCTTAAAAGTCTGCCGATGCTTTGGGAAAATGTAAAATGAAACGCAATTGATCTGTTCTTAAGACCGGGAAGCATTAAGCAGTTTTAGCCTATTTTCTGCTTTTGATCTCTATTTGTAACGTAATGGACCACTGAAACTTCTTTAAACTGTCCTCATTTCTCTGTGGCACAAAGGTTCAAGCTGCCTACATTGACATTGACAAGCTAGTTTAAGTATAACCTTCTACATACATTAGTTTAAAAATACGAAGAACAACTTTACTTCAAACTCAAGCATTTGTCATGCCAAAAACAAGCCCTTCAGTTTGTCTACCCTTAGTTGGCTCTTTAAATATCAAGCCTAAGCCTAAGATATTAAAAAAAAAAGAAATAACCCACACAGACAGGAATGAGCAAGAACACAGGTACAAGAACATTGTCGAGAAAGCTTTTAAAGGAACAATTTTGTTTCCCCTGCTTTGCATGTTTTCCATGGCAACATTGAGATTAAAATGAGGAGTGATTGTGAATGATTGAAGAGGGTCACAGTAAGTGTCACTTTTGAATAAATAATGGGTCACTCACTTAATTTCAACTTCCTGTTGTAATCCCTGCATGGCTGATTGTCTCTTTATTTATGATAAATGTCATGGGTTTCATCTGTCTAGATTGTGACTTTGTCTCAGTCGCTGTCCCCAAAGCATTACAGTTATAAAGTCGTAAATGAGGCTTGTTAAGTGTTTGGGTTATATTTTAATCATAACTATAATAATAATAAGACTTTCCCAAAAGTTTTTTATTATTTTTAATTGGTGCCCAAAGTCTCCTGTTGTGAGGATAAAAAAAGGCATATTTTATGTTGAGTGCATCTATTTTAGTTTTTTTATTTATGGAGCAGTTTACCTTTGGTTGTCAAAAGAATTTAGAAAAAAACTGCCCAATGTACTTCCTTAGTCAACCATAACAAATCAAACCACAGATTTTACAACATATTAAAATTAAAACACATAGTAAATTGGGGAAGCAAAAAAAATGCATACTAATGACTGTTTTATTGCATTAGCATTCATAATGGACGGTTCTCAGTATGATTCTCCACTTTATAAATCATCTGTAAAATCCCTTGTCATCTTAGAACATTATATTGAATGCCCTTCCATTCATATCTGCTCATCTCTTAGCTTAGATTATCTGATGCATACATGCCACAAGATGCTGCTGGTTGATAAAGATATTGGAAATTAATGTCTAAAACTGCAAAATAAAATCTCTTCTGTATCTGTGTATATGGGACGGTTGGTATTAAATAGGAAGGAAAAGGAATTTTGATTTTTACTGGTTACCCTTATATGCAAAGCACTACCCTGCTCCATTGATCATTCATGTTTCAATGTCCAATATTAATAGTTTTAACCCCAACCAATAACTATATAAATCAAAATGGACCTTTCTTTTCCAGAAATTGTTTATATGGTCTCCATTAGGAAGGCCCTCTAACTGTGGTCATTTAAAAGTTGACACAATAGACGTTTCATGATGTTATTAGATGTTGTAGACATGTGTTCTATAATTTAAAAAAAATCATACTTAGACATACATAGACTTATATAGGAGTGATACTAAGATGTCCATGTTGTGATGGATTATAATGATTCTCTAAAACATAACTGTCCAATAGTATCCATATAGTGGGCCAATTACTATACTTCATGTTCATGGGACAGATTAGAATAAAATCAACATGCCACCCAAAAAGGTTTTAAGAGCTTTTGAGTAGTCCGTAAACCATAAACTTTTCTTGAAGGGCCACATTTATCCTATATGCCTTTAGTTTGATGGTCCCAATTGGACCAGTTGGGCTGGGACACCAGATACTTTGGGCAAATAATGTTGTCTATCTTTGCATCAAATCAATAATTTTTGCAAAACTGAATAAAGTGGATTATGGTTATGTGTTACTAGGTGCCAGGAATAAGGTGTTGCTACCATTGGTTAACCGCGAGAAGATAAACTGAGATCCAGATACCTTTAGAGGGCCACCTATTTATGAAAACACAGAGGAGGTTTGCTTTTAAAAGGAATTTGGTATTCCTGTACTGAACTCATTCTTCAGGAATCTACCATAGTAAAAATTTCTTATTATCAGTGTCAATATCAAGCTCTATCTCTTTAGACCACAGAGGTCAACGTTGCTGTTCTCTCCATATTGTTGAGCAGCAGCAGAATTGCTCAGGGTTTCTGGGTTTGTAGATAAAGTAAATCCGATTTTTCAGTATTATTCCAACTAGCACAAGTGAGAACAATCATTTCCATGGTACACAATGATATCTTGGATGGTATCCATGCACCCTATGCTGATACTGTCCAGACTCATTGAAAACACGGACAAAACACAAGGATCTATGAAACTTCCCAATACATAAGGAAACAAATCTGGAAGCATGACTCCTGTAACATTAATAAAAGACTTAACAGCAGATGTTTTCAAAAATATATCAATCCTGCTAAGACTTAACACCTTCTTTATTGCAGACTGGGAGCCTGAGGTCAAACACTGGCATTTATGAGACAGATATTAATATATAAACTACAGCACCTTTGAAAACAGACAGCAGGTGTGTTGTTGATTATGTCAAGGTACAAAATATAATTTTGATAATTTCACAATATTCTATGAAAAGTACTGTAGTATTATTATTTATTAATCTGTGGCATTTGATATTCCCTGTGTAACATAAACAATACAGAAAAATGTATCTTCAAACCTATAAACCAAGCCATAACAAATATTTGCCGTGACATTATACACCTTTAAAAACACAAGGAATATTACACTGGTAGCACCACCTGGCTCCTTTCCCAGGAAGCACTCAACACTTTGCACTGTAGGATGTTGGTTAATCCTCATCTGATAGATGGGCAGATACCATCTACGCAGACCACGGGCCATTTTATCAAACGGGCAAAAGGGGCAATTGCCCAGGGTCCATCTTGATTTTGGGGCATATGCTATAACTTTTGACTGAAGCATCACCAAAAAATGGCAGACCCCTCATTTAAACCAACCAGAAGGGCTCAACGTAACCATGGATCAAATGTTCCTATGGGATCTTTCTACTAAAACACTGGTGTTTGTTATTATGGCTTATCTGCTCAAGTAGTTATTAGTCCAGACATTGTGTCTGAACCTCATTAGACACAATTTAATCTCTTCCTGTTTTATTATATTCAAGACAATGGTTGAGGATAGTCATATTACAAATTTCTTGGTGCAGCTGAGAGGGCCCACCAATGAGATCTTTGCCCTTAGTAATATAAAAAAGCCAGAACCAGACTTGACAGCTAACTGCAGTTTATCTTCCCTGAGTTAAAGGTAACTGATTGGTCACCCACATCCTTCTGTCAGTGGGGGAACTATCAGGGGAGCAAGGGGTGCAATTGCACCAGGGTCCGCTGGTGGTTCACGCACCCCCATAGCCAGCAAGAAGATCGGTTCTGGAGGGGGGTGAGGGGCGGCCCATACCCGGGCCCACGGCGGCTATTTACATTACTGCCTTCTGTGATTCTGGGGAAGGACCAATGGTTACCCAAAAGTCATTAGAAGTGTTAGACATCTATTGCTTAACATACTTGCATTGTTTGATAAATACTTATAGCAACTTTATGTTTGTCTGAATTATGACATCATGAATGGTTACTATATTAATAATTTTAATAACTGTATAGTCAGTAGGACACATAGACTTACCTTGATGCAGTGTTCAAAGTGCAGTTTTGAGCACAATCAGCATTTATTGCCACAATGCACTATTTTTCCCCAAATTCTAGTGACATTAGGCACAATTGCGTCTTGCACCCCAATTATAGTATAAATATGCAATATATACAGTACTTCCAAAGAAGATGACAGTGTCCCACTAACAGGACAAATCCAACACAATATATTCTGCTGAATTGTGGGCAGTTCAGTGTTATAAAAAATACAACTATGCACACATAGAACTGTACACAAGCTAGACTTTTATCATAGCTAAAACAGTCCTTGATCGTGGGAGCCCTTCTATTGCATATACATTTTAAAACTGCAATAGATATGCTGTATGATAAAAGTTCAGACATATTTGCATTTTGAATAATTCAAATACATTTGAATCTGTTCTCATTTCAGTTATTTGCCAATCTGCAGAAACTCTCTTTTGCTCCAGGGATCCAGACTGTCATTTTCAAACTCAGCAGATGTATATGTAAAATAACGCCAGCCCACATAGTAAAGCAAGTTCATACAGGGTCACACACTGAAAACCTAGTGCTAGAACTCCAGCAGCTACAGAAAGTGAAAGAGCACATGACATGGCTCAGTGCTGCCCAACATTTACCATGTAGTGGACTGGATGAAATTAAACACTGTAGTTTAATAACAAAGTAGGTGGTTTCACTTCAATCAGAATACACCAACATAGCAGATAAACGTATTCTTACCCTGGAGTTAGCGACTTCCAAGGAGACATTCTGTGGCATGGCACTGGGCACTGGAAAGGCAAATAAATACAATGTTAGATTTAACTTGAACACATGAACATTGTTAAGCCCTATTTTAGCCTTTATTTCAAAAATAAAAAAATATTATGTATGTCAGGGTTGTTATGTTATGCATTTCCTCCTATTATATAACTAGATGCTGCCTTTTATAGTAATATACAACTTGAGTTTTATTTCTAACAAATTAGTTGGGTTAAGTGCACAACTGTTGTTACAATGATCTAGGCCCCTGATGAAAGCCGCCAAATTCTGCCCCTAGAACTAATTCTAAGTTAGGTCAGGCCAAGTCCAGTCCTTATAAATACCTTTTTGGCTTATCTAGGTGAGGACCTCAACCCTGGAGCTCAGAAAATTATCTATTATACTCATGGCCTGTAGTCCAATAGTGCCTGCCTCAGTTAAAATTCAATTTAGCAGCAATAATTCCTATATATTTAAGCTTTAATGCCCAAACATACTTGAGGTTTTCAGAATATTTAACCTTATTATGAAAGCCAAATACATATTGATCATTAGGGGAGAAGCCTGATCCATGACCTCATCTTTGGCTACTATCAGTTTCTGCTTTACTATTCCTTAATATTCACATTTAGCTTGGTCTTGAGCAGCACCCCCTTCCTTTAAAGGAGAAGGAAACCCCCTGGGCGCAAAACCCTTCCCCTGTGGTGCCCCAACTTCCTTCTCCCCCTGGCCTACCTGTCCCCCTGGGCAAATGCCCCTAACTTGTTACTCACCCCTCTGCGCAGGTCCTGTCCACGGAGTTCACAGGCGCCATCTTCTCCCATGCGGTCTTCTTCCTGCTTTGACCGGCGTCTTCTGGCGCATGCGCAGTAGGAGAATTTTCAGGTACGGATCTACTGGGCATGCACCGAATGTCACGAAGTGAAATCGGAAAACTTTGTGACATTTGGTGCATGCGCAGTAGATCCATACCTGAAAATGCTCCTACTGCGCATGCGCCAGAAGACGCTGGTCAAAGCAGGAAGAAGACCGCGTGGGAGAAGATGGCGCCTGTGAACTCCGTGGACAGGACCTGTGCAGAGGGGTGAGTAACAAGAAATGTTGTTTTGGATTAAGACTGGGCTGATTTAGGCTGATAAAAGGGCCTGTATGCCTATTTATATAGCTAAGTACATGAAATCATTGTGCAGATACACTTTGAACATGCATGGTATGCACTG
The DNA here is from genome assembly GCA_038501925.1 of Xenopus petersii. NCBI lineage: Eukaryota > Metazoa > Chordata > Amphibia > Anura > Pipidae > Xenopus > Xenopus petersii. The sequence continues at coordinate 228,492,212 of CM076672.1, forward strand.
GATAACTTTGCCCTGCATAACTTTGCCCTGCATACTCCTACAGTCTCTATGTGGGAGAGGGAGAAGGTCCTAAATTGAAGCTGGTGTCTAAATCTTATTTTAAACTGTTTTTATGTTTTGTCATCCAAAATGGTTTGCAGTCCACCATATGCAAGCAATCTGAAATGTAAAAAACGAATTTCATGAACCAGTTTAATAGACATAATTGTTCGTACACCTTCTACTTTAAGCCTCTGCATCTCTTCATATATATATTTATTAAAACAGAAAAGTGAAAGGCCTGTAATTAAACTTCCTTCTAACTTCAATTCCAACTGACAAGCACTAAGCAATAATAACACAGTCTTCATGGTGACACATGCCACTTAAACAGAAAGAAATGAAGCATACTCATACTCTACTCTGAAACTAGGAAAGAAAATAAGGTATCTTTTTTTTTTTTGCTGAAAAGCAATCGAAGGTCCTTTATAGGAGGCAGCGGTGTCAACAAGGCAGCATGGCAGTTCAGCAGAAATAAATGTATATGAGTGCATTCATATTGAATTGAATAAGAGGACTTGGTATAGATATCAAGCATTTAGATGAAATGAGCAGTTCTTGAATTGTGACATAAATTGGTCTTCAGACCCTTTATTCAAAGAATGATAGGGGTGCAACTGAAATATATATGCAAAATGTCCTCAGAGTGGAAAGTAATATTCCAAATAGCATTTGGTACTTTGCACATGGAAATGATCTAATTTTGTTTTGCATCCCTTCTTTCCTGTTTTATGCTAATTTGTGCTGGGCAGTTTTCTGCTCCTCTCTTAAAATATATGTATATATAACTGAACGTGACTATTTACAGACAGAACTGTGGCCATTTTTCTTACCGTCAGAAAGGGTGACAACTGTATGTTCTTCAGAAGACACTCCAGGCCCATAGCGATTGTAGGCCAAGACTCGTATACTGTACTCTGTGAACTTTCTAAGTCCTTCAAGTCTGTATACAATTCCATCCACTTCGATATTCTGTACACAAAAGAATGGAGAACAAAGGTTACAATTTTTTGCAAATCATAAGTTTCTTCTATTTGTGAGGGAGATACTGTACTTTTTCATATATCAGGAGAACTAAATGAAAAGGCTGCCATGTTGATTACCTTAGCTGTAGCATTATCCACAGCCAACAACAACCTCATCTATGTGTGATGACTAGGGATATTTTACATTATAGTTTAGAGAATGCCTATGCAAAGCCAAGCAGAATGCCAGCTCCCACCAAATATCTAGAAGTCACACCAAAAGATCTGTTTATGCCCACAAGGATGCAGATGCTGCATTGTCAACAGAAACTGAATGCAAAACAAAAATGAATTATCTATTTTGGTAGATGAAACCAGCTAGGAGCCAAGGTGAAGAACCTGAGAAACTGGAGATATCAAATCCAATGGAGATAACAAAAATATATGGAGTAGGCTGAGCCAAAATAGGGAAGCTTTTGCAATAGCTCACAAGGCTAGCAAGAGAGGGCATCTTGATCCCTACTAAGGGCTAAGAAGGGTTAATAGTCTAGCCAGTCTGCAAGACAGGGTCTACAATAAAACAACCATGATAGAGAGGAAGTTTCTGATCTCTGGCAAGAATCCTTGTGTGGGGTGTCTGGAAATCCACATGTAGAAACACCAACCAAGGCTGGTACCAATGGAATCATCATTATTTGACGACCATCTATCTATCTATCTATCTATCTATCTATCTATCTATCTATCTATCTATCTATCATCTATCTATCTATCTATCTATCTATCTATCTATCACTCAAAGTGACTAAATTGAATGGTAACACCTATAGCTTCAAGCAATTGAGAATCATGTCAAACCAATGCTGGTGAACCTGGGCATCTCTATAACATCAGAAACTTGTTTGTTGCTAATTATATTTCAATAACCTAAATTATAAATTAACATTTCCCTTTGTGGCCTATCTCTTGTGCCACCCTGCACACCTTTCCTCTCATCTCACCTCCAAGCAACAGTCTAATAACATAAACACTACTCATCTTGTCATCAAGAAACTTAGTACCAACGTAACAAATCAGTGTGGGTTATATATTTAGCACAACTCAACTTTAACCGTGTGCTGTACGTTTTTCTTTTTACAAAATCACATTCTGTTATTTGCAACATCAATTATATTTATGTGTAGTGAATTCTCCTTTCCAAATATCATCCACTGCTTTCTAATCATAAATTTTCCTTGCTCCCTTTCTTCGCCATAGATATTAAATAACTGTGATTTATGATTCTGCAGATGAAAGTTAGGATACTTAAAGATGGACCGTGCAGAATATCAATGAGATTTTTGTACTGACATTAAAATACACTGAATTCTACAGTTTCTCTTGATTTTAATATTCCAGATACACAGCCCCATAGCTGTTAAGATGCCTTGTACAATTTGGTCTCTGACCTTGTTCTAGTAAACACTATTCTGCCATTCAGTTCCGACTGCCATTCAATATAAAATTTTAATATCCATTTTTTGGTGTTTTTGTAGACATCATGTATTTTGTCAATAAAAGTGTTACTCATAGCAGGTCAGGCACTAAGGTAAGACAGTAATGAATATTATAAGTTACGATGTTAATAAATCAACATATGTATCATATTTCTAGTGATAACATTCTATACATCTATTAATCTGTAGCATTAAAAAGGAATTACACAACCATGTTCAACTGGAGCCTAATAACTAGGGTTCAAAATACAGTATGTTCTGTTTTTTGTTTTTATTTTAAAAAGACAGTTAGGGGTTATTTATTTAATACATTTGAATGTACTCGAATGGGAGGTTATTTAGGAAAAAACTCGAACTTTTAATATTCAATCGAATAGTCCCGACCAAAAATTCGAACTCAATTAGATCAAATACTAAACAAGTTTTCCTCCAAAAAAACCTTGAATATCAGGAAGGCAAATAACATATTCAAATGGTTCAACAGACCTCTACCATTGAGGAAATTGGCAAATATTCGAATTAGAACTGTTTCCATTGTCGAGATGTGATACATCTCACATTCAAATTTACATTTGAGTTGGTGCTTTTAAATTCTGATTTGTGAGTTTTCATACAAAAATTATTCTGAAATTCAAATTCAAATTTACCATTCGAACCATAATAAATCTGCCCCTTATAGTTCTTGCCAGACCACTCCACCAGGGTCACTTTTATAAATGGGCAAAAATGGAATTTACCCATGGTACAATAAGACATGGTCAACTACCCACAGACAGTAGGGAGGAGTAAACATTTGCAGCCAAGAAATTTGCAAATTCGAGCTAGAATTTTGCTATGCTTTTTGTTTTGCCAGGAAAAAAATTTGGTCTATTGCGGGGTAGAAAACACAGATATCATTATGTGTACTCTGCCTTTTTACATCGATCAGATTGGAGCCAACCCCTGCCCATCCACTATCTAAGGAGCTGTCCAGATGCTGTTATTGGATGAAATTGGCATGTGGGGGTATTTTTCCTATTAAGAACAGTTGTAGCATAGTGGGAAGGAGCTTCTCTCTCAAAGTAGGGCAATGTATATATATATTTGCTGTTACAGAGCTAAAGACACCTTAGCCACCGGGTCATTTTGCCTTCCCATTGACTTCATTGCATTTCAGTGAAATCTTGCCATTTTGAGTTTTTTCTGCATTGTCTCTTAAAGTAAAATGTGCAAGTTTCAATCAGAACTAACTCAGCCATTTTATGTGCAGATTTCTCAATTTTATATGGAGGAACTCTATCATATAACCATTGTATTATTTCATTGATCCCTCTCCTCTAAAGAATTAATTAGTAATTGTTCATTTATTTTTCTACTTATAAATATATACTTATAAAAATATTGTCATCTTTACCTTTTAGGACTGTTGGCTTTTTAGTAAGTTAAAATTAGCACTTAATGCCTTGTGGTAAAAGTAGTTCTTCAGAGCCATTCCTATTTTTATTTTTTTATTTTTAATCAGTGCCCAAAAAGCAAACCACAGAAATGTACAAACTGAGCAATTCAGACAAATCTGTTCCATAAAAATGGATTTAAAAAAAATCTCATGTGTTGAATACATTAAATAACACAATATAATCCAGCCCTAAGACTGCTTGGAATTACTTTAGCATTTGACAATGTATGATTCACTTTAATCAACTCAATAAGCTGTTTCACCCACTACTCTGCTATGAGCAATGCTCTCTTGAACATCTCATTCACATCATTTCTCAACAAAACAGTCATCAACTCTATATTTATTCATCATCTTCCAAGACCTCCATTAGCTCTTGATTTAGCTCATTTCTTTCAGAATCGTCATGCATGTTTTAAAAGCAAACCAGGCACCATATAATATCTTCTTACTCTGATTACTTTTTTATGTCCTTATAGAGAGATATCACCTGCAGATTTGCACTTAATTACTTGAGGGTCAGTTCAACTAATGATCTAAGAAGTTACATTTCAGTAGCAATCTTCCTGTAAAGCATTTTTCTTCTCATGTAATAGCCTTATTGGAACTTAAAGCCTGGTTGTATTCATTCAGTGGATTGTTTTATGATGATGTTTGAAAGGTGAATCATATAAGAGGTCATTTGCCTTGTTCCAAGATGGAAGCCCAAGAGCACAAGGGTGCAGGCATAAGAGGGGGACACAAGAGTGCACTCCTGAATGCTCATTCAAAGAGTACTTCCATTTAGGGTCTGATCAGTATGAAGTGCAGAGCACAGTATCGCTGGGTCATGTACATGACCCCTATAGGTTAACTGTCTTGGATAGCACCCTAATTCAGAACCGATGCTAAGCACCCTGGTCTCTGCTCTTGCTTCAGCCTTTAGCAGCCGCCTTGGGAGGAGCCCTTGGCTAATCAGATGCCACCAGGTCTTTATAAGAGAGGTGCAAAGAAAGGGGTTCTGAACAAATGCAAAGTCTTTGGGCAGAAGGTTGCAGTACAAGGCTTAGGCAGAAGATTAGTCAGATCAGGCCGGTTCGGGGCAGGCAGAGCGCAAACGGAGTCAGGCAGGCAAGGGTCAAACCAGGAGATCAATCAGAGTGGATATAGAATAAGCAAAGTCGGATATCAGGCAGGGGTCAGGATACAGAATAGCCAAAAGCCAGGCAGGGCAACAGGAATGAGAATCAATAATAAAGATAGCACAAATGCTCAGAAGCACCAGGAACAAATCCTATAATGGGCAGTCAAAAACTGACCAATGGCCCTTTCAATATTTTCAAACTTCGCGCCATTGCGCGCTGGCATCATTACGCCAGCGCACATGTGCCTTTAAATAGAGAATAGATGCACCGCACAAACCCTAGACACTGGCGTGAGAAGAGGAGTGGATTATTACAGGCAACTATAATAACTGAGCTACCTGAATAAAACAGGTCAATGAAATAAAACTTTGTTAATATTTTTGCACCTGTTTTTGTGTATGTATGTGTATGTAAGGTAAACAATAGATAGGTATATTTGGGACAAACAGCAGTTGAGTCTCAGTCATACTAACATTCAAGCATGGATAATTGTATAATGTCTAACCTACTTGCCCATCAATCTTAGTCTTTTAAAAAATGAGAGTCCACTTCCTAATATCTATAGCCACAGGCTTAGTACCATAAAGTGTATTCCAAGGTCAAAACCAGCAACATAAAAATAAACAGTCAGATCAATAACAATAATAACGATGGTTTCATGGTTGCAAGAATTGTAATGCACATCCAAATACATTTTATTGATCATGTCTTGTGCTCTATAATCTCAATGTCCTATGTAATTAGAGACTCATATAGATTTAGCATTGTAATAACTACTGACCCATATTTGGATAAGGCTGTGGAACCCATGAAATACACATATTTGGGGCTGGATATCTTTCAATGTAATATGTAGGTAGAACACCATAGCATTTTCCTTCAAATTGAAAAACAAAAATGTATGGTCTTTTTCTAGACAACCAATTTCCAGAGTTGTCTTAAGGTGGGCTGCCCCGGGCTAACACATAATGCAGTAGTTTTAGGTAGACCAAGAGGTGACTTGATCACCTACCTGCTGAAGGTGTCAGAGCATTAATGCAAGTAACAGCTCAACACTAATTGATGAACTGTATGTAGCAGTCTTAATCTACACAAATAATTGAGCTACAAAGATATGTTTTGCCCTGGCTCGGTAAGTTATACACAATATACTGTACATATATTGCCTCACCTGTTCTCTCCCTGAAAAAGTTTCTGCACAAAACAATCTGTATCCTTGAACAGGGCCATTTGCATAAGCAGGAGGATCCCAGGAAATCAAGACTGAGGTAGGTGCAGTAGAGACAACTTGAAGATTCTCCACGGGTCCTGGAACTTGCACTAAAATAAAGATAACATAAGATTTATGATGAAAATCATTAAATTACATTTTCCAAAATACAAAAATACAAAATAATTTGAGCATTTGAAACATGTGAAAGCAGATTTATCATTATGTAATTTTAGAATAATCTTTTTCTAAATTTGAAACTTGAAAATGTAAAAATCTTGATTATTTATGAAAAAACTCACATCCATAAAACGTGAAAGACTTGAACTCTCAATGATCTCTACATAAAGTTGTATATTCTAGTTTTTTAATTCTTTGCATCTAATACATTTTGGATGTTCGAGTTTTGGAAAGTGGAATTCGGGAATAGTTTTGATCGTTTTTTTTTTACTGAGAAAAATTTTAAAAAAATGGAATTGCAGTAAAAACTTGATTTCAGATGTTGATAAATCTTACCCTTGGGGGCCCATTCATTAAGTTCGAGTGTAGAAATAGAAGAAGAAATACTTTGATTTTCAAAGTGTTTTCTACTACTTCGACCATCGAGTGGGCTACTTCGACCTTCAACTACGACTTCAACTTCGAATCGAATGATTCGAACTAAAAATTGTTCAACTATTCGACCATTCGATAGTCGAAGTACTGTCTCTTTAAGAAAAAACTTCGACCCCCTAGTTCGCCACCTAAAAGCTACTGAAGTCAATGTTAGCCTATGGGGAAGGTCCCCATAGGCTTGGCTATCTTTTTTTGGTCGAAGGATAATCCTTCGATCAATGGATTAAAATCCTTCAAATCGCTCGATTCGAAGGATTTAATAGTTTGATCAAACAATTATTCCTTTGATCGTTCGATCAAACTATTTGAGCAAAATCCTTCAACTTCGATATTCAAAGTCGAAGGATTTTAATTCCCCAGTCCAATATTGAGGGTTAATTAACCCTTGATATTTGACCCTTAATATATCTGCCACTTGGTGTACAGTATTGATTTCAGAGAGGAAAAACATGTTTACTGGTCTCAGCTGAAAGTGTTTTTCCCCATAAACTTGCTTATTTTTCTACCCACTCTTAGTGGGCTTCTCTACAGAAGTTACATCAGGTCAAATTGGCAACTTAGTGCATGTCCATTGAGATAATAAGAGTAACATTTTTACTATTAAACATATAAACAATAAATGTAAACTTGAGTGTGTTCAGCACAGTGACTGTTGCATTAATTTAAATCAATGGAATTGTACAAAAACTGTATTACACAGTATCTACTCCACTATTTTATTTGTAATTACTTTCAGTCATAGTAAATTAACGTGATTAAAATCGATTTTTGGTAAATGTTTATTACAATGTAATATATATTTATACCTTCATATCTTGCTATTAGAAAAATATCTATAAACATAGCTTTGTAAACATAGTGTTACAATATTACTAGTTTACAGTATAGCTTACCTATTAATTATCTATCCAATCATAAGAAGGTACAGTATATGATGGAGAGGTCACATTCAAATGAAGGTTAATTTATTAAAATATGACTGATTATAAAATACCAATTATCACTTCAGAATTTCTTTGTCATTATATTGCCAACTTTTGTTTAAAGTTGGATAAATGATACATAGGCAATCATTGTAGTAGCAAAGAAATGTTGATGGTCATACATTTTTTTTAAGATAATATTTTTCTATTTGGTACACAATTCATTATGAATTGTAAAATGAAAAATTGCAACATATTCAAATCAGCTTGTTGACTAAACAATATCTTCTTGGTTCTGCAAGTACAACTAATTTCCAGACCATGAAACAATGAGGGAGTGAACATTTGGTATAACATTAATTTGGAGCAATTTTTTTCTACATAATTGAAATGATAAAAAGTAATTAAAATAATAGAATGCTCAGGGTTTATGTAAATCAGTAACAGTGTTATACAAATGATTTATTATTTGAATAAATGTGCCCACTGTGTGTATCTGTCACAACACCATAGATTCCATTTATCAAGGTTCCTGAAAAACATGGGTGCTGTATGATTTATGTACCTATTAAAAAGTCTGTGACTATCACAAAGGCAAATCACATTCATCATTTATTTTTGTGAATTCAACAATTATTTTACCAAAGTATATGCAATTGTCTTGCATTTTGCTGGTTTATGCAACATTTTGGTAAGGAAAATCTACCTTTGGGGAAATATTAAGAAGAAATTAGATTTCATTTTTGAGATAAACCACAAAAAACAATTGCTCTTATCCAAAACTCAAATACTAATACAAAAGAACCTTTAGAGGGTATTTACTAAAACTCAAATTTATCTTATTTCAACCTACCTTCCATCCACAAATTTAACTAATTTATAAAAAAAAAAATCAGCTCAAATAAGTTGTTGCTGGAGAAGTCTCAACAAAACTATTCAACAATTCCAATTGTACAAATTTCTCGAGTTGAAATTTTAAAAGGGACATCTGCCATTGACTTCTACATGACCTTAGCAGGAGTATTTTGGATAAGAATTTTTAGCACCTTTGGGGAATAATAATTCTCTAAAAATTCGAGTTTTCCCCTTTAAAAACTTGACCAGAAAAAAATTGATGTTTAATAAATGGTCCATAACTCTAAATTTCCATTGAACGGAAAGTGATTTTCAAAGTTTCTTCAACATTATTACAATCAATAATAAGAAACTGTCTGGTATTTAAATATTTTCATCATAAATTTTAATGTCTTCTCTAGTTGAGAATTTCATAATGGCTTAAATTGATGCTCACATATTTTCAGCCTTTACCTTATGTAATCTAAATGCTATTGAAAAGCACTTGCAATTTTGGGTGTCTAAATCCATACATGCATAGAAGAATGCAGATATGTTGGCTTAAATTGTACCTTAGGCAAAGTACTTTTTTGCTAATTCTCAATCTTGAATGATTTAAAAATGATTTGAAAATTAGTAATGGCAACTACTGGAATTTTATTATATGAACAATGTAAGGTACTAAGTTATGCATATTTTACATGTTTGTTAACAAATAATTCAATAACACTAGTTAGTTTTTTATTTATAGCAAATGGTCCATTTAGTGGCATTATATAGAACATACACTTGTGCAGTATCTAAACACAAATACAGAAATATATCTAAGACCTCCAAAGTATCAGCTAGGCTGTTTACACTGCAAAGCATTGAACTGTGTAGAGGAATTTAAAATCCAATGACCCTGGTCTTCAGGATGATGGATTTTGGCCCGGTGTAATGAATTGATTGACCCTTCGCATTCTCCAGGTCTTGGTTGTTCTTGAATTTCTAATCCCAGAAATAAATCTCTTAAGGAGAGTAAGTAGGAAGTAGGCACTACATGAACAGCAAACATGATGATCAATCAAATATAATTTCCTAATCTCGCAGCCGTGGCTAACATTATTACTCATGCAGGCTTGAAAAAAAAATGCAATTTCTCAAGGATGTCTATGAAAAATCAGCATTTCATAAAGCGTGGTATGAGCAAAAATACAAAAATGCATGCTCTAAGCACAACCAAACATCCTCAGTTCAGGCCAATGGTCTGGTATATTATAGATGTTTAAACCAAATGGGGTTTCAGTCAATCAAAAGTAGAGGGATCTTGGATAATGATAATTATTCATTTCTTTAATTTATATAACACCAAATATAAAATGTAGTCCTTTGCATCATTACATGGCCTAGTGTCTCCCAAGGGTAACCCACACCAAAACGGTGAAACCCGTGCCATGCATGTTTTGCAATTGCTGAATCAGTTAAAAGAAAAAATCAAGTATGTAAACTAGCCTTTGAAAATATTATGAAGAAATTAAAGGGGCCGATTCACGAAGGGTCGAATATCGAGGGTTAATTAAACCTCGATATTCGACTGGGAACTAAAATCGTACGACTTCGAATATCGAAGTCGAATGATTTTGCGCAAATCCTGCGATCGATCGATCAAAGGATTTTTCGTTCGATCGAACGATTAAATCCTTCGAATCGAACGATTCGAAGGATTTTAATCCAACGATCAAACGAAAATCCTTCGATCAAAAAATCACAGGCAAGCCTATGGGGACCTTCCCCATAGGCTAACATTGACTTCGGTAGCTTTTAGCTGCCGAAGTAGGGGGTCGAAGTTTTTTTTAAAGGGACAGTACTTCGACTATCGAATGGTCGAATAGTCGAACGTTTTTTACTTCTAATCGTTCGAATCGTTCGAATTCGATCGAATTTAACCAATTCGATGGTTGAAGTACCCAAAAAATACTTAGAAATTCGATTTTTTTTTTATTCGAATCCTTCACCCGAAATTCGTGAATCGGCCCCATAGTGTTCTCCAAACTGTTGGCAGAATCAAATGCAAGGACCCAATATTGCAAGGCAGGGATGTTTTCAATTGCCTAGCAACCTTCAACGTTTTAATGAGCATCTATTTTGGAGGAACACCAAGAGGACATAAGGGTTCCCCTCTATAAATAAGCTTTACTTATTTATAATCTGATACAAATGCACAAAAGTATAGAGCACAAGCATTGCAGTGATTTGTATTCAACCCCTAAACTTTAATCAATCATTTAACATTCTCAATGCAGTAGATATAAACTCTCTTTATTGCACTAGTATAAATCTGTTAAATTAGAAAGGTAATGTCTCCCTCCACCAATTCACTGCTTGTATTTTTCCCCAAGAATTTAAAAGATAAGGACTTCATTATCTTCTTGGCAGATTCTGTCAACTCTGTGGCTAACCTTAGAAAGACAAATAGATTTCTACATTAAATTATTGAGCACAAGTTGGAGAATGACTTTAATTAAGAATAAAGTCCTTCTGTTATACAATTCTAGGAGATTAGATCTTTTTTTTGTGTTTTAATTGATACATCCCATGGCCTTGTCACCCTGGTAGTATCTGAAATATCAAGGTTTACAAGTGAATAGGTCTTCAGGCTTATTTTTAGAACAAGTAATTATCTTCTAACTTTTATTTCCCAATAAAAATACAATGTGCATATCAAATAATTCTAAAAACCAGACTTTAAACTCCCTTGTTTCCAATGACATTGTTGAAAGAATCCTAGATAAAAAGAGTCATATACAGAAGCACAATTGGCACATAGGAAGAGTTTGATGATCTTTACTAGAAGCTTGGAAAACTGGATCAAAACACACAAAAAAATGGTACCATGTGACTAATGATGCCAGAGAAGTTTTAGTCATTAGCACTTACAAAATTACCACTTCCCAATCATATGCTATTGTATTTTTGAGGATTGCCCCCATTACTACACATCAGGGCTTGAGAGAAGATTCCAAAACATTCTAAAATAAATATAAAATAATGGTCTTACTTTAAAGATGCCTAATTTCTTCTGTGTAGTTGACTGATGATATCAAAACAAATAGTTTCAGCTTCAATCCGATCAATTTATCAAAATGTAAAACAGAGATTGATATGTGGAATAGTGATGAGCGAATTTATTCGCCAGGCGCGAATTCGCGGCGAATTTGCGCGTTTCGCCGCCAGCGAATAAATTCCCGAAACTTGCGCGAAAATTCGCGTCAAAAATTCGCCGGCGTCAAAAATGTTTTTTTTCGAAAAACGGGCGCCGGCGTCAAAAACGGGCGCCGTTTCGCGAATTTTTCGCCGTTTCGCGAATTTCGCGCGAAATTCGCGACTTTTTCTGCGAAGCGAAACGGCGCAAATTCGCCCATCACTAATGTGGAAGCCTCCAATAGATTTCCAAACATTGTTATCACTAATTCTATTTACACATTATCCAATAGCAAGCCTATCCTGCAGTTACATAAAGAGAAATAGATTTGCAAGACGTTTCTGTTGATGTATAGAAAATAACAACCAATGAAATAATTATAATGTACGCATGGTGGTTGTAAAATGTATGTTTCCAAAACTTTTCCCTGATCAGTGCTACATTCATTAACATTAAGCAGGAAGTAACTTTTTTGTGGTTTGATTAAATAACCCACTCATGAAAGTTAAAGAAAATAAAATGTCTTCAAATTAAGATTCTGTAAATGTCTACTTGGGTTTAATTAAGAAGTGCTTAGTTTTGTAGAAATCTATTCCATAGACTCTATATGTCCATCAATCCCCCTTTTATCAAGCTGTCAGAAATCTCTTATTCTCTCTGGACGATAGGCATACTAAAATATTACTTTTAATCAAGTTATTGGCATCTATTCCGAAATTAATCTTTGGATGCTGCCATTTAAATTTGAATTCAAGAGGGCCAATTAAAGAGAAATAAAACATTTTAAGCATTTTAACTGGGGTATGAGCTGCTACGGTGAACTTTTTTTAACCTGTGTTTTTGTAGCTGTTTCAGTCTCTGCAGCTGTGGAGTTGGCATCAATCTGTTGTTAATTGGTGCATTTCTTCTTCAAATCTTATTAATAAAATTCACTGTACAATCAACACTAGAGTTAACTTTACTTTGCAGTTACCAGTTGCAGCCAATCAACATTAAAGGGGTTATTTATTAAATTCCAAATGCCAAAAACTCAATAAAATCTAATTTTTTTACTATAAAATCTGAATTTTTTGTGAAAAAAACCCTCAAATTTATTATACCCTGAGGATGTAAAAAGTCAGAATCTGAAAATCTAGCATCTCAGATATGCTGAGGTTGTATATAAGTCAATGGGAGAGGTCCCTATCCTATTTGGAAGTTTCTGTGGTCCTAGCTGGAATTAGCCAAAAACGTTTTCTGACTTTTCAGGCAAAAACCTAAGAAATCTGGGTTTTTCAGGAAAAAATTGAGCGATTCTGGGAAAAGGTCAGAAAAAATAGTACGATTTGGATTTTCACTAGATTTTTTTAATAATAAAAAGGTCCAATCGTGGATTATAGTTTGGTAGGACTTTTTTTTATTAAACTACTCTTTTTGCTTAATACAGATTCATTGAGAAATTAGCATTTTCGCAAGTGGCAAGAATTTTCGCAAATCTATGCTCTAATTTCTCAATAAATTATTTGTTTTGTACAAGGGAAAAATGAGAGGGAAAAATACCCATTGACTCCAATAAACCTAGAGTAAGAAAATTCTAGAAAAAGTGCCCATTGACCCAAATGCATTTGGCATAAGCAAAAATGGCCATTGACTCCAATGCATTTGGTCTGAGAAATTCATCCACTGGCTCCAATATATTTGGTGTAAGAAAAATATGTCCATTGACTCCAATGCATTCAGTGAAACTTTGGCAATATTTTGCCATCTCACAATCATTACAAGTTACAAACAAAAATCAATGTGATTGGGTAACTGTGCTGTTTTAATTTAGCAGCAACGTTAATATATTGGCACCTTGTTTTTACATATTGTGAATGTTAAAAAAAACTGATTTATATAATGTTGTTTATTGCTGTACCCTAATATTTGCCCCTTTCCAGAATTCTGAAAAATCTGTATTAGCCCTTTATTATTTCTATTAGGGTCCCAAAAAAACACTGCAAAACACTGGCAAATTATTTTTGGTTGTTCATACAATGAGAATTAAAATTAATTATTATTAAAAGAAAATCAACCAGAAAAAAACATTATTCTTTATAAAACCTACTGACTGCATTATTTTGCTATTTTATTAAAATGTATTTTGATACTTACTATTTTATAAAATTCCTGATATCAAGGCATCTTGATTTTTTTGTATTAAAATAAAAATCCAATCTCTGTGTTCCTACACTGAGTACTGAGAGATTAGATGCAACTTGTCTCCTCAGTGATTCAGATCACACATTTAGAGGTCTTTGGGAAAAAACATGCATCATAAAAACCTAAGATGGAGAGTGAGATTACAAAGATTTAATCTTGCATTGGGATATGGGAAAAGCTTTCATTAAAATCCCAGCCCTTAAAATGATGATTTTTTTTTCAAAAGAATCTGATCTCTTGAAGAGATTATAGAGAGCTTTGAGCTTCAAGGTTCCATTTTATTCTAACAAACAGGCAACTGAAATGGTATTTTTAATGTCCGTCAGTATCAGAAGTTAATAGCTCTACTAATAGCTCTGTTATCCTGATCAATGAATGGACTTAGGTATAAAACTAAATGCACATCTGTAAAACTAGTATATGTAGACAATAAAGTCGAATGCATAATGAGGAAAGGTTGCCATCAATTCCAATGAATAATTAACTATTGTTCATTAATATTTTAGCAGAACCTTGATGATTAGGAAAGGACAGGTTAGTAAACTTTAGAACAGGACTTAAGCTACAAGAAGAGGGGTGCGATACAAAAAGAAATAAGACCCTTTACAGTGTATTTCTGAAGCAGTGCTTGTGGTCCTCTAGGTGTTGCCACATCCCAGCAGCATGGTCAGAAAATGCTGGGAGTAGTAGTTACATTTCCAAAGAAAGATTAGAACATTTTAGTTTGACTAAACTAAAAAAATACTGTTACAGGATGCTTTTAAGCATATACAGTAATACAGTACGTATGTGTATATATATATATATATATATATATATATATATATATATATATATATATATATATATATATAATAAGTATGACCAGTAAGTCATAAGGCATCTGCTAGCTGAAGGTGGTACAAGAACAAGTTTTTACGCCTCGCTATGACAGTCCTTGGGTTTTTTCCTGCTTTGGTATGATTCCATGTACCTATTATCTTCCCCTGAACCCACCACTAATCCTGGCTGATGTTGTGACATATGACCAACTTTAACAATGTATTAAAAGGTTTTTGAAAAGATAACCCAATTGACCTATATATTCAGGGTCACGGAACGTTAATCTTCTTTTGAGAATCAGAATTACTTTTCAATGGTTCTGTTAGTGGAATGCTGTGTAATGTACAGTAGTGAACTGCAACTCTGTTAACTGGAATATCTTTGGTTTCATTTCATATGAATGTCAGGTTGTTCCCAACAGCAAAATGACCACGTGCCATGGAGACATGTGACTTTCTTGCACATGTCTTGAAACTGCTTGAGAACAGATGGTTCACTGTAAAAGGGGCTGCATGGAAATCACCAAACCGAGGTAGATAAAGAGCTAAAATTTCTCTTTCTTTTTAAACCTGAAGCTAAAGAACACTTAGGAATGACTAGGAACGAACAACTGTAGCAATCTAGTGATGAGAGAAATTGTTTGCTGCAAAAATGACGCCCATACACTCCAATGGGTAAAAAATTGACTCCCGTCAAAAAAAAATTGTTGCACAGCCTCTCGCGTCAAAGAAAAATTGTCACCCATAAACTTCAATGTATTTTGGCTAATTTTTGCTGTTTTGCAAATTTTTGGCAGGCAAAATGGGCCAGATTCACCCATCACTACCCACAATCCATTATGATAAAAACTAAAGCACATTTAAAGGCATCAGTTATATGTGACTGGAATATTCTTCATATCTACAATATTTGCCAATAATAAATATGGCAATGCCTATATAGGTTACAATTTGTAAATAAGTGATATTGTCAACTACCTTTTAATTGTTCGCAAACCATCAGAAAAATTAGATATATGGTGGCATGTTATGATTTGAGTGGCTTTGAATAGTGATGCATGAGAAAATTGCACCTTCAGACATTTAGATCTAAAAAAAACCTGGCAAATAAATTAAAATTTTAATGTCAGTTTTTCCAGTGAGAAAATTATGGGAAAACACTTCAATTCAAAATTTTAAACATTATTGTGGAACTCAAAGAGAAGATTAGATTAGAAGATTAATCAGTTGAAAAAAAATAAAAATGTGGTAACTAAAATCTGGTGTGCTTCTATAGAAGTCAATTGGAGGAGTATTTTCAATATTCAAGCTATTCAGTGGTCTCAAATGGTGTGTTGCCATGGGGCTCATGAAGCCTCAGTTATTCTAAGGGTTTATATATTTGAAACATGGTGGTGCACTCCAAACAATGGAAAAAGCAGCTGCCCGAGTGCAAGCATAAAAAAAATGCAAAAAAAGTTCTGCATTCTTGGGTCTTTGGCAAATAAATAAAAAAATATGTATTAATCATATGCAAAGTCCATATAATTAAATACATATTTTTAATTTATTTGCCAAAGTGTTTGCATGTTTACCTATATATACATATACAAACAGAAACAAAAGAATTATACAGTAAGCATAAATCAAAGAATGTGGTCAGAGGTCCATGCTCATGCGAGCATTTCTCCAGATTTAGCAGCAAGTGTTTTTTACTTTCATCTGTAAAAACAAGAAGATCTGTCTTTATAAAACCAACTCCACTTACATTCAGGTTGGGTTACAACTTTGACCTCTTGGGAACTTTCTCCAGGACCCCATTCATTATAGGCCACCACTCGAAAATTGTAGGTCTCCTCCGGTGTTAGATTCCCCACGGTTAGCTGCAGTGATATAGGTTGTGATGTATTCACAGCCCGTTCCCTAGATGCAAAACAGAACAACAATGATCAATATAATAGGACATCTAATCTGACTAATATAATTGTTTTTATGTTGCTACAGCAGAGCTTATACCCCACAGTTTTTTTTTTAATTTACCTAGAGCACAAGAAGAGATTCAATGATATCTATGGTCCTCATACCAAAAGACAAACAATTATATTTTATTATTGTGTAGGCAAAGTCCGGGTGTGGATTTTCCCCTTTTACAAAATTTTGGGAATTCTAAGCACTGTCTTCTTAACTTGTGGAAAATATGAATCAAAGCACCCCAATTCATCCCACAATGTTCCTCTGGTGAGAACCAACTCACACATTTCCTGCCTGTAAAGGTTGTGTGTGTGTTTTCTATGATTATGGTGATCTTTTTAAGATTTTTCTAAGATTATGGTGATCATCAATGGGGTAAGTTTGCTACCCATTTGATATTAAATCACCCTAGCTTGTAAAAAATACATACTTGGACTTGTAGTGGTGCCCATTGTTACACCCCCATTCTGCCAATTTGTGTCCTTGATCCACCCCTTAACAGACAGCTTCCTCTGATTCACCCAGCCATATCCTTGGTCTGTTTTATTCCCTACCCCTTTCACTCAAAAAGGTGACAACCATAGAATGAGGAGATTGTGGATGCCTGAGATTGAGTCTTTAACAGTGAAAGATTGCAGTAGGCACCCCATATAATTCTGCTAATGGTAATGGTCAGATAATCTCATGATGGTTGATAGGGTACTGAGATATAAACACCCAACCGCTATTTTTATTAAAGCAGTGTTTTTCTCTCTTTTTCCACTCTTGAAACTAGCAGGAGTCTCTTCAATTACATTGATATGGAGTTTTTTTTTTGGTCTTTTGAAGGGTTTGCTTGGTTGCTTGTGTAAGTCAATAGCAAAATATACATTTAAGCAATCTGGGAAATATATTGGTGCAGCAAACAATGACACAGACCATAAATCTAACAAGATATTTTTAGAAGGTTCAGGTGTTTCGAAGTGCACTGGTAGGAAACAAAATACCAACATCTGAAGCTAATCATTATCCCAGTGATTAAAATGTGTGTTCGCCTTGCACGTGTTGTAGAAACTTGCCTGTCATCAGATAGTGTCTCAATGATAGAAATCCTCTTTCATTCTGGGCTGGAAAGTTACTCTATCTTTGTCAATGAAAAAGGACCCTACTATCTCTCTTAGAAATTCAGAACTAAAAGCTTGATGGACATCTTTGCATTTCTAAAAGAATTCGCCCACAATGTTTAAATATAAAGGCTAAGGACACATGTCAACACACTGGTAGTGATGGGCGAATTTATTCACGGAAAATTCCCGTGATTTGCCACCGGCTAATAATTTCGCGAAACCGTCATGAAAATTTGCCGGCGTCAAAAAAAAATGGACACCAGTGTCTGTTTTTTTTTGACGCCGACGCATTTTCGCCAGCGCAACAAACGTACGCCGGCATCAAAAAAAGGACGCTGCCGAGACTCCTGTGCCGTTTCGCGAATTTTTCACAGTTTTGTGAATTTCGCAGAAAATTCACACATTTTTAGGCGAAGCAAAACGCCCGAAATTTGCTCATCACTACACACTGTTGTCATCCATCAAAAAGGCAGTCAGTGTTCGATAAAATATCTATATTGGTTTGTCGCCAATTGAAATATTTTTAATTGAAAGTGTGCTGGCTTTCCTTTTTGGATGATGTCAGGGGATGCTCAGTAACATGAGCCTCATTGAGCTTAATTTTGCATAAATTTCCTCAACTTCATTCGTGTTTTATTCACTTTCATACCATTCTTTCTGCTTTACACCCTTGGGTATGAAACAAAAAGTCTCACCTACCACAGATGCAGCCTAGGCTATAATTTTCTTATTTTTCTGAAGCCTGTAATTCACTGAATATGTAATAAGCAGGAGCCTGTTTAAAAACTGCTGCTTCATACATAATGGCAGATTTAAGAAGACTTGGAAGACTTCAAAGTCTTCATTATACAGTTTACAAAGTGAAGGTACTGCAGATCGTCTTACACAAGTGTAAAATGTAATTACACTGTTCCTATATAGCTACAAATGATGCTGCGATATGTCAAATGCCTAATTAGTTGCTTCAAGGTGGAAGAGCCATGATAATAATCCTTGCTGAGAATTGAAGAATTTCGAGGACAGGTATTTATATATTTTTTTTACATATTGTTTTTTTCCTTTCTTTTTGTTCTCCTTTTACATAGTGACATTGTATTTTATGTTTATCATGGTTATATCATCACTTGTGTGTTTTCATGTTTTAGAATGCTGTATTGTTATCATTTTAACTGGTTCACATTTAATTTAACTTTTAGTATGTTATAGAATGGCTAATTCTAAGCTTTTCAATTGGTCTGAATTATTTCTTTTGAATATTTTTTTTAATCATTTGCCTTTTTCTTCTGACTCTTTCCAGCTTTCAAATAGGGGGGTCACTGACCCCATCTTAAAACAAATGCTCTGTAAGGCTACACATGTATTGTTATTGCTACTTTCTATTAATCAACTTTCTATTCAGACCTCTCCTATTCATATTCTAGTCTCTTATTTAAATCAATGCATGATTGCTAGGATAATTTGAAACCCTAGCTGAAATTGCAAACTGGAGAGCTGCTGAATAAAAAGTTAAACAAGTAAAAATTCAAAAATAATAAAAAATGAAAACCAATTGAAAATTGTTTTAGAATATCATTCTCTACATTATACTAAAAGTTAATTTAAAGGTGAACAACCCCTTTAAATAGAAGTACAATATAACATAATCACTCAATATCAGGCAGCAAATATCAACAATATCAAATCCCAAAAGGGACTTTCTGAAGAATGCCAAACTCCATTCAGTTGTATTGGGTGTTAAAGCTCAGTGGCAGCACTAAGCTTTAACATCCCAATGGAATGCCCTCCCATGAATGAGCACTACATCAAAATGAACACAATGCAAATGGAGGGATGAGCTAAGAGATGTGTAAAACATGTAGTTACATCTGAGACATTGGGTAGTGTGTGTGTGTGTGTGTGTGTGTGTGTGTGTGTGTGTAAATCCATTCTTGCTCAACATTTCTGGTCTATAAGTACTAACTCTCTCTGTTTAGGTGACCTCACTGTTTTTCTACTGTTTATCTAATGATCTAGTAAATCACATCAATTTGGTTTTGTGTCATCACTGTAAATGTCTTTAATTTGTCTTATTTTTGTGGAAATAACTGGAGCATTTTATTCTATACTATAATTTTTAGTGGTTATATCAGAAAGATTAAAGTTACCATTTCTACTAGTTTAATGCTCTTGTTAAATTCAGAAATTATAATGAATGTAATGTAAATCCTTTCATGGGGTGGGGAATTCTCATTATCACTTATGTATTATAAGGGATAATGTACCCCCTACTGTAAATGAAAAGGATTTTAAAAGTCACTGAGGGGTTCTGTGACCATATAAAGACACAAGGCTGCAGGCTGAGTTATACAGGGAACTCTGAGTATCACTCATGTATTATAAGGAATAATGTACCCCCTACTGTAAATGATAAGGATATTAGAAGTCACTGAGGGGTTCTGTGACCATATAAAGACACAAGGCTGCAGGCTGAGTTATACAGGGAACTCTGAGTATCATTCATATATTATAAGGGGTAATGTACCCCCTAC
The DNA here is from genome assembly GCA_038501925.1 of Xenopus petersii. Lineage (NCBI taxonomy): Eukaryota > Metazoa > Chordata > Amphibia > Anura > Pipidae > Xenopus > Xenopus petersii. The sequence continues at coordinate 228,512,623 of CM076672.1, forward strand.
TGTAAATGATAAGGATATTAGAAGTCACTGAGGGGTTGTTCTGTGACCATATAAAGGCACAAGGCTGCAGGCTGAGTTATACAGGGAAATCTGAGTATCACTCATATATTGTAAGGGATAATGTACCCCCTACTGTAAATGATAAGGATATTAGAAGTCACTGAGGGGGTTATGTGACCATATAAAGGCACAAGGCTGCAGGATGAGTTATACACGGCACTTTGAGTAGCACACATTTATTACAAAGGATAATGTACCTGAGGAGTTTTGTGGCTATATAAAAGGAGAAATGCTACAAAGTATTTTTATTTTACTTATTTCTTACACAGGATCTTGGAAAAGATAAGTGGTTCGTTTGCAGAAAAGGTCAGACTGAAGCTTCAGATCACCAAAATAATAAAATGTTTTTGCCTTGTTACAAAAACCTCGGTATGCGTGTATTTTCTTAGCAAATAAAACTTAATTTCCTTTGCTTATTTGTATAGTGAGCACTTAGCTGTGGCACAGTAGCTATCAGCCACAAATGAATATGCACAAAATATGAGTTGCTCCTCAGGCATCTGTGCATATCTTCTCCATTAATTTAGCGTTAGACATTAAAAGGCTGACCTGCTCTTCTTCAAAGTGACATTTATCTTCAGCTGTGCATCCAAAATAATGCACACGGCTGAGAATATATTTCAGCCTCACCAAATCTTCCATTGTGTGCGCTATGCATAATTCATTTTGCCTGTTACTAACTGTTGATGTCAAGCAAAGTTCTATTAACTAAATATAGAAATGGTTCATTACATCACATTGCAATGTGTCCTCCATCTCATTTCCAAAAAGCCTGGTCCCATTATTATACTGTATATTCTTTACCTGTTCCCTGCAGTTTGATGTGTGACATTAAAAAAATAGGGTGTTGTGCATTGTGGAGTGGGGGAGGGCTGGGGTCTATAGTTATTTCCCATTTAGTAATGGTCAAATTTTAGTGGTTTTAGAGGTTTTTAAAACCACAATTAACCTCTATTTTTCTAAAACCATGAATGCCATAAAAGTTATTAAAAGATCCAATTATAAAAAGCATGAATAAAAATAGCCGCTGAGCGATTTGAAAAACTTGTGAAGGAACGGTCATTTGAGAATAAATGTTCGTATCTCCAGAAACTTCTGAAACCATGAACGAAAGACTGATCTTTGCAAGAAAAGAAGGGCAACTTCCATTTACTTCTACTTGACCTCAACATCATTTACTTGGGGGCTGATATAAGAATGTTCTGGGAACTTTCATTTCTCCAATTCAGGCTTTTTAGGTCAAAATTCATATTTTTATCAGAGTTCTTTAATCCACAGTTTTTTCATTATTCATCAAGTGTAAAATCCATATAATCGTTAAATAGAAAAGTACGCCAATAAAAGCTGTGGATGTCATGTAAAAGTCAGTGGAAGTTCTAGTACCACTACCGACCTTCAATAAATGGACCTCTTGCGTACTTGCATATTTGTGAACTTTATTGATTTTACACTTGATAAATAATGAAATATTGTGGATTAAGCAACTATAAGAAAAATAAGATTGTTTGAATTAGGGGAAATGAAAGTTCCCAGAACATTCTTAAATCCGCCCCTAGAGGACCAAAAAAGGTAGACCAACTGAAAGCTGTTGTCATGTAGAAGTTAATAGAAGGTGCCCTTTTTTTTCTTCCAAATCTGCCAAGATCTGTCTTTTGTTCTTGGTTTTAGAGAATTTCAGAAATCCAGCAGCCATTTTCAGTCATGCTTTTATAATTGGGTCTTTTAATATCTTTCATGGAATTAGTGGATTTATAGAGATAAAGTTTAATTGTGGTTAGTGATTAGTGATGGGCAAATGTTTCCCATTTCGCTTCGTCAAAAATGTGCGAATTTCCCGCAAAATTCGCGAAACAGCGAAAAATTGTGAAATTGGAAAGTTCATGAAAAATTTGTGAAAATAGAATGTTTTCACAAAAAAATCGAGCAATTCGAAAGTTTTCACAAAAAAAATCGAGCAATTTGAATGTTTTCACTAATAAATCAAGCAATTCAAACCTTTTCACGAAAAATTCGAGCATTTCGAACGCTTTCTCGGAAAAACCGTGAAAATCGGAAATTGACGCAGCGAAACATGGGAATTCGCCACAAATTCATGCCAGGCAAATTTATTCACCTATCACTATTAATGATGAGTGAATTTTTTCGCCGGCCATAGATTTGCAAATTTTTTTGCAAAAATTTGCCATAGAAAAATTTGCCGCAACAAAAAAGTCACCAAGACATAAAAGTCGCCATAAGAAAAAATGCCAAAAAAGTTGGCACAAGAAAAAAAGCCTATTGACTAATGCATTTGGAGATGGCCATTTGCCTTCAATGTGTTTTGCGAATATTTCACCATTTTGCTAATTTTTCAGTGAAGCGATTCTCTCATCAATAATCATGGTTTCTAAAATTCAACCTTGGGCCCCAAGATTCAGTAAAGTCACAACCAGGTGTCATTCAGGTCAGCTTTAATTAAGTGATGGCTTACTTTCTGTCCTGGATACCCCTGGAACTACATTCTGTAATAACTATTATGATATTGTTTTTTTATCAAATCTACAACCTAGCATTTCACTGAATTTATGCCGAACCAGAAAGAACAGCTTGAACCCTGGACATATAGTTTCTGCTACAGATCATGATTAGTGATGGCCGGAAAAAATTTGCGTACCGCATTGAAATCAAAGGGAGTCAAAATAATTTTGACCCGTGACAATTTTGACGAGAGCGACAATTTTTATACATTCGACTATTTTGTCCAAATGCATTAAAGTCAATGGGTGTCCGAATAATTTTGACGCGCGACAATTTTTGTGTTACGCCGGATTTTTCACCGCCCCAGTTTCGTGAATTTATTCGCAGGGGCCGAAACGCGAAAATTCACTGCCAATCTATGCCAGGTGAATTTATTCGCCCATTAATAATCATAAGCTCTTCCCGTTGGAAAAAGACTTATGTTTGGAACCTGCCTCCAATTAGACAAGAGGTGTAGAGGACTAAATGAAATAAGGAACCTGTTCATCTAAGTCAAAGTTTTTTTATGTATTTTATTGGGTTTTGAAACAGTACAGACTTTCTGTATTGCTCGTTGCCATTTACTCTTATTTTCAAGCAACATAGTTGTACTGTTTTAACGCAAGACATAAACCTCAAGGAAATCAGCTTGCGCATGACAAAACCCATTGAGCGGGTGATGCAAGACAACAAAATTACACGGTGGTAACAGGAACGCTTACAGATGTGCCTCTCATTAAAGCAGCCAATGAACCAGAGTGGTGCCATACAATTGCTTATTGTGAGAAATGTCAGCCATTGTCATGCACTGATTGCCTCCTTTGGAAATGTATTCAGCCTATATCTTCTTTAGATCACAAATATTGTGTGACTTTTATAAATATCCCATCTGTCATTTCTTTCCTATACAACAAAACAAAAAATAAATGAAAAGGCACTTATAATGGAGGGCACTTTACCCTGTGGGCCTGGAATAATCCCAATTAAGATCGCCAAGGCAAAGCCAAACAGTTTATTAGGAAGGAATTCATAAATGCTTTCGGATTGGAGTGTGTATATTGTCTCATCAACAGTGGTGCCAAGAACCAAATTAATATCAATTGGAAAAAACAGATATTGCATCTCCAATAATGAGATTTAGCAAGTAATTCAGAAAAAAATAAACATGATCTGCACTGGCATAAAATGACTTGCCCTGGCCCCAAAGCTAATAGATTTCAGTGGCCCCATGCACAACCCAAAGTCTCTTCATTTATATACATTGGAAAGCAGGATTGAGGCAATGGAGGTGGAGGGGATGCAGGTATCTATCTCCCCACAGGTTGCTCTTTATAAGTCTTCTCCATTATTGTTATAGAGTGTGGTATGCAGGTCCCCATCTTTCTATAGGTTACCCTACTCAATTATGGCTTGGGTGCAAATTTTCATCTCTCTGTGGGCTCCCCTGCAATAGTGGGGTCAACTCCATTATAATTATGGGGGTGAATGCAGATCTCCATTTTTTCAGAGATTCCCATACATTAGGGGGGTCTTTTCCACTATAGTTATGGAGCAGGGTATGAGGAATGTAGGTTCCCTTCAGGTTGCCCTGCAGTATTTGGCTCTACTCCATTATAGCTATAGGGAATCAGGGGGTGAATATAGATCTCCTTATCCCCTGCAATTATTGATATTAGATGTGAAAAAATAAATTGTGATGACTCTCAAAATGTTGTTAAAAGAAAAAGGCCTGGCACACGGAGCGAATTAAACCGGGGTCCTACCCCTGGTGAGTTTATTGCATCAAACAAAATGTTGTTAAAAACGAAGCCCAGCATCCTTCCTACAAACTTAAAGGGGATGTTGAGAATTTTTTGCACAAGCCCTCTGGCTTTGTTTTAATCAGCCCCTTACACAATTAGAAAATCCTTCTGCTAGAGACCAGGAATCAAAGTGTTACTGAAATGCAAGTGCCAGTCTGGCAGCTCCATCCCATCCAGTTGGTCACAGATCTCCCTGCAGCTGTCTGAATGAGTGTTTAATGAGCTAAAGTGCACACCTTACCAGAGGCCCTATATGTAAACTGCAATTAGATATAATTACCCTGCATTTGTGATCATCAAAAGCTCCATTAAATGTTCTTTTCCTTTAAACCATCTAACATTATCAGAACATGATTTGGTGTATTATTGGGTGCCAGTTTGTGCAGGATTTTAAGATTCTTATGACTCTTTAGGGCCCAACCAGACCAAATACTAAACCTAATCTAGAAGTCTCAGTATCCTTAAACAGCCAGTCGCTTGACAGAAGTAAAATGCTATGAGGGGATAAACCCCAATTGTACTGACCAGTTATTTTATCTTTTCCTTTATATACAATATACTTATAACTCCCATCCACGATTTTGCCTTATTTATCATGAAAAAAACTTGAATAAACTTGAAAAAACTCTATTAAATTGAGCGAAAACAAAATCGCTCAATTTTTCCGGGGTTTTTGCACCCAAAACCCCTGAACTTTTCGGATTATCTTGCTAAACACCATGCAAACCACGACATCTTCAATTTGGGAAAGGGACTTCTGCCATTGCCATGTACATGACCTCAACAGATTTGAGATGGCGAATTTTTGGATTTGGGCTTTTTGCAGCATCAGGGTTTAATAAATGTAAATGTAATTTGGACCTTCATATTTTAAGAGGGTTGTTTATCAAAGGTTGAGTTGTTTTTTTCTTTGAAAAATTCAAATTTTTTAGGTATCTTTCGGACAAAACTTGAATTTTAGAAGTCAATGGCAGAGGTCCCTGGAACCATTTGAAGATATTTGTAGACTTAATGATGTTTGAGTTTTTTTCATTGGGTTTCACTCAAAAACTCAATCAATTTGAAAGAGTGAAGTATTTTTTGACAAAAATTTGATCAATTTGAGTATTTAAGTTTTTCATCCCGAATACACTGATTCAAGTTTATTACATTTGACCTTTTTCTTAAATTAGAAACCATTCAGTTGTGAGTTCATTCGAGGTCTAAAAAAGCTCACAAAGTTCTAAAATTCAACCTATGAAAAACAACCCCCAACGTTTATTAGTTGTATTACTAGAATTATGACTATTAAAGGAAAACTATACCCCCCAAACAATGTAGGTCTCTATTAAAAGATACTGAGTAAAACAGCTCATGTGTAAAACCCTGCTTCATGTAAATGAACCATTATCATAATAATATACTTTTTTAGTAGTATGTGCCATTGGGTAATCATAAATAGAAAATTGCCATTTTAAAAAATAAGGGCCGCCCCCTGAGATCGTAAGATTCACTGTGCACACAAACAAACCACATGTAAGGTCACATGAGCCAATTAACAGACAGAGTTCTGCCCTTTGCTTCCTCACTTCTTCCTGTTACAGTTAGTGTTGTAGTATTTCTGGTCAGGTGATCTCTGAGGCAGCACAGATAGAGTCACGAAATGGTGGTTCAAGGCAAGAGATGTAAAAGGTCAATATTTATGTAAATATATATTTCAGTTTGGTAAGATTCTTTAATATGTCATTCAATTTGATATAAACTATCTGTGCTTAAGTATTAATTTTGGGGGTATAGTTTTCCTTTAAGAAGGAAATCTTCATTAACTGGTTCCTCATTTGTGTAGACTGTAGACAGACGAAAAATAACAGTTCCGAATCTCAGCTTTTTTTTGTTCTCATATACCAGCTGACCCACCTCTTATAGTAAAGCTTCCACCGCTTCCTGCTTCATTTTTACCTACTACATATTTAAAAATATATAATAATTCTGGAATCTTTTTACTTTTTTGCATGATTTATTGACCTCCTTGTACCATATAAATGTTTCAGATGTCCCAGCTAACTTGCAAAGCACGTCTTTTCTTACCCACCTCAACACCAACACTTCTATTGAACCAACAATGTTCATTGCTTACAAGGGGAATATACTGACCTAGATCTAAAAAAGAGTTATTCCTAGTAGGTTCTTGAACAAGCTGGAATAAAAAGTTGTCATTCAGCATACTTACAAACCTACTAACTTTTTCTGTCTTGGCAACCCCATTACCCCAGTCAATGTCTGGATAATCTGCTTTGTTGTAGCAGTTTTGGTTTACAGATAAGAATTCCATTAGCAGGGGATTATCTGTAAACTGGTAATCTGATTATATAACTGGCAAGAACCAAGCATGCGATGGACTGGTGTAATCACTGAAAATATGAAATAAAGCATTGTTACATGATTACACGGGTTATCCCCATGTAATGTGTTTTTCATGTGGCAATTTATTTCGATGGGAAGGCATTTTTGGAGGTTTGTTGGAGATTTGTTGCTCCCAGGAGAGCAGTGGCAAACCTCTCACCTGCCATCAACCTTAAGGAAACAAAATGTTGGCTGGGGTAATTAGTCCACCAACTGTAATATATAGAAAGAATTTCATATAATTTAGAAATAAAATTCATAAAATAAATTAATTTATATTTTAACATGATATTAACCATTAAGCATGTTGGTATATATTTTTGGCCAATAGCTTACCTTTGTACTCCTTGCTTGGAGAAGTAGACCGTGTATGTCTGTATGTTCCCTTTGGACTCAACGGGTGGCCTCCAGCTAAGACGAACAAATCGACTGGAAACCAAGACAGGGACCACATCTCGGGGAGCAGAGGGGAGGATACTGGAACTGGGGACAGCTAGAGGGGAAGGTGTGTATTCAGTCAGATTGGAGGCTTTGGTTTTAGAAAAAGAGGTTGGGGATGTGGCTATTACAGAGTTAGGAGGAGAAAGTGTGGGAGGTAAAGCTTTATTGTGTAGAGAGGCAAGGTAAAATGGAACAAGGATACAAATGGGTAAAAATAAAAATAGAACTGATATAAAAACATCTAAAGGCAGCATTATCTTTAATAAAATAAAGTGTTAAATAAATAGTCACCGTGCTGTATTACCATTTCAGCTTTGAAGTTGAAAACCATACAAATGGAGATGAGCGAACCTTTTCATACATATTTTTGGACAAATTGAGCCACTTTATGGCCAACACTAATCCCTCTTTCCCCCATTTTATTAGGTCACTTGAGACAGTTCTACTACATCATTGATTCAGGATTGTAAAAATAAAGAAAGACCTTAAAACCCGCCTCTTTTTCTACAGGTGTACAAATCCACAAATCAGGATCCAGGATCATATTTCAAGTCTTCTGTAATATTTATTTGTTGACAAATATCAGTCATTCATTGAGAAGAAGTACATGCATTGGTTTCTCCCCAGATTAAAGAGCCTCATGTATCATGACCCTATGGTTTCTGGTTTGCACATAATAATAATAAACTGAAGTCGATCTACTACGATTATACATATTATAAATAGTAAAGTTAAAAGAAAGGTAGAGAGAGAGTAGAAATCTTGAGTTTAATTCATGCTAGTGTGTATTGTGAAATATACTCTACCTCCTGAGTTTCTGTTATTTTTCCCCCATTCTTCTCCTGCCAGCTCATTTGCTAGTCTAATCTAGGAATTAGCAATCACTGTGTCTTGCTGTGCGTGCCCTAGCTATGAGACTGTTTCTATGACCACAGATCCCTTATCTGTTGTCATGGAGAAACAAATACAGAAATATACTCCAGCTCAATACAGCTAAAAAGATTTAGGACCCTGGTATTATCTGATTTGGTTTCTTCTAAACAAAAATCATTGAAGAATATTGGATTTATGGAAAAATGATCATTTGAATTTTGCTTGTTTTTCATGCAGAAATTATATCAACAAGGATATACATATTGATTGTTTCTAGGTACTTTGTATGCACCGCATTATATACAGTAGTGCATGTGTGCTATTTTATTTACAATCCTTTACTCAAATCACAAGGGCATTCCTTGAAAAAAAAGGATTTGTACATGGTTTTCTTTTTTCTTTTTTAATATTTTGCATTTTCATTTCTCTTGATGGCCTGTATGGTCATGTTTACATACTATCCAACTGTCACATTCGGCTCCCTATATCCAGAACCCAAGCTAAGCTCCCTGGTCACGGCTTTCACTTCTGCCTATAACCGCTGCCTTTTACCTCAGGAGGAGCCCTCGGCTAATCGGATGACGCCAGGTCTTCTTTGAGAGAGGAGCAAAGCTAACTGGAACAGGTAGGCTGGGCCAGCACAAGCAGAGAATCGTCAGACATGCCGGAATCAGGATAGGAGAAGGTAGAATAGTCACAAGCAGGCAGGATCAGGATTGGAGAGGTCGGAGAAATCAGGCAGACAAAGGTCAGGATTGGAGAGGATCAGAATAGTCAAAAAGCCAGGCAAGGGTCAAAACCAGTAATAACAAATAGATCAGGCACCTAGGAACTTTACAAATAGAACCTGACAATGGGCAGTGTTTTTTCTACAAGGCCCCTTTAAATACTTTAAATACCGCACATGGCGGGCGTCCCTGCCTGAGCCGCGGCAGGGGACCCCGCCACCCACTAGACCACCAGGGTGAATCCTTACACCAACCAATACAACTTTCAAAGATCATGTCAACTTGGAGAAGAAGAGAGAGTGGAGGGAGATCTTCATCACAAGAAGCAGGTGGACACAACAGAAAGCATGTGGACGCGTAATGCATATTGATTAAAATCTTAAAAAATTGCATTGCAATTATCTCATTCTTTTTTAATAAATGATATAGAACCACAAGATATCTCAAGCCATATTGATGTTTTATTACTTTTTGAAACATAAATGTCCCACCTGCTGATCTCACCTTCTCTACAGATCAATTATTAATAAATATCTCCACTTGACATTCGATTTTTACTGAGCTTACGCTTTTAATATGTATTAGAAAAGGTAACAGGGAAATACTAGATATTTTATTTTCAGTCATGTGTGATTTGTAGAAATCTCAGGACAGGAATAAATCATTTGAACTCATTTTTAATGCATTTTTCCCTCAAAGTAAATAGGTCTAGACTAGCAGGCAAGTGTTTTGAAAGTAGGATGAAACTTTAAATATGGATTTTACAAAGTTAAAAAACTTAGATGATGCTTTATTTTAGGTTTGGACATTTAAATCTGGTGCTAAGTCCAAAGATCCATAGCCTCTGACTATAAGATCTTCAGGCTGGGCTTCTGGGAGAGCAAAGAATCATTCAACTCCCTAAATTACTTTCAGGCTGGAGTTCCAGAAGTGTCTAGTTAAGCAAATAAGCTTTTAATCTATCTTTCCAGCTTTATAATGTGTTCCCCTTAAAAGGTCCAATTCACAGTTTAGGAACCTTTGCAACATACCGTCCACTAGGTTTTAAAAGTTACAACCCCTGCATCTCTAAACAACCTTTAGAAGCAGTCGTCCAACAACAGCTAGAGATCTGCAAACTGAGTTTATGTACCATTGACAAAGGGCATCTAGCAAGATGTCTACAAATACAGACTACAGTCATATGATTCTATCTCCCACCATGCCTCAAACCTACCCTCCCCAAGACAGCAAGTATACCCATGTACCTATCATACCATATAACAAAGGTAGAGTGACTTGCTAAGACCATTCAGATATAGAGGAGTATTATTACCATGCAAAAATATATAGCCCTTTGAAATAATATAACTTTTTTAGAACCTGACCCATTTGCAGTTTTCCAGCTGTATACACGTAAATGCCACAGAGTGCTTTTCATTCCTAATCAACAAACCTACCAATATAGCTGTTGAGAATGAGAAATACACAATCACAGGGAATGCACGCAAAAACCCCATAGATCGTGCCCTGGTCAGAATCAAACACTGGACCCTAGCTCTGTGAGGCTAATCACTGCCCTGGCATTGTGTTATGGCATTATTCTTTTTTTAATTGTTGAGATTCAGAGAAATTCTCAATTAGACTGAACCCCACCAAATATTAAAGACCTGAAGCAATTGTTTATAAACACTTGCCAAAAGTTACATTAATCATAAAACACACTCTCCAAATGTAATTTATGTAAATCAAAGTACACCTTGAATTTACATTTCTGTAGCTGTTATTTTCATTCTTAGTGCAAATAATGCTCTTCTTTGTAAGATTCAGTCTTCTTTGCTCAAAGAACAGCAAGTACCGTTACTTGTACAAGAAATTCAATGTTTGGTAGTAAATGAATCATAAACTCTATTAGGACATTGATTCTCTTTAAAATCAAGGCCCAAAACAGATATTCAGTGTGACCTAGTTCATGGAAGTATTAGTAGTCTTATAATGCCAATATATAAATATATGACATGAATTGATATGCACTGGGCTCATCTGAGGTTTGCAATAATAATCTTTTCAGTTGGTTCATAAAAGTATTGCTATTAATCTGTATTAATCTCTAACAGAAGGTGCGTTATTCTCTATAAATACAAGAAAGGATCTACAAACATGGGTGCTAAACTGCTCCAGTGAAATTATTAAGAACAACACAAGCTTGAAAATAAAAACAAAGATCTGATTGGTTGCTACTAGTGATGGGCGAATTTCTCCTCTTTCGCCGGAAAAAATTAAATTTTCCAGCGAAATTCGCGAAAAGACGAAAAACGCACATTTTGGTGCCGGCCTCAATGGCGACGCCGGCAACAATTCCGACATTGGTGACAATTCTGATGCCCATTAAATTCAGTGGGCGCTTCGAATTGTCGCCGGTGTTGGAATTGTCGCCGGCAAACACGAAAATTTGCTGCGAATTCACGCCTGCCGAATGAATTCACCCATTACTAGTTGCTACTATGTGTATCTACACTGACATAGTTCAGTTAGTTAGTTAGTATACATACCATAGAAAATGCTATGTCAGAAATGTAGAAAAGGATAGAATAAGTAGAAATACATTTGATGTAACTTGTAACTTGGTTGGAATATGTGATTATTAATTCATGAATTCACATGTGTAAATTGAAGGATTCAATTCCATACATGACTGAATAGTTAAATACAAGTTGGTTAATTATGCAGAATTTCATGAATACACGAAGTCTGCTCAAGTGAAACGAATAGAAAATACATGACAGCATGGAATAGTTCAAATGAAGGTGACCAGCTGGGTTATAAATTTCTTGGTAAAGAGTAGAAAAAGGAAACACCATAAAATAGGTTACTTATCAGTTAAAACAAAAAGAACAGGGAACCAGGATACAATATGTAGAGAAGTCAGGATTGTGGTTCAGGTTCACCAGCCCCAGAGCCTTAGCTTAAGGAAGTGGATATTTGTCACACAGCAACAAATTAGTGCTCAAGGAATCCACAAAAAATTAAGCAAAATAGGTCCTTTATTTCCTATATAACACATCTCCATAGCTTTACATGGTTTGTGCTCAAGAGGCCTATCATTACGGGTCTCTTGGGCATGAAACATAGAGATGATGTTATAGATAAAAACAAAAATCTTTTTCCTTCAGGGTTGGTGACTTTTATGGATTCCTGGACTGCCCATTTGTCATTTGTTTGCTTTTCTACACATTGCACCCCCTAGAAATTTGCATATAAGATGTAATGTACCCCTTTTGACTCATATAAGGATATTATAATTTACCAATCAGAAGTATTGAGAATTGAGATGGAAAGTCATGAGGAAGCAGCCCAGGTGCCCTATAGCAGTGGAGTCATTGGAAGTATGAGGAACTGGGGGGCTGTTCAGTTTATATATCTGGGAAGTATATGGAACACAAGACCTGCTCCTCTGAAGGTGAGGGCAATATTTTTTCTTTAAATAAAAAAAAGGAGTCACTGTTCAGCCCTTATACCAGTGATGTCCAACTGTTCCACATAGATGGGCCAATAATAAATTATGCTATATGATGAAGGGCCTGATTGTGATAAAATGATGACTTTATCCAAATATGTCAATAAAATCAGTTGGCGGGCCATATCCAGCCCAGTTGAACTACCCTGTTCTGTATAATTCATTAGTGAACATGACTTTTTCTGTGCACACCTTCTGTTCTTCGGCCGATTATTACAGAACACATAGAAAAAGAAATGATATGGAATTTTTACTTTTACTATAAACAAGGAACATTTCCTTTAAAGGAAAAACAAATTAGTAGTTAAGCCCTAATGATAAAATGGTCACGTGTTGCCATTAACTTGTTTTATGTATTTATTTTAACCTTGTTTTCCAGAACATCTGTGTTGCTTGGTTTTCATATTATTTGTTCATTATTATCAAAATTAACTCATTTCAATAGGTGGGAAAGAATGAAACACCGGTGCTGCATTAGTGGAGACAAAAATCACTTTGTGTTTTGCAAAGATCAGAGAATATATTCCATCAGATTAATAGTAGGACCTCTGCCAAGTTTAGCCAACAGGAATATGCCTGCCTGACATCCTTAATGTATTGGGATTAGTTTAATGGCAGGTAAAGAGCATGTCCAGCACATTTTTTTCTCTGAACACTGGCAATATAATGAAATTTAAGCAGAGATTGGAGAACATCCAGTCTAGGAACTAGGCTTTTTTAATTTTTTTGCAAATTTGTGAACATTTTTAACCTTTATTATAAATCAGAATGATTTTAAGGCTAAGAAAAAGCTCAAATAGAGAAAAGATTATAGGTAAAGAAAGGCTAAAACAAGTTACATTAAAACCACTATATTAAAGCAACTCTTTGGGGCAAATTTATTAAGGTCCGAGTTGTTTATTTCATTAAAATGTGAGTATTCGAGTTGTATTTTTGGTCAAAACTCAAATTTTCGGGTTAAAAACATTCCATTAGCAGGGGATTATCTGTAAACTGGTAATCTGATTATATAACTGGCAAGAACCAAGCATGCAATGAACTGGTGTTATCACTGAAAATATGAAATAAAGCATTGTTACATGATTACACAGGTTATCCCCATGTAATGTGTTTTTCATGTGGCAATTTATTTAGGTGGGAAGGCATTTTTGGAGGTTTGTTGCTCCCAGGAGAGAAAAGTTTCCATAAGTGGCAAACCTCTCACCTGCTATCAACCTTAAGGAAACAAAATGTTGGCTGGGGTAATTAGTCCACCAACTGTAATATATAGAAAGAATTTCATATAATTTAGGAATAGAATTAATAAAATAAATTAATTTAAAGTGATCGAGTTAAAAAAAAGGAAACGTTTTTCCCCGTGACTTAACACAATAAAGTTTTTCTGATTTTCCAATGTACACAAGTCAATTGGTTGTTTTTCCTTTAAATTTTTCTCACTCTAAATACATTGAATTGAGTAGGGTATGATTTTATTCTGTTTAACTCACAGTTTTCTAAACAATACTGCAGCGGTTTTGCAAAAAAAAATAAAAAATCCATGTAGAATTTCTCTGTGATTTCATGCCTGGTTAATAACTTTGCTTATTACTAATCAGCATCAAAATCCTGGGCAACACCATGATCCTCTTCCCTATGTAAATAAAATGAAGCCCCACTAGTCTGTAACTATACCTTGGAAAAGAACTAGTTTTGGTTGACCATCAAAGGCTGAAAACAATATTACCCATGACACTTAACTTAGAAAACCTCAAATAAAATCAATGCTGATATACTGTAATTTAGGATGATAATCTTAGGAGCACCACGGTTGCTTTTTCATTTGAAAAGATAATTTTCTAAGAGGATGACACATGAAACAGAATGTTCTGCTGCTCGTTCAAAAAACAATTCTCTATCCCAAAAGAAAATTTGGACAAAGTCTGAAAATTGCCAAATGATTATATGTAGCCTCTCTTACAATTTTGGCTAGACAGGTTGATGGAAATTTGGATCCTACAGAAAATGTTTTGTATAGTAGCTACAAGTTGCTCATTTATTGTAGATAAAGATACCAAGTCAATTGGTCCTGAGCATTTGTATGCTGGCAACCTTTGTTCCCAACAGCTGAAAGTCTGACTTGGTGTCCTCTTTACATTAAGCATTGTCCCACAAGAAAAAAATGGATTTGATGTTAAAGCCATAGGCATTTTGCTGTCTTTCATCAGTGTAGCATTGCTTCATCAGAATTCCATTCTGTTTTCGATAAATCAGCTTGTTTTTCTTTCCTTATAAATTTGTGAATTCAACCATGAAAATAATTATGCAGCCAATCCCGGGAAATCGTGGTGTCTATTCAGTATGAGATGAAGAGCTCCTATACCAACCAAAAGAGCAATTCAGCTCTAGCTATATCATCTACATGCAAATGAGTCATATTTGGTTCTCAAAGGCTATTCTCTTCCCCGGTGGATTTTGTATATATAAACAGATATTGTTTACGGGTTACTTTTGTTCAACCAGCAAATACATCCCATCCTTTTATTTGAAATTATTCCTAATTGTCTCCCCCACCCTTCATAATCAGCATAAAACACACTACATAGAGACAAACCCATAAAATCAGTCCCTAAGCACAAAATAAGCTCTTCTTGTGCTTTCTGTTGGTTTTAGGCAAGTGTGAAACTCTAGGGATAATATTATTATGTTTTTGGCAGAGGCTCGCTGCTCTATTGAAATGTTAACAATCACATGGAAAACAGACCCCAATCATTTAAATTTAATTTGCTCTCTTACTGGCATGATGCTCTCTCTATAATAACCCAAAAGGAATAAGCATAATATCAGTTTATGTGCAAGGTTCAATATTCTGTTCCAATGGCCATTATTTTCCCTACTCGGAATTATTGCATTAATGAAAAGGAATACATAGTATTGTTTGTATATAAAAACACCATTATAATCCCTTTCTTGTAGAGTTATTTTGTTGTCTTATGTATAGGGAGGGTATTTGGATTGCTTTTTGGTTATATACATTCCCCTCGTTTTATGCATCAGTTAGGGAGGTCCATTTATTGAAGGTCGAATTGTAGTGATATTAGAGCTTTTTGAAACCATGATTAAACTCATTTTCTTTAAAATCCTGAATGCCATGAAAGTTATTAAAAGATCCAATTGTAAAAAGTAAAAATGGAAGCGCTGAACCCTAGGAATCCAAAAACCTCTAAAAAGTCCAGGTTTTGGGACAATTACTAGCAAAAAAAAAATCTGAAAACCTCTAAAAGTCTGAATCATCCTGCAGAGACAAGACAAAGAATGCTCAAGATGCTTTGTTTTTCGCATAAGGGATCTTTTTGTCATTTGGATCTACATATTTGAGGAAGCCCATTTATTAAAGGTCAAATTTTAGTGGTATTAGAGCTTTTTGAAACCACGATTAACCTCTATTTCTCTAATATCACGAATGCCAGGAAATGTATTAAAAGATCAGAACATAAAAAAATGAATGGAAAAGAATGCAGAGAAAATACAAATATCTATAAAACCTCTAAAAAATGTAGTTTTTCAGAAAATTACTAGCGAAGAAAAAAAAATCAGAATCCAAAAATCTCTAAAAGTCTGAAAAACAATCCAATAGGATCAACACAGCTTCCATTGACTTCCACTGGACTTTGACTGCTTTAACTTGAAGAAGTTTTGTATTACAATTTTTTGTGGTTTTTATACTTGGGGGTTATTTATCAAAGGTCGAATTTTAGTGTTTTATATACCTCAAATGAACTCACAACTCAAATGTTTTCTAATTTAATAAAAAAAATTGAATGGAAAAAACTTGAATCTCTCAAACTGATTGCGTTTTCGGGCAAAAGCCTCCAAAAAAACAAATGGTTCAAGGGACTTCTGCCACTGACTCCTACATGACCTTGACAGATTTTAGATGGTGTATTTTCGGATCAAGCTATTTCAGGGGTCGAGGTATAATTAATATCAAAAAATTCTAGTTTTCGGATCAAGCTATTTCAAGGGTCGAGGTATAATAATTATCAAAAAATTCTAGTTTTTGAAAAAAAACCTCTAAGAATTTTAGATTTTTTCTTAACCCGAAAATGTGAATTTTGACCAAACAAAATCAACTTTAAAACTCGAATTTTCATGGAAAACACAACTCGAACCTTAATAAATGTCACATTTTTTGAGTTTTATAGACATACCCCCATATGTAATGAAAGGCACTAAGTTTGCCCAGGAGCAGTAACCCACAGCAACCAATAAGAAGTTTGCTTTTAAACAGATGACCAGTAAATCCTACTTGCTGATCAGCTGCTATAGGCTACTGCTCCTGGGTAAACTTAGTGCTTTTTATTACATAACCCGAAAAATGTCAAATGGCAAATACAAGCAGGGTCAGGCCCTTGCAATTTATTAGTAAACCCCTTTATCAATTGCTTAACAAAAGTAGATTTTAAAACAAAATGAAGAAAATATATTGTTTTTCTTACTACACATATTTGTAGAACAACATCATACAAAAGGCAAACTAAGAAGTATACAAAAAAAAATAAAAACAAAAGTAAAAGTAAAAGGGCAACATAAGCGTATGAAAATATAAATCCAAGCTTGCTTAAGACAGACTTTCATGTTAAGAATTGTATTTTTTTTTCCCGTGGGGTCACTTGGGTAATGTTGTGATCGCGAGCAGACATGTAGCCTACAGCAGAAGCAAAGTGTAAATCTACCATTCAAACACCGGTCACACTGGGATATTTTTTGAAGTTGACTGTGAGAGTCTAACAGAAAGAATTTAGAATATAAGTTGTCAGAAAATGATAAAGAAATAATCTATCATCTGGAAATTGCCTCTACGTTACCACGGGTCTGTAATTTCATACTCAGCTGGAACTGCACAGTGGAAACGTGACCATATATAAAGGTCATTTTACAAATGTAGCAAAAGATATTCACTGCACATTGTTCTGCACAGTGTTTCCAATGTAAGAGACCAACCCCCATATGTAATAAAAGGCATTAAGTTTGCCCAGGCCCATTTATTAAAGTTTTAGTGGTATTAGAGCTTTTTGAAAGCAGGATTAACCTTATTTTCGATAAAAATTGTAATGCCATACAAGTAATTAAAAGTTCAGATTTTAAAAAAAATAAAACCACATTTTAAGTTTCTTTAATGAAAAAGAAACCTATCTCCAATATACTTCAGTTAAAAAATGTGTATCGTTTTTATAAGAAGCCTGACTGTATGCAGTGAAATTCTCCCTTCATTTACTGCTGTGGATAGGAATTGTCAGATGGTCCCTAACTGCTCTGCAGGGAAACAATCATACTTATGAACAGCAGGGGGAGCCCCCGCCTTACTTCCCAGCCATGCAGAACTCAAGCAGCTTTGTTTGTTTCCCTGTAGAGCAGTCGGTGACTGTGTAGAGATTTATAATGGATTTTATTTTTGCCTTTCTATCCACTTTACTGTTTCCAACTCCAACTGCAGAGACAAAGATCCAGATTTAAACAGGTAAACTGTTGTTTATTAGGATTATTTTGCTGCAGCCACTGTTTCTGCAGAGTTGGAGAAAATTTGTATTAAACAATGAAAAACTATTAAATCCATATTAGATTACATGACAACACAGGACCCAGTGCAGTCTGCCTATTCTGATTATATTACTAATAATACTAATAATATTTAGTCTTGCTTTATTGGCTTCTGGCAGATATTATTTGAATTGTGCTGTTTTGATAATTGCAAAGATGTATAACAAAGTAACAACATGGTGACCCCCTGTGGCTAACTTTGAAAGCATAAATCATTTGTTTGATTAGGCTTGTGGTGCAGTAAGTTCATGTTTATGTTTAGTATACAAAATACAGCATTTCTAGCCTTATTCTATTTTAGACTTTACTTCCCCTTTAAAAAGAATGAACAGAAACAAGTCCTGAATGATGTCCTAGAGTGATCCCCAACCATTGGATCATGAGCAACATGTTTCTCACCAACCCCTTAGATGTTGATAAGTAAATCTGTCTAGTGATGGTCAAATTTATTTGCCAGGTTTCCGCGTTGTGCTGCCGGCGAATACATACGTGAAATTGCAGTGAAAATTTGCCAAAAATATAGAATCAGAATTGTTACCATCACTAAATCTATCCCGTTTCGCCAGAAAATTCATGAAACGGCTGGATCATTTGTGAAAGGCATTGAAGTGCATTTTTCTCAATCCAAATGCATTGAAGTCAAAGGGAGTGTTTTCTTACTCCAAATGCATTAAAGTAAACGGGTATTTTTTTCACAAGTTTTTTCTCACTCCAAATGCATTGGGAAATTATTCTCAAGGTTTTTCAAATTTCAAATTCATTAAAGTCATTGGGCATGTTTATATAATATAAAAATATCTGGAACAGTCCAATTCCTATGACGGACGAATGGCTAGTGTCAGAGGGTTGATATTTGTCACCCCCACCCTCTATGACGCCATAACGCTATAGGGCCCAAGGCAGGATGGACTATTATGGCGAATGGTCTACTGTGGACAATGGTCAATCATATAGCTAATACTAGGCCATACAAACAAAAGATCATCACTCTGTTACTTAAATTCCAGAGTGTCAGTCTAACGCCAGTCTGTCTGTTGGGGCCCCTTACTGCTGAAGTGCGGCTCAGATTACTGGAAATACCACAATGGCCTTGGTTAGCCGATAGCTGATTGCGAGGCTGTGGACCGTTGGAGCTGGACACAGTATGTTACAACATTCCTTTGATACATGTAAGACTAAGTAAATCATTTAGACATTAATTGTACAAGGAGGAGACAGACTATGTATGGTATTTCCGTGAAACCCTTGTCACAATTATTGTAAAAGCCTTCTGAAAGCTATATAATGCCTGGACCAAGAGGAGGGTCTTTGGTAAGTCCTTGGCTGACATTCTGTGTGTTACTCCAACAGCTTACCCAGACAAAACTGTTATGTTGTATTATGTAAGAATAAATTGCCTGACTATTACTAAAGGTTTTCCTTTACTGAGTTTTGTCTTACATGAGGTCAAAATGGTACTACTAAAAATACCATCAGGCATTTCTCAATGGGCGTTTTTTAGCAGTTGTTTTCTTGGCGAAAATCCTCACTACAACTTTTTGTTGCATTTGTGCAAAAAAAAATTGCAGTTGGCGAAATGCAGAAATTTCACAGTAAGGCCTTGCCTGGTGAAAACATTTGCTCATCACTATCCACTATAAATGACAGATTAATTAAAGGCATATTGGGCTGCATCTTGACCGTATGAATAATAGTACTTTTGCACTGTTTGTAAAAAAATTAAGGGGTATGTAGTCAAAACTCATAGAAAGTCGATAGCTATTGAGGGCAGTTACTATCTATTATGATCACTTCCTCTTAAATTAAAGGGATACTGTCATGGGGAAAATTTTTTTTTCAAAAATGAATCAGTTAAGTGTCATTCTGCACTGAAATCCATTTCTCAAAAGAGCAAACAGATTTTTTTATATTCAATTTTGAAATCTGACATGGGGCTAGACATTTTGTCAATTTCCCAGCTGCCCCTGGTCATGTGCTGGAACAGCACTATTAACTGATTCATTTTGAAAACATTTTTTTCCCATGACAGTATGCCTTTAAGGTAAATATCCTTTAAAGTCAATGATAGTATTAAAAAAATGTTGATGGTTTGATATAGTCATGGTGCAACATCCCACTGTAAGGGGTTTATTTACTAAACTGTATTCAGGCTTTTTGGAGCAAAACTCGAATTTAGAGTTCCCTAACCTAGAAATAGTGGTCTGATCTGGGGTTAGCCCAAAAATCTGATAATTTTGGGCTTTTCAGACAAAACCCCAAAAACATTGTACAATACAATTTTTCTATTTTTTAATTTTTTTGGGGGGTTTTCCCGAGCCAATTATTTTGAGCTTTTTGAATAATAAATACAATCAGGTCAGGTATGGGAGTTTGGTCATGTTTTTTTTATTGAAATATAAATTCAGATTTTAGTAAATAACTCTCCCCATGTCACTTGTTGGATACACTTGATTCTGATGAAGAACCCCCATCTTAAAGACTATTGAGGGAAAAAGCAGCGATGTCAGCCAGGGCATCTGTCTTTAATGTGACAATGTGACTGGCTGCTCTGCCAATCCTGTAGGAGATAATCAGCCCTGAAAATTCACCGCCACACTATTCAGCTTAGAGTGATTAAATGCACATAATATAGCTATTAGTGGGGCTTCATTCTGCTTCTGTTCCAGCTTCTGTAAAGCTAAATCCATTTATTTCATGGAAATAGTATTTCTACAGGGAGAATTAAGAGATATTAGCTTTGTTTGGAATTTGCAAAGCCTCCCCTCTCTCTCTCCAAGACCCCCCAACCCAAAAACATTTGATATCATTGGAATCATCAAGGTTGCACGTATTTGTTCAACCAGAAGGAAAATGTGATAATTATGGTCACATTTATCTTCCCAGATGTCTCACTAAGGTAACGCACATGGATTAGTATTTAGCTGTAAAAATAACCGCCAATTTGCATATATTATTCAAAAGCGAGCTAAATCAGCCCTGTATAAGTGTGTACATGGTAGACAAGCATTACTTCTTTGAATTAAAGTGTTCTAGTAGATTTGCTTTAAACTCTCTCCCCCTCCAACCCCCCTTCCAGACTCTTGGGACATAATTATAAATGTGCCAACATAAATTGATGCAAAAAAGTGCAAAATTAAGTGTAAAACGAATCACGCATTTATAAATAGAAAGTAAAATAGTTACTGACCTATGCATGGAAACTGCATAAAAAAAGTAAATGTTTTTTGTGTTATTGATGTCACTTGTGAAGTAGAGAAAAAAAGTACAACAAAAATTTGACCATAATGTCTGGTGAGATATAAATTATCATGGAGAGATCAAAAATGGTCAAAATCGAAAATGGAATAAGTGTCATGTAAATCAACCAGTTTCATAATAATATACTTTTCAAGTAGTATAGTATGTGTCATTGGGTAAACCTAAATAGAAAACTGTCATTTTAAGAACTATGGGCTGCCCCTGGGATCCTAATATTCATGGTGCATACAAACAAACCATACATGTTAGGTCAATGAGCCAATTAACAGACAGAGTTGTGTCTTTTGCTTCCACACTTCTACCTGTTACAGTTAGAGCTGCAGTATTTCTGGTCAGGTGATCTCTGAGGCAGCACACAGACCATCACAAAATGGCGGTTCAAGGCAAGAGATCTAAAATGACAATATTTATTTAAATATATATTCCAGTTTGGGAAGATTCTTTAATATGCCACTTAATATGATATAAACTATTCTGTGCTTAAAGAGATACCGTCATGGGAAAATGCTTCAGTTAATAGTGCTGCTCTGAAATCTGTTTTTTAAAAGAGTAAACAGATTTTTTTATATTTAATTTTGAAATCTGACATGGGGCTACACATATTGTCAGTTTCCCAGGAGCCCAGGGGCGATCTGTGGGCTGCTGCCGCCTGAGGAATCAACCCCCGATGCCGCCCCCCTCTCCCGCTCTGTGCTTAAAAGTTTAGCGTTGGACCAGGTCAAAAGGTGCGGCATCGCTAGTGTGATGAGCGCATACTGTGCTTTCTGCTCTAGCAGAGCTGAATTTCCGGTTTAAAACCCGGAAATTCGGCTCTTAAAGTTACAGGAGGCGGCTTTTTGCCGCACTTTATAACTGGCCGTTCCCTGCCCCTGAGGCAAGGTGCTCACCTTGCCTCATGGCAGGAACGGCCCTGCAGGAGCCCCCATGTAACGGGCCAGAGTAGGGCCTGGGTAGTAACCCTTTGTTACCTGGATGGACCACCGTCCATCGGGTGAGGGAAAACCTGGAAGGTGACACAGCAGGCAGGGATGTGCAGTCAAAGAGTTTCTTCTTTATTCGTCAAGGTTTGCATCAGTACAGTAGTTCACCAATAGGGCTGTATTCCCTGGTCCTTCAGCTTTTTCCCTAGCAACAGCTACCCTCTAGGTCCCCCTGGTGGTTATTACCCTGAAAATACCTGTATTAACTATTTATTACAGATTGGTACTTTACCATTTTACCCTACTACACCCAGTCATGTAACTTGTGCTCAGTCACTCTTTACTGCTGTACTGCAAGTTGGAGTGATATCACCCCCCTCCCAGCAGCCAAACAACAGAACAATGGGAAGGTAACCAGATAACAGCTCCCTAACACAAGATAACAGCTGCCTGGTAGATCTAAGAACATCACTCAATAGTAAAATCCAGGTCCCACTGCGACTCCTTCAATTACATTGAGCAGGAGAAACATTAGCCTGTCAGAAAGCAGTTCCATAGTGCACCACTGGCTTTTTCTGAAAGCACCAGGCAAAATGACCTGAAATGGCACCTGCAACACCAATATTACAACTAATAAAAAAGACACTTATTGGTTCAGGAATAACATTTTATATGCTACAGTGAATTATTTGCAGTGACACCATAACAATCATAACAGAATCCCTTTAAGTAATCATTTTGGGGGTATGATTTATTGAAAATTACACAGCATGAGCTTGACCTTAAGCATTTCATGCAAAGATGTCTAAGAGTAAGTGCTACGTCTAGAATGAAATGCTCAGCTGAGCTGGTGCTGAAGAACTATGATTTTCCAAGCCTTTTTCCCGGGAGTGCCTGCAAGTCTTTGGTTTGGTAAATAAGTCCTTATGTTTTACTGTAGGCCCTGAGCATATCCAACTTCTGCCTTAGTACAAGCCCTAAGTGCCACTTCACCTTTCTCTTTAAGTCAACAGCTTCATTGTATATTTGACTGCAAATCGTTATGTATTTAGTTCTACATATATCTATATGGCCTTATAAGTTATTTTTTTTTAGACTGAACTGCTTCATGGAGGTTTCCAAGGCAACAGCCAGGAAGCAGGAGTTACACAGAATTTCTCATCTGGGAAGGGGCTGATGGGAATGGATGAAGGAGTATGAACAAGGTCAGACATTTACCGCTGAATACAAATCTGTCACGCCTAATAGATGAAGCTCTTTGGTTTGCGAGCTACTCAGGCGGCACCCAGCAGCCAAGGAGAAAATAAAAAAAGACTCTGGAGCATGAATGCCAATCAGCCTGGCCTGGCACCAGTGATGGATCTCCATACTCCATGGCAGATCTGCCAAGCTCCGTTTGCAGGAGATATGGGAGAAATTAAATAGGTGTCAATATTTATACGCAGTCACAATTTTACATTCTGTACAGCCGAGATATCCACCGGGTTTTTATTTTTAAGGGAGGCCGAGTGCAGTGATTGATTGCAACTTATCTACATAAAGGATGTTGTGGTTTAGCTCGATAAATTTATAATGATACTTAGCCATTATGCTTTGCATGGAATTCTGGGACATTTTATCTCATGTGAAGCCAAAGCTGGAATCCCAGAATATATTCTTTAGCAGCAGAAAACATTGGGCCCCATTCGCCTTGATGACAGATTGTAATGTATCTGTAAATGCCGAATTCGTAACTGAATAACGGGTTTCCTGATAGCGGATCCCATACCTGTATTGCTTTAGAAAATATAGTCCTTTAAAGGAGAACTAAGGCTTAACTGAAGAAGTAGCTAGAAATGTTGGACATGATGTTTTGTGCTTCTGTACCAGCCCAAGGCAAACACATCCCTTTAGCAGTAAAGATCTGTGTCTCCAAAGATGCCCCAGTAGCTCCCCATCTTTTTTTCTGCTGATTCACTGCACATGCTCTGTGCTGCTGTCACTTACTGAGCTTAGGGACCCACTCACAATATACAGTACACATAGAATAGAAATGTCACAATATAAGGCTGATTAGTAATTAATACACATAATTACTACATGGTAGCACAGAAACCAGTGCAATTAGCATCAGAATTTAATAATCAGCAAACCTGTAGCATCAGCTTATATTACAGGGGAAGCTCATTTTCTGCTGGATAATTAGTGACGAGCCCTAAGCTTAGCTTCTCAACAGCCAATCAGAGCCCACTGAGCATGTGAGTGTCACAGACACTTTCCAAGATGGTGACCCCCTGTGACAAGTTTGAAGTCCTGGATCATTGCTGCTATTGACAAGCTGAAACTTGAGCCTTGTGCAATAAGTTCATTATATAAAATATTGCATTTTCAGCCACATTTATTTTTAGGGTTTAATTCTCCTTTAAATAATTTCTGCCTTCCCAACAGATGCATTTATATTATGCTGTCCCTCTAACCCAGATCAGGTCTGTCACCATAGATAATACTGATCATAGGGGCATATGTAAAATTCCCTCTTTCAATCAGCAGCCGAGCACAGTTTCTGGTTCCATAATGAGGACTGTTGCTTTTTTTCCCCTCAACCTCAATGCTCTTTTATGAGTTGAGAAGTGGCAAGTGGCCTGTTAATAATAGATCATATGCAGTCGAATTCAATAATCAGTCATATGTTTAAACTGAGTGTTTGCAACTTGGTAAAGTGATTAGGAACTCAGTAGGAACCCAATAGCCTCTGGTGCGTTCAATATCTCATCTGCATATCACAAGCATCTTCATATTCCTTAATGCTGGTCGCATTCGTCAATCATTTCTGCAGAAATGGATCAAGCTCCCCAGCCTCACGCATTTCATTGACTGCCTGTGAAAGTGCAACCGCTACCAGGAGAAAAGAATTCAAAATGTGCAATGTTTGCCAGCATTAAAGTCAAGACTCAAGGTTAGTATCAGAGCTATAAACAGGCACTCTTTTCCCACTCTGCTGCTGCGCTTTTGCTTGTATAATTACATTAATGATAATAAATGAAATGCTATGATGACCTATTGGTCACGCTCCATAAAAATGCAACGATCTGCAGACGGAAGGGGGGGAAAAAAAGGGGCCGATGGACCTAATCCATTTCTTTTTTGCGTTGTTGTAAATGTTTTCATTATCATTTATGTAGATGATACTATCAAACGGAACAATGGCAGAGAAACATTTCAAAGATTTATAGAAACATTTATAGAAAGGGAGGGGGAGTCAGGGATTGGAATGTTCCCACATTGTTTTCTTTCTCACTGTGTGTAGGAGCAAACTGTATGCGCAGGAGGAAAAGGATTGCTGAATGAAGAGGAAAACATATTTCTATTTAAAGTTATGTTATTGAGGCTTCTACATTGATTTTCTTTGCCAGCCTGCCGCTGCATGTTATGAAGAAGGTTAAACACCCAGGGCCAGATTTACTCATTAGTTGCCCCTAGGCCCATCGCTGCAACTCGTCACCCTCACCACCTTCCCCTAGACATGTGCACATGCTCTAATTGCTGCTTGAGACATTTAAAAAACTATCAAATCCTGAATTTCCCCAGTGCTTCAGAATCAATGTGGATGCAGCTGGCTGGTTTGCCACCCCTTAAATCCTGCCGCCCTAGGCCCAGACCTGGTCCTGTAAACATCCGCCTGTAGATACAAAGTGGAAATGCAAAGTTCTTCCCTTAAAGGAGAAGGAAACCACCTGGGCGCAAAACACCTCCCCCCTCCCCTGTGTTGCCCCCCCTCCCTCCTCCCTCCTGACCTACCTGTCCCCCTGGGCAAATGCCCCTAACTTGTTACTCGCCCCTCTGCGCAGGTCCTGTCCACGGAGTTCACAGTCGCCATCTTCTCCCACGTGCGTCTTCATGCGCTGAATGTCACGAAGTTTTCCTGACATTCGGCGCATGCGTACCGGTAAATGTTCCTACTGCGCATGCGCCAGAAGACGCCGGTCAAAGCAGGAAGAAGATGCGCATGGGAGAAGATGCCGACTGTGAACTCCCTGGATAGGACCTGCGCAGAGGGGTGAGCAACAAGTTAGGGGCATTTGCCCAGGGGGACAGGTAGGCCGGGGGGGGAGGGGGGCAACGCAGGGGAGGGGGGAGGGGTTTTACACCTAGGGGGTTTCCTTCTCCTTTAAAAATATATGTTGTTTCAGTTTAACATTTATTTAGAATAGATCTAACTAAAACTTAACAAAACAGTAGGCCAGAAGTGCTGCGCATAATGTTTTGGGGTTACCTACCATCCCAAGGCCACTACTGCCTTTTGGCAGGGAGCTCCCCAATAGCTCCCTATTTTATTTTCTGCTGATTGTGGCATTAACTTATATGACATACTGGGGCGGGGGCCATTTATAAAATTTGTGCAGCGCATATTTATTTGCAAATGGTTGTATTGCACTGCTGTGCCCGCCTTTCCATTTTTTTCGAAATTCGCATTGAGAATACATTTTCACGAATGGATCGCAAATGAGATGGGGTTTGCTTGAGTGTGCCCACTGTGTGAGGTTGTTCAAAAACAGCGTTGACTGGAACTTGCGAAGTTTTGTGAATATTTTCTCAAAGTCGTGGCATAACTCAAATGCAGAAAAACATTCACAATTTTTGCCATATTTAAAAAGGTCTTATAGACATTCAAAGTGTGAAAAAAAAATTCGCAATTCTGTTTACACACTCTTATTCAGCTTTATAAATATAACCATGCGCAGGGCAAATATATTCATTGTGCAAACCAATCTGCCCTGCACAACGTTTATAAATGAGCCCCACTATCCTTATTTTCTGTTTTAAAATTGTTTATGACCCCTTCACAACGGCTGCCCAGATCTTACTGAGCATGTGCTGTGCCACTGACACACAAAACTTGGCCTAATCATATCCAAGATGGTGACCTCCTGTGGATCATTACTGTTAAAGGCTACTAAACCACTGAGCTGCTATTAAGTTCTGTGCATAACATTCCGCATTTCTAGCCATATTCATTTTTAGAAGATGTTTCTCCATTAATGAGCAGCTCTACTTTCAGTAATGCATTTTTTTATTGTACCATTCTGTAACTGAGAAGGTTTTCTATGATGCTAATCATATTGTTGATTACATTTTTTGACGTTGGGAAGCCTGTCTACTTGAACTAACGATTTGGTGAAAAAGAACTCATAATTACATTGCGTTTTTTTTTCCCTGACAATATTAATTTCTGCCTTTTCCATGACATATTGATGGGTCGGGGGAAAGGTCTGTCAGTTTGTACAAAAACTCGAAGTTCATTATGCTTCATATTAAAATATTGTAGAGAAAATTGTATCCTGGGCATTTAATGTTAAGTTATAGAAAAGTGATATACTGAGGGGTCTGGGGCCCACTCGGGCTGCTACCCAGTTGAGAGCTACAATTCCTCCAAAACCCATCCTCGTCCCCTTGCTGAACACCACTTACCACACCCGGGTGCTGGCAGTTCCTGCAGTTTCTTACTAGGGAGCTTTTTTGGAGGGAGCAGGTCTGGCATTGCAGGGGCCACAGGGCTCATGAGGGCCCACTGGGCTTTTTCCTTGTTTTCCACTGGCTCAGTCCGTCCCTGAATGCAGTGGTTAAATAAAGGGCTAAGGCACATGTTATAACCACCACATGCCAAAGCTAGGTTTCCCAAACAGTACCCACCTGTCACTGGTTTAGGTGTAGGAGGAGGGACAACTACACACCTCCCCCTGTCCCTCATGAATACAGCACTGCCAAAACAAGGCTGCACTGTATTCAAGGGAGCTGCTCCAGAAAATACTACTTGAATATTCACTGATTTACCTCCTGCCAAGCTGTGAGATGCCCAGCAAGTAAACTCCAAGCCCATTGCTTTGAAGAGAGGCTGAGAGACCAGCCAGAATGGTTTCCCTTGGTATTTACTCACCACTGCCCCAAATGGTGTGAAGGTTCAAAAATAAGCTTATGGTGGACTGAACTTTTTGGGCACAAGGGATGTACAGTATAGTGGAAAGTTTATTACAATTAAAAACTCATTGGAGTTTCTTTTTGAAGAATAAACCTTTTAAAAATTGCTTTTGAGCATAAACTTCATGAAAATTGGGTGGAGAACCTTTGAAGAATAAACCTCTAGTACACATTGTAGTATATTGCACGTACTGCTTCTTGTGTACATATAATTCCAAATCTAATTTAAGAGGCTATCATGATCCTTAATCCCATCGACAAGGGCACTCTCTAAACGAACAGCTCGAGGATTGTAAATAACAACACTTCTTGACTTGTCATCTCGGGCCTTCAATATGTTGGCAACATTAAATGCATCCTAATAAAGATGATTTGTCGCATGCAGCCATTAGAGATTGTTAAATGAATGATGGGGTATCATAAGCCGAGGCTGCAGCTGAATGTAAATAGAATTAAAGGCTATTATAATTACAAATCTCGAGTTCTGTACACAGCACAGCGGCTCTTAGGATGATGTTCTGACATTGCCATCCCCACCCAGGTACAAACAGCAATTACATAAAGTCTAGCTGGGAAGGGAGGTGAGATTGGATTGCTGGGGTAAAGTGACACCTCTGTTTGATTAACCACCCCCTTCCCCTTCTCACTTTAATTGCACCGACTTTCATTGGACCATAACAGCTAAATAATTCATTGGCAAATAAATGTTTCCAGGTTATTGATGCTCTGCTGATATGCTGAACAGTCTCAATTAGAACAACACTTTTTAGCACTTTATGGATAAAAAGATGATTTTGTATTTGGGTATAAACCCATAGAAACGCCAGGTAAGTTGACAATCAATTATTTGTTATGGCTCATTATTAAAATTGTTATTGTTCCTTTTTATTTACATAACAGGAACTCAGCAGAAATGGTGGACATTAGAAGCAACGCCACGGTGTGACCATGATAAGTGGCCGGCCGTTGGCAGACGTGATGAACAAGCATTACTGGAATCAATGTTAAACGATCCCCTTGCCATCACAAATTACAAGAAAAATAACCGGTGAACCATAACCTTCTCTGTGTTGCACAATCCCTGCATTTCTGTTTTCTCCTGTGCATTGTGAAAATTATGAAAAAGAAACCTTTTACAAATTGCAATATTGTATTCCCACTACCAAGAAATATCATCCCTTTATGAATTATTCAGCCATAAAGCAGGACAGGACTGCTGCTTACAATGGGACAGAATGTTCTGTTATACAGATAGCTAGAATCTCAGCTGCCATAAAGCAGGACAGGACTGCTGCTTACAATTGGGATCAGATAGATCTGTGCCACTGTTATAAAGATAGCTATGGCTATGGCTACACCGGCAGTACTGGCACCACAGAACAAACTGAAATATGCGGCACTTGGAAACAACATGAAAGCCTTGTCCAGGACAGAAGTTACTCATCTTGTTGACTCTCAGTGGTCATTAGAAACTGGCAGTAATTCTACATTTTGAGGAATCAGATGGCAGTTTGGGTCAGTTGACTCGGCTGCAGGTTGTCAAGGATTTCATCAGTTCCTAATTAAAGCTGGCTGAAACGAGCCCTGCCGGCTGTGCCATTCCTATAACAGACCTGAGGCAGACCACAACTTCTTCGACAGAAAATGAGATTTAGATATAATCAGGTACGAAATGATCCCTGGGCCAGGGTGGACATGGATGGAACAATAAGAATGGGCTTCAAATGACAAATTACGTTGTTTGATATTGTATGCTTAATATTCCTGATTTAACGAATTTCTCCCTTGTTTCCGGCTTCTTGCTGCAGCCCCAATCAGGGAGGGTGGAAGGTTCTAGTGTATGGAGCTTTTGCATTCTTACATTAAAAAAGTTGTACTAATTTGAAAAAAATTGGCAGGGTCAGATTAAGAATAGAGCGTTAGCTCAAGCCCCTTTATCAGTGCCAGGATGTGTAAATGTAGATATATTGTGTTTCCCTGAAGATCAGCACACTATATATGCAGTTACATTGAGTCTGTGGGAGCCAAGGTAACCTTCCTTGCCAGCAGCTTTTTGCTGACCCTGCAGAAACACCACTTGGGATGACATTCTCAACTTTAGGTCCCCATGGTTGACATCTGCAGTTCAGAGGGGTACATCCTTAATTAATGTCATTTTTTTGCTCCTGAATGGGGGTCAAAACCTTCCTGTGTTGCCAGGGGCTCCCTAATCTCCAACTCGAGCAACTCTGACAGCTTGTGCAGAAACATAAATCAAAATGTTTTTTCCAGCCCCAATAAGAACCAGCCTTAGATTTGCGCAGCTTACCATCTGTCCTGGGGCCACAGGCAGGTCCACACTGAACAGATGCACCATGCAGAGCTCACAGTGTGTGGGCAAAACACGATTACTACTTACCGACAGGGTTTTAAAGGAGACAGCGATCTATCCCGACTGTACCAGGCCTAAGCATTTCATTTATATTTATAGCATACTTCCCCACCATCTGTGCATATTGGCCTTTTCAGCATTCCACGGGAATTGCAACGGCATTGTTTGAAGATCTGATTAAATACCTTAGAAATTGTAATCCATCATTTATAAGGGGTGACACAGACAGCTTGAAAGGTGTCCTGGAGTTCTCCGAGGTGCGGCGTTCGTGGGCTTTTTGTTTGAGTTCTAACCTTTTTGCCAACTTTAATAAACAGTGGCCAATTGAGTGCTTCAATGGGATCCTAATAAATTCTTCATAAAGCTTGGGAATGTGCTTGAACTTTATACAAGCTACACCAGTGTTACTTATCCTACTCCCATGTGCACTAAGCAATAGTACCACTAAATAAAGCAAACAGTAAAAGTGCAAAATATTTCCATTGTTGTCCATGTTTTACTCACAATACAACATTCATTCCCATGAGTCCAGCCTTACTGAGCCAGCCCAATTACTCAGCTACAATTTTACCCCAGTTAATGATGTGCAAAGATTTGCACCGAAGTGCATGAAAATGGGCACAACTTGCACCTACAAGGTAATGGAAAGTACACAGGCAGGGTCTATTAAAAGTGTACTTATGCTGCCTTCAGTTGTGTAAAATTAAAGGGAATGTTACCCCAAAAATTAATTGGCGTATATTTACTCTGATTGCTCCTCTGAGCACGTTTGCAATTTACATGTATTTTCTATTTTAAGCTGTCTTTGAGATATTAGTGGTTTTAAAGCTTACTCAGTAGCTCTCTTTGAAGTCCAGAATGTCAGCCACTCTAACTACCGATGCTCTTGACTCTCAGTTGAGCCAAAAGCTTGGGATTAGCACATGTCTCAGAAACCACAGAAAGTAGAAAATAAATGTAAATTGCAAAAATGCTCATAGAAGCATCCAGAGTAAAGGTGGCTATCCATGTGCTGATAAAAGCTGCTGATAGACAAAGTTGTCAGCTTATTGGCCAGTATATGATGTCCTCCAATGGGCCTCCCAGACCATTATCTGCCTGCTAATTGGCCAGATGTCACATCCGGCAGACTTAAAAATCCGGTCGGATAAAGGATTGCATTGTTTCATTGATGTTGTCCTCTATCCCACTGCCTGCATTCCTGGCCTTGTGATCCAATCATTGGGACCTAGGATCCATGATCTGATCAACCTGATATCACCCACTGAAGGTTGGTATTTTGGTGCAAGATCTTCTTGTTTGGCAATCTCTCCAAAAGAGCAGATCTGCCCATGCATGGCCAACTAAAAGTCAACTAATTTACATTTGGGCTTTACATCCCAAATGACTATGGAAGCAACATGAAGAAAAATGTTCAACTGAACATCTGGTCAAGTTAGGTGGTACAATTGCAAAATTAAAACATGTCACCCAAAATATTTCCAAATAACTCCCCTGGTACTCCAAGAACAACACTACACAATAGATAAAAATAATGTATGAACTGATTCGCTCATCTCTTATCCTAAACAATCCACACAAGTTGGGTCTCCAGAATTTCTCATTTGTTGTTCATTTCATGTTCATTAACTTACTGTACATTCCCATACTTACCAGGATCAGGGATGATTAGCTGTGCATAGGTTTGGATATTCCCAGCCTCATTTTCAGCTATACATTGGTAATAGCCTTCATCTGACTTCACCAGTCCCAGAATTCTGAGGTTACTGCCATCCTGCAAAAATAATAAAGACCACGAGGGCCAAAAAGAATCCATTAAATGTCATAATAAAAATTGTCATATGCAATACAGTTACTGTAAATTTGTGCAGCATTGGAATCATTATTAAAACCCAGTAGCAGATGAGACTGAATGCAGCTAAAAGTAAGGTACTGTATGCAGCTCAAAAGAAGGATCCGGTGTGGTTGCGTGAGAGCACAGGGGGTACAGGGTTCCTTGGTAGCCCATAAAAATACATTTTTATAATAAAATGTTTAACAACAATGGGGTTTTTTTTCTCAAGTTTTTTCTCACTCCAAATGCATTAAAGGAGAAGGAAAGGTTAAAACTAAGTAAGTCTTATTAGAAAGGTTCATCTAAATATACCAGTAAACCCCCAAAGTAGTGCTGCTCTGAGTCCCCTGTCAAAAGAAACACTGCATTTCTTTCCTTCTATTGTGTACTCATGGGCTTCTGTATCAGACTTCCTGCCTTCAGCTTAAACCTCATTGCCCTGGGCAAGAGCATGCTCAGTTTGCTCCTCTTCCCCTCCCCCTGCCTCCCTTTAGTACTGTAATCTGATCCCAGAGCAGGGAGAGACTCAGGCAGGAAGTGATGTCATACCAAGCTAATATGGCATCTGCTATCCTAAACAAACAGAGAGTTTCTAGAGCTTTTTACTCAGGTATGGTAAAACATTCTACAGAATAAATATAACATTCTAGCTTGCACTATTGCAGCTAATCTATTGGCAATAAAATGCCTCCGTAGCTTTCCTTCTCCTTTAAAGTCAATGGGCAATTAAGTGGATAGGCGTTTTTTCTTGCTTGTTTTTCTTGCAGTTTTGCAAAAATATGCCAATGGCGAAATTCAGAATTTGTATGTGCTGAAAAAAATGTACTTATCACTATCCATAATGTCTTTGTTGTAAATTCTGCTTTTCGAATAAATAATAAAGGACAAATGAAGCACTAAGTGACATGTAAAAGCTGCTACAAATCTTGGGGAATATGAAGTAGTCAATGAAACACAAACGAAGATAGTTCTGTGACTGAATAAGTCCCTTGCCAGACTACATTCTGTTTCAGGCACATTTCTGCAAAGCCCAAAGGTTAAATACATATGGAACCCAACAGGATCTGACTGGCCTACCAGAGTACCAATGGAACCCTACATGGGCCCAGCCTTGGAGAATTCTTTTCTCCCCATCCTTATTTCTAATATGGACATATTTAAAAACCTAAACCATCTAAACTATCTATAACTTTTCGTGAGAGTTGTGAGAGTTTCAGGTTCTCTGGTGGGCCCTAAAAGACTCAATCTGCCACTGGAACCTAATTAACTGAAGGAATGTAACAGTTGAGAGATATTACAGACAACTTGGGCATGTTTGCCATGAAAACATGACTTGCCCCAGACTTTACCCTGGAAATGGGCCATTAGGCTGGCAGTTTGTGGGTGTATCAACTTTGTTTAGTGAGATCAACAAACAGATCGTTGTCCAGTTAAGAGCAATTAACTAACTATATGCAAAACAGTGAGAGCATTGATCTCTGCACTGCAGTTGGAAACATTGAGACAGGTCTCTGTTCTCTAATTCACAGTGTAGAGACCTATGTTTGTGCCATGCATACACCACACCCTGCATTTGGAAACACTGTATTCATGAAGGGTGGGTAGGGTGAGCCACATAGCCATATCCCCACTCACCCCCTGTCTGTCCTTTAACATGCACTTTATTCAGGTGAACACAAGCCACATTGGGCCCTACACTTACCACGTGTAATTGACCCCTATAAAGTGGCAACACATTTCTCAGGGATGTCATGTTGCAAACAGATTCTGTACAACTCAGCAGCCAGGGTTAAAATGACTGTGGAAACTTGCATTCTTCCAATCTCTGCTAATCACTCTGTGACATTTAGGGCTCTGAATATCTTGAAAGAATTTTGAGACCTACAGTATCTTTGTTGAGAAATGAGGATTTATAGTCCTCACTTCCTTTTATGGAAATGTTTGTGTAGTTTAAAATACAGAAAGGCTTTGTCATCTTTAATAAACTGCTGGCCCTATCCCACGTTGAAGCTTGGATGAAAATTGTGTCTGCGAGCAATAAGAAGTCTGAAGTCAACAAGCATTCGGCTCTGCTGTTTAAGGCATCTCCATGCAACAGGACCGGTGGGAAAAATCAACGTTGCAGAAGTTTAATCAAAAAATCTTTTGCTAGTGGGCAGCTCTTTTGAGAGGGAGCCTTCACTACAAATGCATGCCATTTGAAGGTACTTAAATCACTTCCAAGGAATAGAGAAAGAGCTTAAATGCCCATATAATGTAGCTTGTTATCCTGACTCCATCACTGGCAAACACCAGACAATTCAGTAAAAACAAACACATACTTTTCCTTCCATGGTGCCTCACATGACT
This sequence comes from Xenopus petersii, assembly GCA_038501925.1. NCBI lineage: Eukaryota > Metazoa > Chordata > Amphibia > Anura > Pipidae > Xenopus > Xenopus petersii. Next base: position 228,547,165 of record CM076672.1, read on the forward strand.
TGGGGCAGCTGGGAAATTGACAATATGTCTATCCCCATGTCACATTTCAAAATTGAAAATAAAAAAAAATCTGTTTGCTCTTTTGAGAAATGGATTTCAGTACAGAATTCTGCTGGAGCAGCACTATTAATGATTCATTCATAACTATTATGATTCATTTTGAAAAAAAAAATTTTCCCATGACAGTATCCCTTTAACCATTTTTTTCAAGAATATCTAGTGAATCTGAGTCATATTTCGCCCCAAAATTGACCTAACATACAGTACCTTTATTCTGAGCTTTAGGGTATAACCATTCTCCCTAGTTGCCACCATAACTTACCTACAGGCTAAGCCCCTCATTCCCCAACTACTGTTGCAAATACCCCAGAAGCGGAATGTTTGAAAACAGTGGGATGTCATCTTCAGGACCCAATGTCAAAAATGTAATAACATCTATAATTAAATAACACTAAAGTTGTATTCAACTGCACCATACTCACCACAATCTGAAAGTAGTCACTGGGGATGACCACTTCACCATTTTTGGTCCACTTGACTGTAGGAGAAGGTTTTCCTGAAACAGCACATTCAAACTCAATATCCATGCTCTCATAGGCATAAAGGTTTGCAGGATGATTTAAAAACTGTGGTGGCACTAAAAAAAAACAAAATCACAAAATATTTTGTTAATTAATTTATTGAATAAAAGATATCGCAATAGACATCTACTGAACTTTTTCACTAGTGGATGTTTTATGGATAGCTATGGAGAATAGTCATGTCAATGTATTGGAGAGGCTTTAGATGGGGTTTTTTGCCTTCCTCTGGATCAACTGGCAGTTAGGCAGTTTAAAAAAGTTAAAAGGTTGAACTTGATGGCTATTTTTTCAATCTAACTTACTATGTTATTATGTTACTATGACTGACCTGAAACCTGCAGGCTGAGCAAGTTCAGACCATGGTGCAAGTTTAGCCTGGTGACCCTTTCTTATGATGGTTGATCCCACCCATAAATGTCATCGGTGGGAGCATGTTTGGGTGCAGTTCATAAAGTAGAAGGAGGACTTCATGCTGCGTTTGTTGTGGGTTGTAAAGTAGCCAACTGGGGTAAAAAAAACTTCTGATCCATTAATTACATTAATTATGGAGAACGCTTCATTGGGTGCACCTTTCCTTGAGAAGAAGACAAGCCATAATTCTAAACAAGCAAATGCCAACATAGTTATCCATTTAAGAAGAACTGCTTTGTGGTCTTGAATCTTCTAGTACCATTACAAAGATCAATCTATACACACAGCAGTACTGGTAGAGCTTAGTGCACTTAGCAAGTGAGGTGAATGGACCAATGCTAATTGCAACCTCTTCAGGCAGGTATGATTCTGTTTCAAATGATAGGGATCATGAATATTCACTAGCAGTGGATTTTCTGGAAATACAGGTATATTGTGCAGGCTGATCACCGTGAATGAGATGGCAATGATTTCTCATCAATAGAAGAATTGCCCTGGGTCTGATTTATGAGTGTTCTTCTTTGTCTCGGTCTATGTACTGAATACGGAATTATCCCTGATATAAACCTCACAGCACTTCTGACCAAACAGAGAGAAATAGCTTTCATTTTCTTCCTCTTAAGAGAAGCAATTTAATGCAATAGCACAACGCTCTGGGTTGAATTGTAAGGATATTCAGATGATAAAATATATAATTCCCTTGAATATGTACTTTATATCTGCATAAGGTCTAGATAATGGCTGAATAAATTGCGATCCTTTTTGAACACACATTGTACTCCATAAAGTCCAATGACAGTCTATTTTAAATGAATTTTTTCTCGGGGGAAAAATCAGAACTGATCCTAGTAGTACTTAGTTGTGGATATTCTTCCTTAATATGCAACTGTATTAAGTGGATACTGGCATAAACCAGGTACTCCCTTTTATAATAATGTCTGCATTTTTATGCAACAACCTTTTAGTGTTCTGTTATATTCTGTCTCATGTATTTATATTGTCAATTTGTCTGTTTACTTTGCCTCAACAAAGCCTTCTTATCTCATTCACTGTCATTGATAATCAGACTTGCACATTCCAGGCAGCAGTTTTGTGAAGGCTAATGGGCTAAATAATAAGAGTCAGCTTATCCCAATTCGAAGGATTTTAGCGAAAAGCTTTGAACGATTCGAACGAATTCGAACAATTTTAATCGATCGATCGAACGATTTTTATTCGATCAAAAAAAACTTAGAAAAGTGCTAGGGAAGGTCCCCAAAGGCTAACATTGCACTTCGGTAGGTTTAAAGTGGTGAAGTATGAAGTTGAAGTATTTTTTAAAGAGACGAGAGATGGTCGAACAATTTTTACTTTGAATTGTTCGAATCATTCGATTTGACCAATTCAATGGTCGAAGTACCCAAAAAAATACTTAAATTTTTTTTTCATTTGAATTATTCACTCGAGCTTAGTAAATCTGCCACACAGTTTGCACCAACCATCCCTGCAAACACAGGTATACGGTACTCAACTAGGATAGGAAAAGGTAACCCAGCACCTGGTATATTTTCCCTTTGATGATAGATACAGTAGATAGATGATAGATAGATAGATAGATAGATAGATAGATAGACAGACAGACAGACAGACAGACAGACAGACAGACAGATAGATAGATAGATGATAGATAGATGATACAGTAGATAGATAGATGATAGATAGATAGATAGATAGATAGATAGATAGATAGATAGATAGATAGATGATAGATAGATAGATAGATAGATAGATAGATAGATAGAGAGAGAGAGAGAGAGAGAGAGAGATAGATAGATAGATAGATAGATAGATAGATAGATAGATAGATAGAGAGAGAGAGAGAGAGAGAGAGAGAGAGAGAGAGATAGATAGATAGATAGATAGATAGATAGATAGATAGATAGATAGATAGATAGATAGATAGATAGATAGATAGATAGATAGATAGATAGATAGAAACCCTTGTATGTTGCTCCCAGTGGCCTCAAAGCAGGTGCTTATTTTTGAATTCTAACTTGGAGTCATAAAACTAGATATAATGCCAAAAAGAACCTCCTTTAGACTGCAAGTCGACATAGGGATTGCCAAATTGCCAATCACAACCCTTATTTGGCACCCCTGGAACTTTTTTCATGCAAATGTTTCTCCTTAGCTCTTTTTACAATTGAATGTGGCTCATGGGTAAAAAAAGGTTGGGGACCAATGGAATAGGTTATATGATGGTAGGGATAGCTGACTAGCTAGATATGGTAAAAGTATACTAGAGAGAATAAAATTCCAATATATCAAAAGATAATAGAAAGCTATAAGTAGATAGATAGACAGAGATGCAAGAGATAAAAGGAGACAGCTTTTTAAATCTACCTCCATTGCAAGTGGAGCTGTTTTACTGCTGAAGAGGTGAATAGAGGCACAGTGCTACAAAATCTGCCCCTGGCTTTGTTCTTAATGCCCCCATATACTGTGTATACTGTATAATACACACACACTATTTTAAACTCATGAATGTCAGTACACAGATGTGAGCAGTTATCTGACAAAGTCATTGTTTAAAATGAAATGCAAACGAGTCATCATAAGGGCAAATTGTTAAAGATAACACTATATTTATCAGAAAGCAATATAATTTGTTGAATTGGCCATGGAGTCAGTGCTGTGTGACAAAGTAAATTATACTTGTAATTATAGTTGTCCTGTAGTCATTCAATTTATTGCAGTTGTTTTCTGGTGTGTCGAGAGTAGGGTAATTGAATTAGGTTTCATTATGATAATGTTGGAGATTGTAATTTCGGTAAAATTGTTATTGTATGTTAAACAGCAAAACATGCAGCCACATTCATTGTAAGCAAAACAGAAGTATTCTTGCTTAAGATTTTATGTCTATAAAACATTAAAGGGCATTTCTATCCTACTTATAAATAAGGTTTAGCTTCCATTGTCCCCCTTCAAGGCCAATAATAACAAAGCAAAATATGATAAATTGTTTGTAATTATCATGTACATGTAGAATTATTTTCTTTGAAGCAGCAGAAAACTTCATGATTTGGAATGATCTACAAATTGTCCAAACTAAAGATTTTGGTATGTACTTGGTTCATTGACAGATAAGGAAGTCAAAAGGAGTTGTAGTTTACAGCCAACTCATCAGATACCACAGAGGGTTTTCCAGTTCAATGCAAACAGTCACCTTTGCAGTTCCAGAGGTCAATAGTTGCTTCGATCTTCAAAACCCAAGGCTCTTATCTACAGTTGCCTGAGGGATATACTCCCGAAACGCGTTTCTACAGCATTAACTCCAATAAACCTTATCCCAGAAGTGCCGTCTGCCTGTTGAGTTTTGAATCATTGAAGACGTATTACTACTCATCCAAGCAGGTTCTTCAGTTCAACTTACTGGTACGGGAAATTCTCGGTACATTAACTCACCATTGCGATTGGATTATTGTAAGAATTGAAATGGCGAGTACATTCCATACCAGTCAGGTGAACTGAAGAAACTGCTCGGATGAGTAGTGAAATGTCTTCAATGATTGCTCTAGATTTACTTCTACTAGATATACCATGACCTGGATAAATGAAAGTTCTTAATTATTGCTCTTGATATTGTATTTAATGAGCATTTCCATCTGTGGTCTGGCTGCAGTCTGCACTTCTTCCCTAACTTGCTTGTCTAAATATGAGCAAGTATGGGTAGGATAGAAGGCAGGAGTGAAAAGGCTGATGTGCCCTCTCTGTCCCTCATGAATACAGCACTGCCAAACACTTTTAGCACTTTATTCATGGGTTGAACACAGGTCTTTGTTCACAGGTCATGTTTTGAGCAAAGTACACAAAACAAGATGGATTGCGCCCATTCTTTTCACTTTGCTCCCTGTCCCACATGTAGTAAATTACTCATAATGTATTTTATTTAATGTTGACAAACAGGAAAGACTGTAGATTGTGCATCAAAAAAATATTCTTGACAGGTGAAATGTGTGGAGTTTTGCAGTTACGGCTGTTTGGCTGTAACCATGGGTCAAGGCCAGAAGGAGAGAGTGTAAGGCAAAGAAAGGTCTGTATCAAAATCTTGTACAGATTAGAAATTTTCAATTCCCACAGGAAAGCTTGTTCTACTACACGAGAGAAAGAGAACTGCCTGACCTGATGTTGCCTTGGGCTCTCCCTTTTCTACAACACAATTCTTGTTTTCCAGATTATTTTCTTTCCTGTTAAGTCTGCCGAGGCATTGCAGGTAAGGCCAGCACAGGGAATCAACAAGGAGCAGGATGTGCAGTGAAGAGTAACTATATATATATATATATATATATATATATATATATATATATATATATATATATATATATATATATATATATATATATATATATATATATATATATATATATATATATATATATATATATATATTTTTATGAAGATTAACAAATGATATATATATATATAGTTTCTGAAAGTACCCGCATTCTTACACCTGTATCCACTCGTGGGTGCTTGGTCAAATGGTGTGTGTCCAACGTTTCAGCCCTCATTGGGTCCTTTATCCTTGATCAAGGCCCCGATGGAGGGCCAAACGTTGGATACACGAGTGATGTTATAATAAACTATTTAATTGGAAATATTTGGAGTGCTGGTCCATCTTGATAAATATATAAATATATATTTAAATTAAGTTGTTTTGCTCACTTTTGGCCATTTCGCACCACCCCGCAGGCTCATAGTATTATGCCAACCCTTCGTCAATTTGTGGCATTGTGAAGTGTTGATTTATGGGACTTGGGGTGCTCTGTGTAATTTCTAATCCAGCATTCTACCAATTTATTATTGCTGAGCCCGAAGACCCCTGGTGACTACACCAGGGGTCCCTAACCTTTTTTACCCATGAGCCACATTCAAATATAAAAATATTGGGGAGCAACATGTGCATGAAAAAAGTTCCTGGAGAGCCAAGTATGGGCTGTGATTGGCTATTTGGTAGTCCCTATGTGGACTGACAGCCTACAGGAGTCTCTGTTTGACAGTACAACTTGTTTTTATACAGCCAAAACTTGCATCCAAGCCAGGAAATCAAAAATAAGTGGTTTGAAGCCACTGGGAGCAACATCCAAGGAGTTGGTGAGTAACATGTTGCTCGCGACCCACTGTTTGTATTTTACCTGCTCCTCAAGGCTGAGATTGAAACGTTTGAACTCATATTGGCCTCATATAATTTTTATTGATATCTGTCTCTGCATCCAGTTTCACAATCCCTACCACATTCTTTGAACATGTTCTTTCTAGTAAATGCCTAATTAGTTTCATTCTATAAATAATTACAAAAAAAATTGATACTACTGTGCTACTGAAATAGAAATAGCTCAATGAAAGCCCAATATTGTAGGTCTTATTTGGAACATCTTCAGTTTATTGTTAATGGTGGGGGGGGGGGGTCTGCAATGGCTTGATAGTATGTAAATGTTTTTTTTCTTTACAAAGTTTATTTCAGATGAAAGTATTTCAATAAAAATACATCCTTGGTTTAGCTTTTGAGAGTAGATATTTCAATCAGATATCTTCCATATGGGGGCGTCCATGACACTAGGAAGTACTTGAACATTTCAAAAAGCCAAGCAGCTGGTGTGAGTCACTGATAGTAGCAGAACAAGTGATGTAACACTTGAAGTCTTTGGTGCCAGCAGCAATCCCCAAATATGTCATCCCTGCAGGCTTAATGGTAGTTATAATTCTAAATCATTTTTGTTGAAACAAGCTGCAATGACTCACAATAGACTTGCCCAACCTGTCTGTCTTTGGAACTTTTAAGTGTCTCCATGCATTTACACAATTTGTCCCTGTGCAAAAGGCACAGCCATATTGGAAAATACCATTTGCCCATTTACAAAATAATTCATACTCAGTAAACATCTAGTGTAATTTATAATTGTGGTTACAAATGTGACCACAACTTCTCCTCCTTGTGCTTCCCATCTAGGCAACCTGCTTTGTTGTGTTCCAGACACAGTGCCACTATTGAAATAGTCACAGCTTGAGGAAGTTTTGTCTCTAAGGGGCTGATTCACTAAGGGTCAAATATCGAGGGTTAATTAACCCTCGATATTCGACTAGGAATTAAAATCCTTCAACTTCGAATATCGAAGTCGAAGGATTTAGCGCAAATACTGTGATCGTACGATCGAAGGATTATTCCTTCGACCGAACGATTAAATCTTCGAATCAAAGGATTTTAATCCAACGATCGAAGGAATATCCTTCGATCAAAAAAATTTAGGAAAGCCTATGGGGAACTTCCCCATAGGCTAACATTGACTTTGGTAGCTTTTAGCTGCCGAAGTAGGGGGTCAAAGTTTTTTTTAAAGAGACAGTACTTCGACTATCGAATGGTCGAATAGTCGAACGATTTTTAGTTTGAATCCGATTTTTAGTTCGAAGTTGTAGTCGTATCCGAAGGTCGAAGTAGCCCATTCGATGGTCGAAGTAGCCCAAAAAATACTTCGAAATTCTACGTTTTTTTACTTCGAATCCTTCACTCGAATTTAGTGAATCGGCCCCTTTAAATGTCCATAATGTCAATGAGAGAGTAGGCACAAGACCAATAGGCACATGATACAGTGTGTTTATGCATTCATACAAACATAATAACCATAGGAGACTTTGGAGATGTATTATTATTATAGCCTCCCTTTATATCTTCTATCTAACAAATAAAAGCAACTATGAACTGATCCAGGAACAGTTAGGGGCATATTTATTAAGGGTTGAAGTGGATTTGAGTGAATTTTCAAGTTCAAAAAGTTTGAATTTCAAAGTAAATTTTTGGCTTCTTCGACCATCGAATAGGCTACTACAACTTTGTCTCGAAGTAAAATCATTTGAATATTCAACCATTTCGATAATCGAAGTACTGTCTTTTTAAAAAAACTTTGACTTCAATAGTTCGCCAAATTAAACCTGCTGAAGTGCTATGTTAGGCTATGGGGACCTTCTAATGCATTTTTAATGGGGACCTTCTAATGCAAGTTTTTTGTAGTCAAAGTAAAATCGATCGATCACTGAAATAGTTTGATTTTACTTTGACCGAAAAACTGTAAAATTCGTTAAAAAAAACTTCGACTTTGATATTCGAAGCCGAAGGGGCACATTTACTTAGCTCGAGTGAAGGATTAGAATAAAAAATACTTATTCTTTTGGCTACTTCGACCATCGAATTGGCTACTTCAACGACGACTTCGAATCAAACAATTCGAACTAAAATCGTTCAACTATTCAACCATTGATAGTCGAAGTACTGTCTCTTTAAAAAAAACTTCGACCATCTACTTTGCCACCTAAAACCTACCGAGCACCAATGTTAGCCTATGGGGAAGGTCCCCATAGGCTTTCTAAGCAATTTGGGATCGAAGGAAAATCGTTCGATTGTTGGATTAAAAAGTTCGATCGAATGTTTATTCCTTTGATCGTTCGATAGAACAAATTGCGCTAAATCCTTCGAAGGATTTAACTTCGAGGGTCAAATATCGAGGGTTAATTAACCCTCGATATTCGACCAATAGTAAATGTGCCCCTACGTATAGCCATTTGATGGTCGAATTTCGAATTTCAATAGTAAGTGTGCCCCTACGTATAGCCATTTGATGGTCGAATTTCGACCTTTGATAAATCTGCCCCTTGAAGTAGGGCACACAGAGGTTGGGGTTTAGAAGGCAAGCAGGTTTTCAGTTAAGCAAAGGTCTCTTTCTTACCCCAAACTAAACGTGTTTATTGTTAAATCATAAGGAGGAGGGTGGTTTTAGCTGCAGGTAATATATTGACCACAAAGCATTAGAAGTTGGGACAATACAACTCATTTCTCACTGTCTGTTTAATTGCTTCGGTTACACTACAGCTAAAGTTAATTGGGAATTTGACCAATGATACATGATTGGTAATTGGAAAATAAAAAAAAAAAAGTGGAAAAAGATGTACTGTTGTTGCTGAATCGACAGATTCTTTCTCAACAAAGAGGCACATGAAGATCAATGTGAAAATTCACAAAAATCAAAACTTTCCACCTATTTTGACCAGCTATGTATTGTCTTCTTTCAGCACAATATGTTTTTAGAACAATATGAAATACTGAACAATTACATTTAAGGGATCTGTGATTACCTAATTTTATATCTATATACATTTTTATTTGTAGTTAGTGCTTAACAAGCCTTGTCCTGCTGCATTTATATAGAACAACATATTGTTCGTTTACCTTTCCACGCTTTCTTATCTCATCCTTGGTGTTAATTAATGGCTGAAAATCCTGCTTTGATGTAAACAGTGCATTTCAGATAGCATCTCTGATCATTGTGGCCTGATGGCTTTTTTAAACAGATAGAATTTCAGTCCTAGAGCAGAAAAAAACTGCTGCTTTTAAAGACAGAGGGGGGAAACGGTGAAATTTGAATATAGAAGCACAAAAAACTCAAAATTGTCCTCCCTCCGATTAATTCTACTTACTAAATATCTTGCATTGTTTTTAGTCACTAGTGATGGGCGAATTTATTCGCCAGGAGCGAATTCTTGGCGAATTTGCGCGATTCGCCGCCAGGGAATAAATTCGTGAAACGCCCGCGTAAATTTGCGGGAAAAAAAGGGCGCCGGCGTCGAAAAAACGGGCGCCGGCGTCAAAAACGGGCGCCGGCGTCAAAAACGAGACGCCGGCGCCGTTTCGCGAATTTTTCGACGTTTCGTGAATTTCGCGCAAAATTCTCGGAGAAGCGAAACAGCGCAAATTCGCCCATCACTATTAGTCACTAATCACTTATCAACTGTAAGGGAAACCGTAGTTCCTTCCCAAGATGGCGTCCAAGATGGCAGCCCCCTGGGTCCTGATGGTCGCAGCACGATGACGTCAGCGTCTTCCCGTCCCCGGATTGGTCGCCGGCGTCGGAACGGACGCCGGCGTCAGAATGTGCGTCAACGTCAGGACGCTGGCGTCAATGCGTCAGCGTCATGACGTCAGCGCGTCCAAATTTGGCGCCAAAACCTGGCCTATTTAAGGCAACTCCGGGATTCCCTCAATGCCTGATTATAGGTTTAGTTTACTACTCCTGGGTGTGATTCATTGCAAACCTTTTGTCTATTGTGTACCGACCCTTGCCTGGAATCCTCGACCTTGAACCTCTTCTGTCTGGACTGATCTTGTTGCCTGTTTGACCATTCTTCTGTCTCATCCTCTTCTGTACTGCGAACTTGGACATTGTTATTTTCCTCCCTTGGTCCTCACTACTCCTGAGGCCTTTGGCCTTACATTATAATCAGGCCATGGACCCGTCGGAGGAGAATCCTGCGCCGCCTGATGTCGGTGGAGCGCTGCGTGGTCTGGCATCCCGGATGCAGTCCTATGAGGTACAGCAATCGCACTTTGGTCAGGCCTTGGAGACCATTCTTGCCAAGCTGTCGGCATTAACACCCGCTGATCCTGTTCCTGCACCTGTACCTGTGGCTCCGCTTCACGTATCCGAACCCACATTCCGGCTCCCCCACTCTACAGTGGTGATCCTGCAGCCTGCCGTGGGTTCATCAACCAGTGTGAGGTCCACTTTACACTCGCACCCAGCCAGTTCATTTCTGAACGAGCCAAGGTGGGCTTCATATTCTCTCGTCTGCAAGGGAAGGCATTGGAGTGGGCTTCGCCTCTCTGGGAGAAGGAGGATCCTATTATTGATGATGCCAGAGCCTTCGTCCGGGAACTTCGAGTGGTCTTTGATGCTCCGGGTCGTGCCACTGCAGCCTCCGCACGCCTGTTCCATCTTCAACAGGGAACGCGCTCAGTCTCGGAGTACGCCATTGAGTTCCGCACCCTGGTTGCAGAGACTTCGTGGAACAATGACGGGTATCACGCAGCCTTTTACAACGGCCTGGCGATACGTATTAAGACTGATCTGGTGTCCAGGGAAATTCCATCCCGTTGGGAAGATCTAGTCGCCCTGGCCATAAAGGTGGATACTCGGCAGAGGGAGTTTCAAGCTGAACTCGACAGAGAGCGCTCCCCAACCAAAAGATTCCACAGGTTCCAACCTACTCTGGCTCCTCGTTTTCAAAGACCCTTCCTTCCCAACCCGGCTTCTACCCTGTCTTCTCCTAATCCTGCGGTTCCTGCTTCTTCTTCCCTGCCTTCGGAAGAACCAATGCAGATCGGACGGGCTTGTCTGACCGAACAGGAAAAGCTTCGGAGAAGGGCTGCTGGACTTTGCCTTTATTGTGGTGGAAAATCCCACTTTGCCTACGAGTGTCCAGTGAAGCCGGGAAACGCCAACACCTACAGTAGGTAAGACTGGGGAGACTTACCTGGGGGGAATTGGTCCTTCTCCCCATTCTTCTGCTCAACGCTTCCTCCTTCCTGTGCAGATTCGTTTTGGAACCCAGACGATTTCCTCTGAGGCTTTCCTTGACTCCGGCGCAGCTGGGAACTTCATCGACAAAGTCTTCGCTGAAAGCCATTCCATTCCCCTACGATCCCTGGCTGTTCCTCTTCGTGCACTGGCGATTGACGATCGTCTACTATCCTCCGCTACTATTTCCCACTCCACCGATGAACTTTCCGTTATTGTGGGATCCATGCACTTAGAAAGATTGTCCTTCCTTCTAATTGATTGTCCCTCTACTCCCATTGTACTTGGTCTGCCCTGGTTGAATATTCATAACCCAGTAATCGATTGGGCTTCTTCTCAGATCTCCCGTTGGAGTTCCTTCTGCCAACAGAACTGTTTACCCACCAAATCCATCATTAAAGTTTCATCTGTGTCCTCCAATACTTCTTTGCCCCTTGTTTATCAAGCTTTTTCTGATGTCTTCAATAAAAAGTCTGCTGAAATCCTGCCTCCCCATCGTCCCTATGATTGCCCCATCGAACTTCTTCCTGGAACCATGCCTCCCAGGGGTCGCACCTATCCGCTTTCTCCTTCTGAAACCTGTGCCATGAAGGAGTACATTCAAGAAAACCTGCAAAGAGGGTTTATTCGTCCTTCCTCTTCACCGGCTGGAGCCGGCTTCTTCTTTGTTGAGAAGAAAGATGGAGGTTTGCGGCCCTGCATTGATTATAGAGGTTTAAATAAAATCACAATTAAAAACCGTTATCCCCTTCCTCTCATCTCCGAACTATTCGACCAACTCAAAGGGGCTTGTCTTTTCACCAAGTTGGATCTTCGTGGGGCTTATAATTTAATCCGGGTCAGAGAGGGAGATGAATGGAAGACCGCTTTCAACACCCGGGATGGGCATTATGAATACCTTGTCATGCCTTTTGGTCTCTGTAACGCCCCTGCAGTCTTCCAAGAATTTGTGAATGACATTTTCAGGGATTTACTGGGCCAGTATGTGGTGGTGTATCTGGACGATATCCTTATTTTTTCCAAAAGTCTTACTGAGCATCGTCTTCAAGTTAAAGAAGTACTTTCTCGTCTTCGAAAGAACAACCTGTTTGCCAAATTGGAGAAATGTTCCTTTGAAGTATCATCCATCTCTTTTCTAGGATACATCATTTCCCAACAAGGCTTCAGGATGGACCCAGCCAAGGTTTCCGCAATTCAAGATTGGCCGCTCCCCACCAGTGTCAAGGCTGTTCAAAGATTCATCGGCTTTGCTAACTATTATAGACAGTTTATTAAAGGTTTTTCATCTAAAATTGCTCCAATTCTTGCTCTTATACAAAAAGGGGGTAAACCACAGCATTGGCCTCCTCTAGCCTTGGAAGCCTTCAAGACTCTTAAAGAATCCTTTTCATCTGCCCCAATCCTCAGACACCCTGAACCTCTCCAACCTTTCTTCATCGAAGTAGATGCATCGGACATCGGAGCAGGAGCAATATTATCCCAAAGATCCTCTTCTGATGGTAAACTACATCCGTGTGCCTTCTTTTCCAAAAAGTTTTCCTCCTCCGAAAGGAATTATGATGTTGGGAACCGTGAGCTACTGGCCGTCAAGCTTGCTCTAGACGAATGGAGACACTTTCTTGAAGGGTCATTGGTCCCTGTGACCATCTTCACCCACCACAAAAACCTAGAATATATCCAGACCCTTAAGCGCCTCAATCCCCGACAAGCCAGATGGGCATTGTTCTTCTCAAGTTTTAACTTCATCTTAACTTTTCGTCCTGGTTCAAGAAACAAGAAAGCAGATGCTCTTTCCAGAAGTTTTATCCCTGAAGATCCCATCTCCGAAGACCCAGAATCCATTGTGCCTCCTACAAAGATCATTGCTGCCTTGTTCCCTTCCCTTGCCTCGCATCTTTTATCCATTCAATCCTCTGCTCCTGTGGAAACTCCTGTAGGCGTAGCCTTTGTTCCTCCTGAGCTTCGTCAGTCCATCTTGATCCAGTCTCACAGCTCAAAGCAGGCCGGTCATCCGGGAATTAAAAAGACGACTGAACTTTTATCTCGTCTCGTCTGGTGGCCTTCCTTAAGAAAGGATGTTAAAGATTTTGTTTCTTCCTGCTCCACTTGTGCCGTATCCAAATCAGGACATTCTCCCCCTAAAGGCCTACTTTTACCTTTGCCTGTTCCTTCCCGCCCTTGGACCCATTTGGCAATGGATTTCATCGTGGATCTTCCTGCTTCCTCTGGCTACACCATTATCTGGGTGGTGATTGACAGGTTTAGTAAGATGGCACACTTTATCCCTCTCCGGAAACTCCCTTCAGCTCCAGAACTTTCTTCATTATTTATTAAACATATTTTCCGTCTTCATGGTTTTCCTGCTGAGATTGTCTCCGACCGGGGGTCCCAATTTGTTTCAAAGTTTTGGAGGTCCCTTTGTAAAGCCCTGGACATTTCTCTCCAATTTTCATCTTCTTATTATCCCCAGTCTAATGGAGCAGCAGAAAGAGTTAACCAGGCTCTTGAACAGTTCCTTCGGTGTCATGTGTCCCTGTGTCAGGATGATTGGGCTGACCTCCTCCCTTGGGCCGAATTTGCACATAATAATGCCATACACTCTTCCTCTGAAAAGTCTCCTTTTTTTGTGTTTATGGTCTTAACCCCCTGGCCTTTCCTCAAGATCTACTGCTCACAAATGTCCCTGCCGCCAACGATCAGGCTGCCCACATGCTGGCCATCTGGCAGGCTACCACTGTCAACCTGGAGAAGAGCTCGCTTGCACAGAAGAAGTTCGCTGACAAGAAAAGAGTTTCTTCTCCTCTGTATGTTCCTGGTGACAAGGTCTGGTTGTCTACCCGCAATATCCGCCTCAAAGTTCCCTCACCTAAACTTGGTCCCAAGTTTATTGGTCCCTTTCCTATCACCGAGATCATCAACCCTGTGGCTGTACGCCTACAACTCCCTCCTGAGATGCGGATCCCCAATGCCTTCCATGTTTCTTTACTTAAACCTGCAGTTTCGTCTTCTTCTTCCCCAGCTCCTGTCGTTGTGGATGGACATCAAGAGTTCGAGGTAAAGAAGATTTTGGATTCTCGAGTTTCTAGAGGCACCCTGCAGTACCTTATTGAATGGAAGGGATTCGGTCCGGAAGAGTGCTCCTGGGTAAAAAGCTCCGATGTTCATGCTCCTCTCTTGGTCCAGAGATTTCATCGGAGATTCCCGTCAGCCCAGGTGGTCCTGAGGCCCCCCCTGAGGAGGGGGGTACTGTAAGGGAAACCGTAGTTCCTTCCCAAGATGGCGTCCAAGATGGCAGCCCCCTGGGTCCTGATGGTCGCAGCACGATGACGTCAGCGTCTTCCCGTCCCCGGATTGGTCGCCGGCGTCGGAACGGACGCCGGCGTCAGAACGTGCGTCAACGTTAGGACGCTGGCGTCAATGCGTCAGCGTCGGCGTCATGACGTCAGCGCGTCCAAATTTGGCGCCAAAACCTGGCCTATTTAAGGCAACTCCGGGATTCCCTCAATGCCTGATTATAGGTTTAGTTTACTACTCCTGGGTGTGATTCATTGCGAACCTTTTGTCTATTGTGTACCGACCCTTGCCTGGAATCCTCGACCTTGAACCTCTTCTGCCTGGACTGATCTTGTTGCCTGTTTGACCATTCTTCTGTCTCATCCTCTTCTGTACTGCGAACTTGGACATTGTTATTTTCCTCCCTTGGTCCTCACTACTCCTGAGGCCTTTGGCCTTACATCAACGTCTGAATTAATCTCAACATGTTCTGCCAAAAATTTCAATTACATCCGCATGGGTTTTTTCCCACTTATTTATTATTACATTTTCTCGAAAATGTTGTTTGCTGGAAAATATCAGAATTTTGACAGGTTTTTTTTGGATTCTTCATCCGAAAACTCAGATTTTGTATTTTTTATAACAGAAAACTCCGAAATCAACGAGGTATTGGACTTTTCCCATTGACTTATATGCAACCTCGACAGGTCTGAGATGCCAGATTTTCTGATTCAGACTTTTTCCATCCTCGTGGTATAATAAATTCTGAAAAATTGGTGATTTTTTCAAATTCTGATTTTATACAAAAAAATAAAAAAATTTGGGGATTTTTGCATTTGGAGTTTACTAAATAACCCCCTTAAGGTGTTATTTATTAGGGCCTGACAAAAATGCAGGAACACAAGTTGCTGAAAATCTAAACAATCAGAGCCCCATGAAAAGAGTACCCTTTAGCCAAGCCCTTGGAATAAATGGTAATTATGGTGTTCGTAGAGGCCTAAACCAGTAATGAAATATTTTTTCTTGTGCCCAAAAATTATTTATTAGCTTGAATGTCATAAACTGTCATCTGAATTTCCATTAAGCTTCAAGACCTTTTTAAACTGGCAAGTAATTCTATAGAATAAATGAAAAAGCCATTGGAGTCACTACTGAGAGGATGTCAGTGACTGATTTGCACTAATAGTACATTTTAATTTCCCCTTTCAAGAATAAGCCAGACATGAAATTAAAAAGGTTTTTAAAGCCCTAACAAAAGCCATTAGAAATACCATTCACAATCCAACCTTGACAGTTTAGCATGGTTAGTTAAATATCTCGTCACTCTCTCCAGCTCATTTATATCCCTCTTAAGGACTGGAGTCCAAAACTGCCCCCCATACTCCAGATGAGGCCTCACCAGGGACCTATAAAGAGGCATAATTATGTTTTCAGTTCTTGGGTTAAGGCCCTGTTTATGCAAGAGAGTACTTTACTAGATGTCCACAAACCTCTAGGCCAATATCACAAAAAGAGATTTGGTACTTTCCCCAACTGCCAAATTTCCACAAAATTCTAGGCCAATGTCATGACAAGAGTTTTGATATAGTCCCCAACTACCAGATGTGCACAAAGCTCTAGGTCAATGACACAACTGTCTTAGTAAAAAAGTCTTGTTTGCCAATAGCCTTAAAGGAATTGTTCAGTGTAAAAATAAAAACTGGGTAAATAGATAGGCTGTGCAATATAAAAAATGTTTCTAATATAGTCAGTTAGCCAAAAATGTAATGTATAAAGGCTAGAGTGATTTCATGTATAACAAGTCAGTCAGATCACTACTTCCTGCTTTTCAACTCTCTTTGTTTACACTGACTGGTTGCCCTGGCTACCAGACAGTAACCAATCAGAGACTTGAGGGGGGGCCACATGGGTCATTTCTGTTGCTTTTGAATCTGAGCTGAATGCTGAGGGTCAATTACAAACTCACTGAACAGAAATGTACCATGTGGCCCCCCTTCAAGTCGCTGACTAGCTCAGAGTTATAGAGCTGAAAAGCAGGAAGTTGGATTCTGGCTGTTTTATTAGACATCTGTTCACTCCAGCCTTTATATATTACATTTTTGGCTAACTAACTATATTAGAAACATTTTTTATTTTGCACAGCCCATCTATTTACACAGTTTTTATTTTCACACTGAACTATTCCTTTAAGACAATACCATAATGAATGTTTTAGGGATGATTCCTGATTACATGAATGGGAAGTTGCTGATGACCCACAATTATTGACCAAAAATGGACTTGCTCAGAAAGCCTTGAAGCATTTTTCCTTCAAGCCAATGGAAAGTCACCAATAGTCACTGATCAAAAACATGTAATATAACCCTCAAGACTAGGTTGTAATTGAGGACATATGGACAGCAAACAGAACTGGAGTCTCATTATGCACTTAATACCGGAGGCAGGCCTTCAAGGAATTGAAAGATCCCTCAAGTTGCTCAAGGGAAATTACCGGTATTATTTTCTTTTAAACATGTCCTTTATGGTCTGGTATACTGAAAGCATATTCCTTATTTCTCTTAACCTATATGAGTTTCATTTTAATTGCCAGGAAACAAATATTATTAGTATAACAAACTAAGAAACACTCCTCAGGGAAAAGGTATAATTTTACTTGAAATATCTATTTAAAAGTTAGATTTATTTTTTTTTTGTCAAAAAGGGGACTTGAGCATGATAAACTAGGGAGAGACTCCGAGGATATTCTCCAAGAGTAATTTCTAATTGCAATAACAAGTAAATAGCTAGTTTGTTTCACTCTGAGATCTATACAATAAATATGAGCATATGTGGATTCTATTATCTTTTTGTATTTGTTGATTCAATTTTCTTGCTTTTTAATTTTCAAGCAGCATCTGGAAAGTTAAACCGTGCATTAAAACGGTGCCTTTTTTTAACAAAAACATAAATGTATGACAGGTGGAACAAATTGAATATAAATTATAAAATGTTGATGAATAACACATAGAAATATGTTTCCACACTGCCACACTTTGATTAATTATGAAAGGGGGGAGAGAACCCTATGTTCTAGTGAATAGCTAAACCATCAGCCTTAGAAAACAACCATTGCATTTCTACAAGTGGACACAACTAGTGGGAGGGGAGGTAAAGGGAGTATTGGGGCTTACTGGCACCACAGACCACAGTCATACCAACTGTCTAGAGAAGATTTTGGTACCTGAACCCCTCCAAATCTTCCAACATGCCACCAACAGACACAAGGTTAATCCTTAACATTTAAAGAATCATCATTAGTCATCATTGGCCATGAGTGTATTCAAAAACTTTCATCTTCTGATCAACTTCAATAGAAGTTGGATTCAAGGCCAGAGTATGGGAAGTATCTAATACTGGAAATACTGAGCTGCCAATCTCCAGTTGCTGACCATAGTTTAGCGTTTAATTGGCTAAACCAAGCTATAGAATGTATTACAATTGTTTGCAATACCATTGTGCATACCAAGGATGTAAGGTGTAAAATCCCATGAACTTTATTGCTAGGCAGTTTATAATTTGGCACCTGTTTCAAATTGCCACAAATTCCTTGGTTAAGCAGTCAGTTGAAACAACTAGAGTGGTTGAAACTGGAATAGAAGGAAAGAGTAAACATACATATTCAACACAAGAGTAATTTATCATATTTATTAAAGAAGTTGTCTAGAAACCCCAGTTATGATACAACAGCTGAAGGCCCTAGACAACCTCTATAATAAAAATGATAACTTGCAATTGGGTTAAATAGTTAGTTGTTCAAGTCGCAACCATCCCTGAGTCTTGAACATATGGGTATGTATGGGTAAAAAAAATCCAGAACATCTTTCCAAAGGTATGGAGACAGAGCCCCCCTCAATTGATGCCCCCTAAAATGATGCCCAATTGATGCTAGGGTACCCTAGCAACCATGCATTGGTTTGAACAAGAGACTAGAGATAGAATAGATCACAAATAGAAGTAATAACTGTAAATGTGTAGTCTTACAGAGCATTTGTTTTTTCGATTAGTTCATTGACCCCCATTTGATACCTGGGAAGGAGGAAGGAGGCAAATAATTTAAAAAAGTACATATAATAAATAATGATGGCCAGTTGAAAGGTTGCTTAGAATTGGCCACTCTATAACATAATAAAAGTTTATTTTAAGGTGAACCACCCCTTTAAAGTTAAAAATTCAGTTTTATTACAACTACAGATGTCGAGCCCATACAAAGTACTAAACCAGTCGGTGCCATTGTCTACAAATTTACCAACTCTTGCACGTATGATGATAAATATCAGCAGTGAGTATATTGCCTGTAATGTAGCTGTAATGTGCTGAATATACTTCACGCAAGCCAATAACAAACATGAAAGCTGACAGAAATTTGGCTTCACAAGATTGTGAGGAACCCCTGAGGATTCCTTTAACAATAAACAAGTCTAATAAAAATTAACCTCCATACAGTATATTGCTGGGTGAATTGGGCTGCATTTAATTTTGCTTGTAAAACCACAAGTACCGAGAAGGAAATATAAGGGCAGACGTGTATATCGCAAGGCTCGCAAGAATGAGTTTCCTATTTTGCCTTTAAGCTGAATTTTCTGTGCACTCTTGGTTTGTCTCATTTTAAACTTGGGCACGTTGTTTTCTGTCATAACACTATATGGTGAGTTTGCTTGTAGGATCATTATAATTAGTGATGGGCGAATTTGGGGTGTTTCACAGAAAAAAATGCGAATTTCCTGTGAAACTCGCGAAACTGCCATAAATTTGTGAAACAGCGCCAGTGTCTCATTTTTGACGCCGGCATCTGTTTTTTGGACACTGGTGTCCGTTATTTGGCTGACGGCGCAAATTTTCGCACTGGTTTCGAGAATTTATTCGCCGGCTGCGAATCACAGGAATTAATTCGCCCATCACTAATTATCATCTGTATTTTTGCTTCTTAGATTTGAAAATAAAAATAAAATATTTATTTAAAGGGGCAGTATACAGTATCTCCTTGTTGAGGTCAATGGATTTTTAGTTCACTGAATCATGGTTTTGTTATTTCATGAGCAACAAAAAGGGCAACGTGGCTTCTTTACATGAAGCACAGCCCTTACTGCAAAACATTTGTGAAACAGCGCCAGTGTCTCATTTTTGACGCCGGCGTCTGTTTTTTGGACGCCGGTGTCCGTTATTTGGCCGATGGCGCAAATTTTCACGATGGTTTCAAGAATTTATTCACCGGCTGCAAATCACGGGAATTAATTCGCCCATCACTAATTATCATCTGTATTTTTGCTTCTTAGATTTGAAAATAAAAATAAAATATTTACTTAAAGGGGACCCGTCACCCAAAAAAAATATTCAAAATCCTATTTTATCACATTAGTCAAGCAAAATGAACTTTAATTACACTATATACATTATTTGAATCTTGTTTCCTTCAGTCTGGGATTTCAAAATTATAGCAAGTAGGCAGCAGCCATTTTGTGGACACTGTTATTAAGACAAGTCTTGTATCATCTCAGAATCTTGTTTGTGCACCAGAATATGGGACCCGATGTCCATCCCCATGCCCTGGCTACACAATTAAATGGTAAAGAGAATGGGGGAATGTGGGAGAGCTGTGACATGTAGGAAGTGCTGAATGGAAAGTGAAAGTAATTGTCTGCCCCGCCTCTATGCCACTGGCATAGAGGAGGGGCAGACAATATTTGATTGACAGCTGAGATTTTTAAATGAGCTTACAACAACTATGAATGCTTTAATAAAAAATAGAAATTGGATTTCATGTTTAGTTTGAAAAGGACTTTTATCATACAGATTTTTGTGTCTGGGTGATAGGTCCACTTTAAAGGGGCAGTATACAGTATCTCCTTGTTGAGGTCAATGGATATGGATTTTTAGTTCACTGAATCATGGTTTTGTTATTTCATGAGCAACAAAAAGGGCAAAGTGGCTTCTTTACATGAAGTGCGGCCCTTACTACACCATTTTCAGTAGACAGCAATAAATCACTATCCATTACCATTAAAGCAATGATAGAACTTTACTGAGTTGTGTTTTATTAATAGTACATACTTTCACTTCGTATATCCTGCATAATGAGTACACAGCGTACCGAGTCTTCCCTAAAATATCTCCATAAACATATTAATCATCATTTTGATTCCCTTTCATAACTAGGTAATTACAAGTTTAATTGGATTGTTTTATCTAAATTGTACATTTCTAATTGCCACTTTTACATTGTATGAAAGGATAGCGTAGGCCTTGCCTCAAGTGATATCTTGAGATGCCCATCTGAGGGCTGATTAGGTGAATCACTGCATGGAACTTTCATTTCTATTTCTTTTTTCAGCTGTTCAGCACAATGGGAGTCTGAGCATCACCTCTCAACTACAAGAACATCAAGTCATGGAGTGATAAGCAACCCATTTGCTTCCCCCCGTGTTCTATCAAAAGGTTAGAGAGTGTGGTATTCACTGTGACCTTTACAGGCAGGGATAGCCAATCAAAGCTGGCAAATGGGATTTGCGCAATCAAGCACCCAAAGAGACACAAGAAATAGACTCCAGACACTGCAAGGTTTTCAGAGTTAACGGGGAGATTCGCTGCCAGGAACTATTATAATATAAACTATGATGTGACATTTAAGAGCTACAGTGTTGGGCTTTGACTTTATCCTACAATCGTCTCCCTGTCTTACAATAAAGGAAACAATCTTAATTTATATCTACAGATAGTTCTACGGTTGAGCAGAGGGGATATATGCCTCATGGCCCCAGTATCATAGAAGTCTGGTAGAGAGAAGCTATTCTTATTGAATATTTGTGTTATATATAATTATGTATTCTTTTCTACATGGCATATGGACTACCACCAGTGGAGCTACAAATGGAGCAGGCTATGGGTACACAGAGCACACTGTTCAGGGAATGGCACTTAAAGGGATACTGTCATGGGAAAAAAAAAATTTTTCAAAATGAATCAGTTAATAGTGCTGCTCCAGCAGAATTTCGAGCTGAAATCCATTTCTCAAAAGAGCAAACAGATTTTTTTATATTCAGTTTTGAAATCTGACATGGGGCTAGACATATTGTCAATTTCCCAGCTGCCCCAAGTCATGTGACTTGTCCTCTGATAATCTTCAATCACTCTTTACTGCTGTACTGTAAGTTGGAGTGATATCACCCCCCCTTTTCCCCCAGCAGCCAAACAAAAGAACAATGAGAAGTTAACCAGATAGCAGCTCCCTAACACAAGATAACAGCTGCCTGGTAGATCTAAGAACAACACTCAATAGTAAAAACCCATGTCCCACTGAGACACATTCATTTACATTGAGAAGGAAAAACAGCAGCCTGTCAGAAAGCATTTCTCTCCTAAAGTGCAGGCACAAGTCACATGACTGGGGGCAGCTGGGAAATTGACAAACTGTCTAGCCCCATGTCAGATTTCAAAGTCGAATATAAAAAAATCTGTTTGCTCTTTTGAGAAATGGATTTCAGTGCAGAATTCTGCTGGAGCAGCACTATTAACTGATGCGTTTTGAAAAAAACATGTTTTCTGATGACAGAATCCCTTTAAAGGAGAATTCAACCCATCAACTGATAAAAACTCATGCCCCCTACCCTACATAGCCCCCCCCCTACTCCCACCGCACAGGTGTTAACACCTGTAAATGCCACAAATCCTGTAAATACCCCTCATTGCAAAGTCAGTACAACGGAGCTCACGGGAACCATCTTCTGGTGCTTCGGTAATCCTCGGTTCTTCTTCTTCCTTCCCTTCTGCAATTTTCGTCACAGTCATCACAAAGCGGAAGACTGCTCCAACTGCGCATTCGCCAATACGGTGCTTACTTTCCAAGGAAGACCGTGAGCTCCGCTGTGCTGACTCTGCAATGAGGGGTAATTACAGGATTAGGGGCATTTACAGGTATTAACACCTGTGGGGGGACTATGTAGGGTAGGGGGTAGGGGATTTTATTAGTTGGTGAGGTTGAATTCCCCTTTAACTCCTACACTTTTAACTCCTAACTCTATAGAACCAATTTAGGGACCTCCAGGAGTTAAGAAGGTTATACTTTCAAAAACCATTGAGAGGCCTTGATCTCTGTAATTCCTCTCACTGTAGGGCCACATGTTGTTGTGGGTTCCCACGTATATATTTCCTCCTTCTATCTATAAATAATCTACTGTAGTTCAGCTTTTAAATACCAGATGTTGCAGTTGTGAGCAGGGCTGTGCATAGTAAAAAACAAAGAAGCCTGCATATGTTCGATCTATCGTGCTAGCATTTTGTTACTTGAGTTTACGAACCATAAATTAACAGCATTTGAAGGGTTAAAGGCCTTTTTATTTCTCATTTTTCTGTGTTTCAAAGGACTGGAAATTATTTATGGGGTGAGGAAGGATTTATATGAGAACATGCCTTCTTATGCCTGTACGATATAAACTTGAAGCACTGCACCGGTAGCTTGTATCTGGAGATTTATTGGGAGAACTGAATTGTGCTGAAAACAATTCCAAGGACTTATAAATACCAAAACATACGCTGCTTCCATTGTCAGTTCTATAAAATATAAATACTTTGGGGAAAAAAGAGCAATCAAAAAATGGTGGGCCTGATACATTATAAAACACGGTGGAAAGTCAATTTCCATGCAATCGATGTATGTACATATGGAAATATTCGTAGTATGGTACTTCCTAAATCTTTAGGTTGGCTGAAGATCTTCTAGAACGTCACTGGTGATGCACTGAGATCTCAATCTTCAGCACTGATCCAAGAGTAGAACTACATACTGAATGAACCTGGAATAAACCCTCACTCTTAGTGCAAAGGGAGTGTTTCAGTTGACAGTTCAGTTTCATTGACCTTCTGTCCCTCTACTGATGGGTCATATTCTTCCATCTAAAGTGCTGTTAGTCCAATAATTATTAGACATTTATATGCTTCATACAAAGCCGTAATGTACAGCACGCAAAGTGCTCAATACAAAGCACAAGACTTCAATCAGATGACTAGTACTTTTCCTCACAATCCCAGCTCTAGCTAGTACTGCTTCAACTTTAGTGGATACAATTGATCTACCGAACAAGGATGTCCCATTGATTCACATACATTTAGGGGCCGATTCACCAAGGGTCGAATATCGAGGGTTAATTAACCCTCGATATTCGACTGGGAATTAAAATCCTTCGACTTCGATATTCGAAGTCGAAGGATTTTAGCGCAAATAGTGCGATCGAACGATCGAAGGAATAATCCTTCGATCGAACGATTAAATCCTTCGAATCGAAGGTTTTAAATCCAACGATCGAAGGAATATCCCTCGATCAAAAAAACTTAGGAAAGCCTATGGGACCTTCCCCATAGGCTAACATTGAGTTCGGTAGCTTTTTGATGGCGAACTAGGGGGTCGAAGTTCTTTCTTAAAGAGACAGTACTTCGACTATCGAATAGTCGAACAATTTTTAGTTCAATTCTTCGAGTCGAAGTCGTAGTTGAAGGTCGAAGTAGCCCATTCGATGGTCGAAGCAGCCCAAAAAACTATTCGAAATTCAAAGTTTTTTTACTTTGAATCCTTCACTTTAAGTTAGTGAATCGGCCCCTTAGCCTCCAATCTGTGTTGTGCAAGTACTGTATATTGCTTTGTGATGCACACACAATGGTGATACAGGTGTAGGATCCATTATCTGGAAACCAGAAATCCAGAAAGCTCAAAATTACGGTAAGGTAATCTCCCATACACTCCATTTTAATCAAATAATTCAATATTTAAAAAACACATTTCTTTTTTCTCTGTAAAGACCTCTTATTCGGAAAAAAAACCCAGGTCCCAAGCTGGATAACAGGTCCCATACCTGTAATAGGAGACATGGAACTTATTATGTGCTATTTGCACAAAAAGCCTTCATGAATAGACTATATAAACTAGTACAAGGGATGGAAAAATGAGTTTACTGTATGTCTCTTAAAGAGGTCATTCTCAGGATTATTTTATGGAGGTTAGAAATTCTTAAGGGGAATGTAAAGGGTTTTAATTTTATTTCTAAATTACACTGTTCACATTGCAATTGATTCACTCTACCATTTAAAATTGTATTTTAGCTTTAATATTAGTGTGAAGCCATCTCAGTGCCTTGTGCCTGATTCTGAGCTTTGAGATGGAGCCAGCACTTCAGGATGGAACTGCTTTCAGACGCTGTCTCCCCCTCCCATTGTATTATACCATAACCCTAGGTCATGTTTGCATTGCCTAGTCCCGCCTAGTGGTAGACAGGAGAATAGCACCCAAGCAGGAAAAGGCAGGGGCTTAGCAATATAAACATATCCTTCAGCAGAGGTGTCAGGTAGCTGCTATCTGGTTAGTTGTCCATTGTTCTGTTAATTGGCTGCTGATGGGCTGCTGTGGAGGAGGGAGGGGGGATATCACACCAACTTGCAGTACAGTAGTAAAGAGTGATTGAAGTTTATCAGTGCAAAAGTCACATGACCTGAGGGCACCTGGGAAACTAAGGGAAATCGAGAAGAAATTACCCTCGCGCACCCTGCCCTTCCCAAGCTGTAGGAGTCCCAGGTGCTCAATGAAGAAGGCGTTGGCAACCTCAAATTCAGCATGAAGAGCAGAGAAATCACTGGCACAGCTTGGGTTATTTCTAGCAGGGAAAACCCTTGCTCATATATTGCGGATGCAACGTTTTGGGGTGTAACCCATTTGTCAAGCATGAGCGAGGGTTTTCCCTGCTAGAAATAACCCAAGCTGTGCCAGTGATTTCTCTGCCCTTCACCTGGGAAACTAACAATATGTCTAAGCCCCATGCCAAGTTTCAAAATAAATAATTAATGAATGCTCTATGAAAAAATAAAAAGTCAGTGCAGAATTATGCTGGAGCACCACTATTAACTGATGCATTAAAAAAAGCATTCCCCCCCGCAGTATTCCTTAAAGAAAAAGACATTATGCCCCCAAAAACAATATAGGATATTTCTAAGCAAGCATAATTTAAGGTGAAATTATGTTGATGTTGACCTGGATGCTCTTACACTGTAATTGTGGCCTCCAGAGTTTTAGGGCTCTAATGTCACTACCTTGTAGTACAGACTGATGACAACCACGGTGACCACAATACAAAATTCTCTGCTATTTCCATAGGGCAATCTAATAGCACATGGCCCATATGGCTTCAGATTTAACTAAATATTACTACCAACAACACCATCAGTCAGTATTTGTGAGGGAATTAAAAATGCATCCCTAGAGCAATTCTAAAAAGTAGAACATTCTCTTGGCATTACCAAGCCTTAGCTTTTGACCTTAATAATAGCAATTTTCAACATTCAATCTTCAGAATATTCAGAAAAGATCCATATGATGGCCCTTTAGATATTTCTCAGACTACGGTGCACTGTGTGCCAAAAGCAAGTCTACATATTTCCATAATATTTGCCTTGCCAACATTATGCTCAAAATTCTCCATGGCACCATAGAAGCCTGAAAATATATAGTAATCAAAGATATCCTATTATTCATGTGATCCCTGCAGAAATTAGCATGGTAAATACGTTTTCACAAATGTTTTCAGTCATGTAATATCTCTAGGTTTGATTTTATTTTATATCAGGACATCTCTGTGTACCTGAGGGAACAAACGTAATTTCTCATCATCCAATCCTCTAAACCTTGAGCAACTAATATCAGAAGATAATACCTTTGGCTGCAGTAAACCAGTACAGATTGTTCTGTGTGACAGACAGTTCTTTTCTGGTGCTGAAACACTGATGGCCATAAAACTCAATTGAACGTTTCTGGAGTGAAAAGAGAGTCAGTCATTCTTTGGTACTAGAAAATGATGAATGCTCCTCCAGGAAAACATGAACGTGTATCAATATTGCTTCGAATACAACATTTGTAAGAAAACACCTCAATCTACAAAACAAATTCTATGAAACAATACACCTAGGGGTGACAGACACAAGGAGAAAAAGTACTTAAAGGGATTCTGACATGATTTTTATGATGTCGTTTTTATTTCTAAATTACACTGTTTACACTGAAAATAATTCACTCTACAATATAAAATTTCATTCCTGAACCAGCAAGTGTAGTTGTAATATTGGTGTGTAGGTGCATCTCAGGTCATTTTGCCTGGTCATGTGATTTCAGAAAGAGCCAGCACTTTAGGATGGAACTGCTTTCTGGCAGGCTGTTGTTTCTCCTACTCAATGTAACTGAATGTGTCGCAGTGGGACCTGGATTTTACTATTGAGTGCTGTTCTTAGATCTACCAGGCAGCTGTTATCTTGTGTTACGGAGCTGCTATCTGGTTACCTTCCCATTGTTCTGTTGTTGCTGCTGGGGGTGGGGGGGGGCGATATCATTCCAACTTGCAGCACAGCATTAGTGACTGAAGTTTATCAGAGCACAAGTCACATGACTGGTGGCAGCTGGGAAACTAACAATATGTCTAGTCGAATGTCAGATTTCAAAATTAAATATAAAAAAATCAGTTTGCTCTTTTGAGAAACGGATTTCATTGCAGAATTATGCTGGAGCCGCACTATTAACTGATGCGTTTTGAAAAAAAAAAGTTTTTTCCCCATGACAGTATCCCTTTAAAAATATGACAGGAAGAGGGATCTCCTGGCAAATCAACAATTGTCTGCTCTCAGCCCCGGGGCAGTCCTTTAGTCCAGCTTAATAGCATCTTATTTGGAACCTGTATGGTCCTACATTTGGGAACCAACATTGACAATTAGTTAGCATTATGACATATTAAATCTTTGGACTGAACATTCCTAAGCAAGCCTATATCAAGGTTCTATATAAAAATACACACATGTGTTTCAACTACTGAAATCTGAATGTTTTTATATGTAAAATGACTTAAAAAAGAAAACCCATTTCCTATCATGTTGGAGACAGATACAAGACATCATTTCATTTTCCGCCAGTTGATAGATATCTTTTTTTATTCTTACTCAACGTCTGCACACTGCTGGGTCGTTTTTGTCTTCCATCTTAATTAAAATGTAAATTTCTTTTGTGGAGCCTATCTCTGTAAGATTAAATTGCTTTAGAAAGAAGAATTTGAATCATTTGTATCACTTATATATATTTTTTCCTTTTTTTTTGTAACAATCATGCCAGCTATCATTCTGTGCTGTACTTTGTTAACTGATATCTGAATGCAGAAACTTGGCAGAACTTTCATAAAGGGGCAAAGGAGTCTATGCAATTTGTCCAAAGTCCAAGGCTGTATTACCAGTCTGAGTGTCTTGACTTACACTCACCTTACAATTCATAGACTATTGCAAGCACATACTGAAGCCCATTTACTATGTGCTGGGCAAAGTTCAAGATGCAAAAAGTGGGATTCTTCCACCATATTTTTTTTTCTTACTTTACCGCTTGCCCTGCACATAGAAGAATGGCTGTAGGTCACTGTGCTCCAAAACAGAGTGCAGAGACCTATGTGCACCCCATGAATACTGTGCTGCCCATATTTTACAGCTCTGTGTCCATGAGGAGTGGGCAGAAGAGGTATGTAGGAGTCCCTCTCCTGCCCCCTTAATTGTGCATCATCCATTGAGGTAGCACCTGTCCTAAAGCAAAGGGTAAGGACATTTATATAGATACATAGTTAAATTGGGTTGAAAAAAGACAAAGTCCATCAAGTTCAACCCCTCCAAATAAAAACTCAGCATCCATACAAGCACCCCTCCATACTTTTACATAAATTATATAAACCCATATCTATACTAAATATAGAGTTTAGTATCACAATAGCCTTTGATATTATGTCTGTCCAAGAAATCATCCAAGTCCCTCTTATAGTCATTAACTGAATCAGCATCACAACATCACCCGGCAGTGCATTCCCCAACCTCACTGTCCTGACTGTGAAGAACCCCCTACGTTGCTTCAAATGAAAGTTCTTTTCTTCTAGTCTAAAGGGGAGGCCTCTGGTACGGTGATCCACTTTATGGTTAAAAAGGTCCCCTGCTATTTGTCTATAATGTCCTCTAATGTACTTGTAAAGTCTAATCATGTCCCCTCACAAGCGCCTTTTTTCCAGAGAAACCAAACCCAACCTTGAAAGTCTCCCCTCATAATTTAAGTCTTCCATCCCTCTAACCAGTTTAGTTGCACGTCTCTGCACTCAACTAAACTGGTTAGATGAATGTTAGACTTAAATTATTAGGGTTTTTTAACTTGTTTACATTGTTTGAAAGTAAGGTTACAAGCAACCAGGGCTGTGTCAAAGCACCCAGCAGTTCTTGTAACCCCTTCTTATACTTTGTCCCTGGTTCCTCTTGCAACTAGCTTTAACCCTGTCCCCCACCACTTTCCAAACTGATCAAGGATCCCCTTCCTTAACCATTTTGCAACTTTGGGAGTAGTAATATTCAGACAAAATAGGGAAATGAATATAACACAGTCCACATATGCACACTAGTGTCAGTTTACAAGGACCCAACTAACAAACAAGAGGAGAACATACAAAGTCCTTCAAACATTTATAAATAAATGTAATTCATTTAAGAAAACAAAAAAAAAACAAAAACAAATCAACAGTGCAAGGAGGATTGGGTATTTAAATGTTAAACACATCTATGGATTAGCACACACTGTAGACCGACCTCAAACAATGTTATTAGTCTTGTAATTAGAATTAATTTAAGAAGTTCATTTCAACCTAACACGATCATTAAGATTAGCAATGAACAACACTGCTAATTTAAATAGTAATCAAGAACCGTAGCAGGTATTCATATTTGGCTCAAAAAGAACATCAAACACCATTATATCTCACTGAGCTTGCTTTATGATCAGTTTAGCCAGCTCATTTACATAATAGCAATGTGGGCCCACTAATCTACAAACAAGGACATATGCTAGCATAATAAACTCCTCATCCCTCGCTTAACTTACAAACATAAGAATTCAAGTCAAACTTGTGAGGATAAAAGAACAAGCTGAAAGGATGAACTTTATTTCATACACTTATGTTAAATTCCCTCCATCCACATACAGCTGTGTACATGAATAAGAATAAGGGAAATAACAAGAGCAAAGCTGGTCATATGGGGGTCAAAGCAATAGACTGGCTGACCAATATCTGCTTGGTAATGGTCCAGATATATATCAGCCAGGTTTGAACATTTATCAGACAAGGACTGCATTGGACTTTTGATGTGAAGCTTTAGCATTGGGTCTTCCAGGCCACTTTTATAATCTGGCTATTGCCCTGGATTTTAAACAATCAGTTCAACCCAATTTTGTTACCACCTGCCAAATATCCACTTGTACCATGAGTTTACCATATATTTCCATGTATGGTCATCTTAAAGGGTATGTATACAATCATTAGTGTGCCTCTCTGATTGGCCCTGTGAAATGGACTCAAGATCTATTTGTCTCCATTGACCATTGGACTCCAGCCCTGTGGATACAGAACCACATGGTTCAATGAAACCAATAATACTATAGAATGAAGCCCTCTGAAACACAATGGGATTTTCGTAAGGCTCATCATTAATATTCTGGGCATAATCTGGCCATAAACGCAAAATTATGGTTTGGGAGTGCTAAGAGCCACCAATCAAAAATTTGCTTTTATTAGAATAATAACAAGTTATGAAATTAAAGCAGCATTCTGTCAGGTAGCAATTTAGCAATTACATTCATTTGCAATTAGTTTTACCAGTCCATCCTGCATCATAGGCTACCTATGCAGGAGTATCTAAAACACCGAATACATTTTTGGTTATATGCAACTTACTGTATTGTCAAATGCGCAATAAAAAACTTAAAAAAAAAAAAAAAAGACCAAATAAATATTCTCCCCTAATCTAACCTAAATTATCCTTCATGCTAACTCCCACCTTCCCAGCTAGAGTTGGGGATTGGCATTCACTGGTTTGCATGATGTTACTAATATATTTTTCATTATTTTTCTCTTCCACTCAAAACAGGGTCTGATAAATATTGCACTTTATTACAAGACAAGAACAGGTAGCACGAACAACACATTTTCCCTCTTCCATCTGTTGGCTTGTTCCTCTCTGCTCCTCGACTGCCAGAAATATCTGGATAAACCCCGGCTGCCCTTGGACACTGCCAATAACCGCATATTGCTCTTTGCTTTGACTGAAACATCACATAATACAATCTAACTAAATAATAACTGACAAATGCTGTTTCTTTACTGTGCTTGAAGTTAACAAAATACTTTTTATATTGGAAAATGAAGTTACGATAGTTATGTTGTAAATCTTTTCCGAGTGGTCTGGCTTTACAACACGCAGCAGGGATAATTAAATGGACCTTAAAATGTGTTCTTTTTTGTGATCACAATGCATTTGATATGCAGAATGCTGATTGGATACAGATGCAGTATAAATACATTTACTAATGGCCCTCCCAAGTCGTTCTTTTGTGCAGTAACAAGCAGTCAAGTGGATCAGGCAGCTCTGGCCAGGCACCATCTGCCAAATGAGGAGCACAAGATGCCAAGATGGCAAGGATTAGAAGGTAACATTTTGTGACTGTACAAAAGGGAAAAATCTGAAGTGTTTCAGTTATACCAAGGCATGAATAAGAGAACATATGGAGAGCTGGTATATAGTTATGTACTGAGATAGACAGATAGATGATAGATTGATAGATAGATGATAGATAGACAGACAGATAGATAGATAATCGATAGATAGATAGATAGATAGATAGATAGATAGATAGATAGATAGATAGATAGATAGATAGATAGATAGACAAACATATATCTCACAGACCATATGATACAAATCAGTAGTATTCTTCAAGCACTCCTTTAATACGCTGTCACTTTAAATATCAATACTCACTCCAAATCCTCTTTGGATGCATTACAGTGTCTCTTCGGGTGAATCCAGCACATTCAGTCATACAGTGCAACTACCAGCCCCTTCGGATGCTCTGATAGGAATCTCCTGCTGATTTCTCCTCCAGTCTGCGACTTCCTCATCCTGCCTGCCACTCGCTAGCTGCTGTGTCACTTCCTGCTGCACTGAGATCACTGAACTGCTGGTTGCTAGGTAACAGTTTACAGCACACAGACACAGGCTCTGTGCTTGATCTCTTACAGGGATGTAACGCTAACTTGGCTAACCAGACCAAAAAGGGGTTAATGTCCAGCTAGTGCTTAGAGCATGGGTTACATGTGACTCAACACCCCAGGCTAGGGCCTTCGCTAAGCGGAATGTTCACGGTGTGGTGTAGTGCAACTACAACTTCCACAGGCTACTGTGCAATAAAAACAGGAATAATGGGAGCCAGGAGGTTCTTGCAGTATAACAGAATAACTTTTATTTGTCAGAGGCAAATGATCCACAGGTTTACTTACAGCCGTACAAAGGCATTGTCAGAATATACAGGCACACCCCGCTCACATAGAGCTTCAGAAGTAGATGCAGAATATACAGGCACACCTGCTCACACAGAGCTTCAGAGGTAAATGCCGGGGAATTTCCTCCACAGACAGCACAGTAGAACTCCCTGAGGAGATAGCCATAACTCCCTGGATAGAGGCAACCTCATGTTTTCAGCAATTGGACCTGGATCCTCACACAGGGGATCAGGGAAATCACTAGACCTAATCCATATTAAGCTGTGTCCCTATACTACAGGCAGTCTTGCTTGAGAGGAGAGCTACCTCCTTGCTATCCCTCCTAGTTGGAGCCAAGCTGCTCTTACTATTAGTACTCTCTATCTCACTCTCCTTGAGAATCTATTACAGATATATCCCTGCCAGGTATATATCTGTCCTGTCCCTCCATGTCATGCCCTGCCCCATACCTGGTCTCCACCGGCAGAAAAGATAGCAACCCTAATGCTAGCGCGTTACTGAACTGGGGTGGCATATGAAAGACTTCACATAAATACACAGTAGTCTCCATTTGGCTGTGCCATTTATGAAGTAATGCCCAGTGACTGCTATCATTCAGATTTTGCTCAACTCAAGTAGCCACAATGAACAATAAATAGTCAAATTAGATTTGCACTACGAAAAGATATAGACCCCTGTTTACCATGTGCTTAATGCAAATAACTTCAGGTCCAATCATCTTTAAAAAAAAACATAATTTCTATTTTGATTACAGATAAAGAACTAAGTCTATTCTGTCTCTTTGCTCTGTACCTTTTTTTTAATCCCTTTTCCCCTGTCAGGTATTGAGTGGTGACTGGTGACCTTTAGAAAAACAGAGGAGGTTTGATTAATGACATTTGTGTGGCTAAAAGGCAGGTAGGGGTGGAGAAAAAAAGTAGAAACAAAAAAAAGAACACTGTTCTAAGCTGTGACATTTAGTTGTTATGGAAGGGATGCCGCAGGTGTCATGCAAATGAGGCTCCGACTGCTGCACCCCGACAGCTGACAGCACCATTTAGTTTGTTAAGTTCAAACCACAAATATAATCAGACATTATAAACAAATATTGTCACTTTTATTAAATCACATCTTGCGTGCAAATCAAGCTCCCGAATCATTCGTCTGATCAGCTGCCTAGATAGCAAGGAACATTCTTGCGAGCAGCAAAACTGATAGAATGTGATGAAAGCATTCCATGACTATGCGAAATCGAGGTGTCAAAAGTTTAGAATCGCCCGACATCAGTATCAGCCATCACTTTAAATGTTGAACTTCCATCCTACACGTATCCACCATAACAAGCAATAACATTTACCACAACAAGCATGTGTGTAATCAAGACCTTTGAAGTTCAAAGTAAAGCCTTAGCTGAAAATTTAAAATAGAAAATATATAAAAAGGTGACTGCAAATTATGTTTAGACCTAGACCCCCATAAAAATGGCCCTGCCCCCTCATCTTCCGTCATCTGATCCCTGTGGTGTCCAGTAGAAAAGGACAACCATCTGGGAGTTTAAGCTTTAGAAATGCAAGTTAAAGATAAAACTTAGTCCCTATACAAATAGTAGAATTCTTAATGAATGAAAGTGAGTGTTTTCAAATTTCCAAGAAATAAAACCTTCTCTTCACTTCAATAAATGAGCTACAGTGGCAATAATAATGAGATGTTTTATTCTCCAACTGCAAAACCATCTCAAGACCATTATCTGCCCTCTTGTTCCATGGGATTGACTTGTTATCCATCGACCTCTATCCATCGACCTCTGTGATACACAGTGAATAAAACTAGCTCGGCACGAAAAATGTATCATTTGTTCAACCTTACCAAAAACCTTTAATGACACCTTAATGTAGAAAAGGAGCATTTCATTGTGCGTGTTTATTAACAGTGGCAGGCAGCAGATCCATAGTTTTTCTGTAATAGAAAACTTAGCCAAACAACATTCTATTTTAGTAAATAATAGATCTAAGCAGATGTTAATGTTATGACAGTGGCATGGAAGGTGATACCTGCTTTGCTTTTGTAATGACTTGATTTTTTTTTTCTTGGGCTTAAAGGTCTTATGAATGAACTAAGGGCTTAAGGGTCCCTTTCCAATATAAGAAATGTGAGGTCCCTTGAGACTTGAGAAAAAAGTGTCCAACAAAAATAACTACTCGAATTACCCAATGCTGTTTGGAAATTCTGAGATACGATTGCCTTGGAAGTAAACATAAGGGTTAACCACATCATCGCGGAGAAACTGTTAAGGGATTAATATCACATTATAGAGATGTTGAGATGATGTGACTATTATGCAAAGTGTATGGTTACATAAGCTCTTATGTAGCACTTTAGGAAGCCGTTTTCTCCTGGCACAGACAATCTGTATTAAAGTGATGTCTTTTTGGCCTCAAGGCTGCCGTCTCAAGGGAGCTATACAAGGCATCAGTGACCCTTTTTGACTGTACTAAATATTGCTTTTCAGAACTTCAGAATGATGATGCCATTGCCCATGCCCTACAGGATACTTACATTCTGCAGCCTTACAAAATGCGTGTAAGTGTTGCATTTTGATCTAATATTTAGAAGAGTCTCATTTGAACTACAGACAAAAGAGTGTGAGATGAGACATCTGTGCCTTTGACTTTGTTTAGTTAGGCTTTCTTAGAGTATAACAATTATACTATACCTTGTGGAACTGTGATATCCACTGAGCCTTCTCTTAGTCAACTGATTCGCCGGTGCATACAAGCAAAGCAACACGAAGCCAGCACCAATTCAAACAATACCTTCTAATGCAAACCTCACTTTAAGCACCTGCAACAACAGCTGTGCAGTGCAAGATGCCTTGCAATTTGTGTAGACAATTATGGAAATGATTTGTGATAGTCATAACAGTTTCACCCTGGTTATAAAAATGGCATCTTGCTTAAAGGAACTGTTTCCCCAAAAAATACTGCTGTGATGATGCTGATGTGATGTAGTCGAGCAACAACAGTGCTACTGTCACTTACTGAGCTTAGGGACCCACTCACAATATACAGTACACATAGAATAGAAATGTCACAATATAAGGCTGATTAGTAATTAATACAGATAATTACTACATGGCAGCACAGAAACCAGTGCAATTAGCATCAGAATTCAATAATCAGCAAACCTGTAGCATCAGCTTATATTACAGGGGAAGCTCATTTTCTGCTGGATAATTAGTGACGAGCCCTAAGCTTAGCTTCTCAACAGCCAATCAGAGCCCACTGAGCATGTGAGTGTCACAGACACTTTCCAAGATGGTGACCCCCTGTGACAAGTTTGAATTTCTGGATCATTGCTGCTATTGAGAAGCTGAAACGTTGGTGCAATAAGTTCATTATATAAAATATGGCATTTTTGGCCATATTCAATATTAGGGTTTAGTTCTCCTTTAATGCACATTACTCATAGGAGATGGATGATAGTGATTAAATAGTCTCACCACTTAAGTACACCTCAGTGAAAGGGATTTCCTCCAGTTGAAGCTTTGCAGGGTATGAAAGATAGTTGAAATCCTTTTCATCTACTCTACATTACTTCTCCTCGATAGAGCAAGATATTGTTCTTCCTGAGCTGGTCTATCTCTCAACTCCTATGAGTGTACTGGGGAAGAGCTATTAAATAGCACCTTTACCTTGTTCATGTGGTTCCTGCTCCCCAACTCCACCAAGTTTTACTTTACTTTAAAGATCAAAGCTTTTGCTGGGGACTTCGGCTTCAAGGCCACCAGGAGAACAATGTGCTCAAGGCCACCAGGCGAGCCATGTGCTCCCTCGCTTTATAAAATCTAGGGCCAGAAACTGGTCAAACTACCCCTGGGCCTTTTGGGAAAAATCCATCTAATGGGTTTTAGTTACAGTATATACAGTCAACTAGTATAGTACAGGGACATGTGGAATTGAATATATATCTCTGCCTTAAAT
Source organism: Xenopus petersii (assembly GCA_038501925.1). Classification (NCBI taxonomy): domain Eukaryota; kingdom Metazoa; phylum Chordata; class Amphibia; order Anura; family Pipidae; genus Xenopus; species Xenopus petersii. The sequence goes on from CM076672.1 coordinate 228,583,176, forward strand.
TCATGGATTTATAGTGATGACGGAAGGGAACTAAAAACATTTACCATTTTCAATGTCTGTGTTATACAATATCTGTCTGTACCCTTTTTTCTTGATCACTTTTATATATGTTCAGAAGCAGGTGGCTTACTCCACATAGGAGCAATTATTGTGAAATAATGTAGACATCCAGTAGATGACAGCCAGGTCTACTACTGTAATCATGATACCTGCTATAACATCTGCACAATTTCCCAGTATATTAATCTTTTCTTTTCTCTTAAACATGTTGCATATAATGGAAGATCTGGTCCAGCTAGATGACCAGACTATAACAACTCAACTGAAAATGCAAGAAAGCCACATCAGAGTTCATAGTTGGTGTAGGTCCATGCTACGATTGCCACAAGCACTTGCACAACTGCTTTCAGGTAACTGCTATCAAAGGCATTGAGGATCAATTTGTCAACACTTCCCAAGCTCTTAATAATTGCAGACACGAAGGTGTCCATTATTACCCTGTGTTCAGTTGCCATAGTGACCATACAATTAGCAGCAAGGTTAGTTACTATTCTTGCTGCAGAACTAAATATTGGTGCCATAAAATGATAGTCATGGTCCTGCAGGTCAATGCATTCAACCCTGATAATCTGTAAAGGATTTAAAAGGATTAAAATGATTGAAAAGGACATTTCTCCGTCCTGCTGGCAAACCTGATCCTACTGTTTAGTGAAGACACACAAATAAAAACTCCGGCTGAAATGTTATAACATCCGGTTATTCACTTAACATCATTGAGCATAAATCTCTCACCTTAAATAATTTTCACTGTAGATTTAGGAACATCTGAAAAAAGGCGGACAAGTAATGATGTGGTTGGCTTGTAGCATGGTTCAGCCATGATGGATTTGGTATCCATGTAAGAGGAATGCTCCATCCCATTGAGCCATGGACGCACACATTATAAAAAGAAATGTTATAGGAGCTGAGGAGGTGTAACAAATACATTTGTTTTGAAGGTGGATTTGTGCAGAGGTGAATGAACAAAAGCTGATTTTTGAGAAATGTTTAAAATTGGATTGATTGTACTGGGCATTGTATCCTCCTCCTCTGTTCCTGTGCTTCATGGTTCCAAGAGCTGTCAATCGCTTAATGTTTTGGCCTGCTCTATGAGTATATATTTGGGTAATTAAGATAAATAAGGAAAATAAAATGCAGGCAACATGGCAATACATTATTAGATTGATGTAACTGGGAAATGGGTAAGCCTGGTGAGAGCTAACTGTGAGGTAGTGAAACTCATTTCTCTGCATTCAGGAGTTACGTTTATACAGTATATAAGTATGGGACCTATTATCCAGAATGCCCAGGACCTGGCACTTTCCGGATAACAGATCTTTCTATAATTTGGATCTCCATACTAGAAAATCACATAAACATGAAATAAACCCAATAGGCTGGTTTTGCTTCCAATAAGGATTAATTATATCTTAGTTGGGATCAAGAAACAAGTGTTAATTGTCTAGTCTGTGAAGAAGGCATTCAAGTAAGAACTTGTGTATGTTGTACTCTGTACATTTGACTATAAAACTTTGAATCTGAAATTTAGCTTCCCTTTTAAAGGAGAACTAACCCAAAAATTATATTGCTAAAAATATTTTATATACTGAATTTATTACACCAGCCTAAAGTTCCCAGGACTTCAAACTTGTCACATGGGGGTCACCATCTTGGAAAGTGTCTGTGACACTCACATGCTCAGTGGGCTCTGATTGGCTGTTGAGAAGCTAAGCTTAGGGCTCGTCACTAATTATCCAGCAGAAAATGAGCTTCCCTGGCTGTAATATAAGCTGATGCTACAGGTTTGCTGATTATTAAATTCTGATGCTAATTGCACTGGTTTCTGTGCTGCCATGTAGTAATTATCTGTATTAATGACTAATGATACTTCTATTGTGACATTTCTATTCTATGTGTACTGTATATTGTGAGTGGCTCCCTAAGCTCAGTAAGTGACAGCAGCACAGAGCATGTGCAGTGAATCAGCAGAAAAGAAGATGGGGAGCTACTGGGGCATCTTTGGAGACACAGATCTTTACTGCTAAAGGGATGTGGTTGCCTTGGACTGGTACAGAAGCACAAAACATAACGGGAAATTTCTGCGTTACGCCGCAAACAAATTCATTTGCAAAACTAATTTGGATGCCCATTGACTTTAATGTATTTGGACCAAATAGTTGTGTAGTGATGGGCAAATTGATTCGCCAGGCGTGAATTTGCAGCGAATTCCTGCATTTATTTATGCTCGCAAAACTGTGAAAATTTGGCAGCATTAAAAAAAAACGGCGAATGTGTGCTGGCGTTCAAAAACAGACGCTGGCGTCAAAAAATGAGATGCTGGGGCCGTTTCACTCATTTTTCGACGTTTCGCAAATTTCCAGCGGAATTTTTCGCCAAAGTAAAAATGGGGGAAATTCACACATCACTAGTCGTGCGTATGAAAATTGTCACTCAAGATTGACGCCTATCAAAATTATTTTGACGCCCATTGACTTCAATGCATTTCGCACAGATTCTCACATCACTACTCCTCATCAGGAACTGGACAACACAGATAGAAACTATTAAAAAGGATTTAGCATCTCTGAACATACATATAATGTACCTTGTTTCTGATTTATAGTTGCTCTCTTGATGCTGTCCTTATAGCCATACACATCAAAAGAAGCCATTAGAACATATGGAAGGAACCAGTCCTTACATCTCTGTGGTTTATTTCATAGCGCTGGTTCTGAATGAGAAGACAGAGCCAAACTGATTATGTTCTTTTTACTGAGTTTCTTTTAAGTTCATTGTATGCCTGTTACACACAGCAAGAGCTCCCAGAGAAACATTTTATTTCAATTTCTAATTAAATAATGCCTGAAGGACCGCCGGATGCTCGCGCCAACCTCGTGAGATGAATGAATGAGAAAGGGAAACAGATTTCAAAATCTTGCTGTTTTTTATTCTGTATATACAGTAACGGGGTTGTACACAAGCAGTCTTCCTCCAAACTCATCTAACTAAGCCAATTAATTATACCCAGACAGTAATTTGGATTATTTAACCCCATGGCTGTGGTGTTTTTAGAATAAGTGTGAGGTGTTTCAGCTGTAATTGTGAGGCTTTACAAAACTTTGGAAACCATAAATAAATCAGGTAGAGTGGGTTGGGATGGTATTAAAGACACAACGTTCCTGATTACTACCTGGAATATGCAAGTACAAGAACCACAATAAGTGAACAAGGATGCAGAAGACCCATCTTGACAGAGCCTTAAGCTTGACTCTGGTCTACCAAGATTTTACATTTGTACCACTTCAATAGGCACCTACTCAAGAAAAGTCAACTGACATGACAGTAGATGTTAAAATAACGAGGTTAAAATAATTTAAACATTAGGGAGCAAATTTATTAAGGTTTGAGTTGTGTTTTCCATGGAGATACAAGTTTCTGAGTTTTTTGGTCAAAATTCACATTTTCAGGTAAAAAAAGTTTAAAAAAACTGGATTTTTTGCGAGATTTATTATACCCCCACCCTGGAAATAGCTCAAATCTGAAAATGCACCATCTAAAACCTGTCATGGTCACATAGGAGTCAATGGTAGAGGTCCCTTGAAGTATTTGAAGAGCTTAATAGCCTTTATGAGGTATTTGATTTTTTTTCTACGAAAACTGGATCAGAATTTGCTGATTCGAGTTTTTCCCATTCGAGTTTTTTCCATTCGAGTTTTTTCTTAAATTAGAAACCCTCTATAAACTCAGTAGTATTATTTTGCCTCCAATAAGGATTAATTATATCTTAGTTTGAATCAAGTTCAAGGCACTGTTTTATTATTACAGAGAAAAGGGAAATACTCTTAAAAATGAAAGTCTATGGGGCAAATTCACTAAGATGCAAAGCGCCGAACGCTAGCGTCAATTTGATAGCGTTTGGCATTTTCGGTACTTCGCAAATTCACTAACGAACGCTGGCGTAAATTCGCTAGTGTTACTTACGCCAGGCCAATTTTCGCTAGCGATGTAACTACGCAAATTCACTAACTTGCGCAGTGTACTGAACGCTACCTTTTACGCTAGACTTCCTTCGCCACCTCAGAACTGGTGAAGCACAATAGAGTAGATAGGGATTGTTTCCAAAAAAGTACAAATTTTTTCTAAGTCCAAAAAAACGCTGGCGTGTTTTCTACATGATGGGTGATAGGCTGAAAAAGATCGAAATTTTTTTTGGGGCTCCCCTCCTTCCCCCCTACATTTCCTGACTCATGGCAACTTACCTAGACAGTGGGCACATGTGTAGGGCAAAATAAAATTTATATTTGCTGATTTGAAGGTTTTCTAGGCATTTGTAGTGCTGATACGTATTCCTCCATTGAAATTTGAATTTCGCGCCGTATGCAAATTAGCCTTCGCTAGCATAACTTCGCTTTACATAGCGAATCAACACTAGCGCAACTTCGCAACCTTACGCTACCCCTGTGAGCAACTTGTATTTTAGTGAATTTGCGGAGCGCTGGCGAAACTACGCCTGGCGAAGTGCGGCGAAGTGCGGCGAAGTTGCGCCTGGCGCATGGGAGACGGCCTTCCCATAATTTGGAGCTTTTTGGACAACAGGTTTCTGAATAACGGATGTCATACTTGTATATTAATTGTGTTGATTTCTAATATCCATTTAATATACACCACCCCCTATATAAACAAGTTTTATTATCACGTAATGAAGAACAAATATCTCCATTCACCTTTTCTATTTCAGAGATCTATTCAATATTAATTTCTCACAGTCTCTAGAGAAAATATTTTTTCACTATTTTTAACCAATTTCTAAACAAAAAAAAAAAGAAAGGTCATGAAAAAACAAAATCTCAGGGGCTGGATATGTTTTTAACTGCCTAATGAAAGCAATCTGTTGTTTTCAGATTAAACCATATATAAACAGATTTTCTCAGTAGGGACTCGAAACATTACTAATTTAGGTGAGAATTAAATGAACTTATTACCTGGGAATAAAGAGAGTCATTGAGGGAAACATCTGTTGTACAATTTACAATTTAAAAAATGTGTCTTAAAGGGGCAGCATATGAGTGTGGTTAGATGCAAAAGGGTGTTACTGCTGTGGTTTGGGGGTGTGGTCAAGAAACATTCTGGTTTTTAATTGAGAATTTAAAACGTGCACATTTAACTATTGTAAATATACCCCAATGGTCCCTATTTAGGTGGGACAGCCCAAATTTATAAACTCTAAAAGAAGGAGGTGGTTACAGCGGCATAATTACAGAGGAAGCAGACCCTGCAGGAGGGCCCAGGAGCTATAGGGGCCCCACACGGCCCTAATTCATATACAATTTCAATAAATATTTGTAAAACAGGTCAAACTCTAGACATTTTGGTGGCCTGTAAAATAATTAGCTGTGGGCCAGTAATATCTAGTTATACCAATAGAGTTACTGAAAAGTTTCTGAAAAGTTACTGAGTTTTGTGTTTGGGCATTTAATGAAATATAATTTTGCTATTTGTGAACTTTTAAGAGCTAAAGTCAAGGGGCATTTAGGGGCAGATGTATCAAGGGTCGAATATCGAGGGTTAATTAACCCTCGATATTCGACTGCCGAATTAAAACCCTTCGACTGCGAATATCGAAGTCGAAGGATTTTGCGCAATTCCTTCGATTGCACGATCGAAGGAATAATCGTTCGATCGAACGATTAAATCCTTCGAACCGAACGATTCAAAGGATTTTAATCCATCGATCGAAGGATTATTCTTCGATCAGAAAAAACCTTGGAAAGCCTATGGTGACCTTCCCCATAGGCTAACATTGGCCCGTGTAGGTTTTAGGTGGCAAACTAGGGGGTCGAAATTTTTTTTAAAGAGACAGTACTTCAATTATCAAATGGTCAAATATTCAAAGATTTTTAGTTCGAAACGTCCAATTCGAAGTTGAAGGTCGTAGTCGAAGGTATTAGTAGCCAATTCAATGGTCGAAGTAGCCAAAAAAACACATTTGAAAATTTTATTTTTTTTCCTCTATTTTCCTCTGTTCCTTCACTCGAGCTTAGTGAATGGGCCCCTTAATGTTTCTCACATTTTCAGTCCCGAGCCTTGGGACACCCCTAACTGACACCCTTAACTCCATATACACCTCTTAATGGAAAATATCCACAGACTCAAAATATCCATGTCTTTCCTTCATTAACAAATAACTCTGTTGTTGCTGACTAGGAGGAGGCTACTGGTCTCCATGGGTCATTTAGTGTAAAAGGGAAGTTGTTCTTCTTTAGATTGGGTTGTGTGTATGGCTCACTAGAACCAGTTAAAAACTGCCCGGCAATCACGTCAATGGCCATGTATCAGTGTCTTCTTCATTCAACTAACACTCACCATCCATCAGTGTTACATAATCTGTTTAACTTGTATTCCACAACCATCACTTGGAACAGACAATTAAGATAGACTGTGGTTTATATCTTGTCAGTGTTAATGCTGCTCACTATGCACTGTTGGATTCTAATGGAAAGCTGGCAAGCTGCACCCGTCTTCTGTCATTTTATGCTGTGTTGAAAGCAACAGTCTATATTTCACCCAAATTAGCCGACATGCTCAATGGTTTACTTTAATCAAAGGCATTTCCATCCCTGTCACTAAGAGTTTGATCTTTACTGACATTAATGATGCAAACATAAAATATTTTATACCCAAGCCAGTAGTCATTGCTCTCCAGGACGGCCTCAATCTCTCAGTGTTCTAATGTTTTAATGTTAGCTGTGCTTTAACTGTTACAATTAAGTCACCAAGGTTTTCTTTTATTCAGAAACTTTAATTGCCCATAGCCTGCTCGCTACACAAATGAAGCATCAAGTATTATGTGGGTGTCACAGGGGTTTCTTCTTGATCTAGAAAAATTAGCTGACAATAGGCTGCCCAATGTAAATCCCTGTGCACAATTGAGAATGAATTGACTGATGATGTTACTAAGATTCCTCCTGATATAATCACTGGAAATGACAATGGAATGAGCTAAGACAGTAGTTTCCAATCTACGGTTAGGATTTAGGAAGAGTTCCTATTTGTCCTTTTAGATACAACTAGAAGCTCAGCCTGATGGTCATTAAAGGTGACATTTGAGTCAAAAACATTTTTGTTGTTCTAAATATTCTTGAAACCAGGCATAATGACTGATACAGCAAATATTTTCCTTTATCCATAACTTTGTTATGACTATGAGCCAAAAGTTCCTGACCGAAGTTTGGACCACCAAGGAAAGGCTTGAAATAAAACATCATTATAGTAACTTAGGCTGAAAGTCTCTATATAAAACAATCAAGAGAAAGGCAAACAACACCATCAGAAACCTTTCCAATTTGCCTCAGAGGGGGAAAATCCTTCCTGAATCCAAGATGGCATACAACAAGAAGCTCAGCTTGAGGGTAATTTAAGGTGACATTTGGGTGGAAAACTTTTTTTTTTATCCGGAAACCCAATATCCAGAAAGATCTGAATTATGGAATGTCTGTCTCCGATAGACTCCATTTTATAGATATAATACACATTTTTAAAAATGATTTCCCTTTTCTGTGTAATAATAAAACAGTAGCTTGTACTTAATCCCAACTAAGATATAATTAATCCTTATTGGAAGCAAAACCAGCCTATTGGGTTTATTTAATGTTTAAATGAATTTCTAGTAGATTAAAGGCATGAAGACCCAAATTACGGAAAAATCTGTTATCTTGAAAACCCCAGGTCCAGACCATTCTGGATAACAGGTCCCATACCTGTATTCTGAAAACCATGTATGGATGACTGATACATCAAATATTTGACTTTATCCATAACTTGGTTATGAGCTAAAGGGCTCTGACCAAAGTTTGGACCACCAAGGAAAGGCTTAAACTGAAACAAAGACATAGTAGCATAATAGGTTGAAAGACTTGGTACTAAGAGCTATTTTAATGAAAACATTGTGTTCAACTGTGCTTAAGGGTAATCATCAGATCATAAGTTTAGATATTATGGAATATTTATGTGTAAATCATACCATTTGAAATATTTCATAATATAACAAATTAAACCTGCTTCTACAAAGCCATCATGCATTAGATCTCAATGAGTTTTCTTTAGAGTCTGTGCAACCAGAGACAACTGACCCAGGTTGCACAGTTCTCCCCAGGATTTTGCCTCTTTACGGGGAACGCCTCACCTTGAGTATACAGTGCAGTTTTGGGCTAAAGTTCTTAAGAAGGATATAAATGAGCTGAAGAGAGTGCAGAAACTTCCAACTAAATTGGTTAAACGGATAGAAGACTTCAATTTTGAGGGTAGATTGAAAGGTTTTGTCAAGGTTGGAGGAAAGCCACGTTTGAGGGGACATGACTACTCTTTATAAGTACATTAGATGGCATTATAGACAAATAGCAGGAGATCTATTTTTACATAAAATGGATCCTCACACCACAGGCCACCCCTTTAGATAAGAGGATAAGAACTTTCATCTAAATCAGTGTAGGTGGTTCTTCACAATGAGGTTGTGGAATGCACTGCCGGGTGATGTTGTGATGCTGAGTCTGTTAATGCTTTTAAGAGGGGCTTGGGGTTTTCTTGGACAGACATAATATCCAAAGCTATTGTGATACTAAAATCGACAATTAGTATTTATATTGGTATTTATTTCAGTGAGCGTATGGAGGGGTCAGTATGAGTGTGTGTGTATATACTATATGTGCACTGGGCTGAACTTGATGGACTTTGGTCTGTTTTTAACCCAACTTAACCATGTAACTATGCAGCTATGGGGAGCACTGAGGCACCTTTAAGCAGTGGTTTTTTAATGTGCTGCCATACAGTAGTTGGGGAATTTGAAGTGAATGTATTTAACCTTGCATTCCAGAAACACGTCTTTTTTATTAAATCTTCAGCATCTGTATTGCTCTATATATTATTTAAAATGCACAAATAATGTATTTTCCTGGAACTTACACAATTTGTGCCCATTCTTCCCGGGAGTGTGATTTCACCTTGCTTTGTCAGCAGATATTGTCTGCAGTAACCTCCAACTTCCCGGCCTTGCGGCCTACTAAGTACTGAACAATAATAACAGCATCGCTCTCTGTCTGCGGCTTATTGTCAGTGAGGGGCTGTTCAGACACACATTTATTATATTTTGTGTAGCCAGGGGAATAAAAATCAGAAATCACCCACATGATTAATAACCATTTCCTTATGATCCGAAAAAGAAAACATAGTCCATGCCACATTAATGGGATGTTGTTTGTTTGATTTAATGGTAGACCTGATTTACCCAAAGGACCACTTATCTTCTCATATGTAGTGAGGGGCGAATTTATTCGGCAGGCAGGAATTCGCTGAGAATTTGGGTGATTCGGCACCGGCGAATAAATTTGCGAAACGGCTGCAAAAATTCACTGGCGAAAGTTTGCAAGCATCAAAAAAAAAAATTTTCGCATCGCCGTCAAAAAAACGTACGCCGGCGTCAAAAACAAGACGCCAGCACCCTTTCACAAATTTTTGGCACGAATTCGCCCATCACTACTCGTATGTACAATGCAGCTGGACTATACATTGCTTCAGAAAACCAACCAGCAGCCTAACATGGGGTATTGTTTTTACATTTATTTATTTATTTTTGGCTCACTGCAATCCTTATTAATATTAAAACATGGATTTTTAAATGTAACCCATGGCTGAGGCTTACATGGGTGCAAAATTAAGGCTATTCAGAAAGATCTCCAAATGAATAGACTGTGCATCAGGCAGGTAATATTATAGCCATTTCATAGCATAATTGAAATTAGCTTCCTAGTAAAACTTTTTTATTCCTTTTTTTTTTTTTTTTTGCAGCTTACAATAGAGGACAATAGCCTGGACCTGCCCTTGCAGAGTACCCACTGAGATCCAAAATCAATGGGCTCCATACAACACACAGGTAAGTCAACATTTATAGCAGTGGAAATAGGCTTCCCGGTAAAACTTTTATTCTGTTGTTTTTATGAAAATCTCCATGTATTTATCTGTAAATATTAACAAAAATAACTTCTTTTGTGTTTCAGGGGGCGAGTATTGTAGTTGTATTTTCCCCTAAAAAAAGCTGAAATACATAATACAGAGAAGTACAATTATATATCCTTTCTGTTCTGAAATTACAGGGTTGCAAATGTTTTATTATTTCTTATTTTTATGGAGATAAAACATCCAGCATAGTATAAATGCTTCTCTAAGGTTTGGTTTATCCTCTGAAAAACACAATTCATTGTTGCTTTATTGTTTCCTCCTTACTTTTTTGTTTCCAATATGTAATGGGGGCCAGTGTACCCTAATAACACTAGTGACAGTACATGGTGACGGATTAAAGAAAAATGTCAATTAATGTTTATGGAGCAATAGTCGCATGGCTTATTTTGTTTAGAGTCACCAGAGATAAAGGCAGTAGTCTATTGGCTTAAAATAAAAGGATTCATCATAGCAGGGTGGTGCAATGAACAATTGAGTTGCCTTGCAGATAGTGCCCTGGCAGGAATTGAACTTAGCACCCCTGTTCCTTGTTTCGATTTCAGTCAGGACACTATCTGCAAGAGCTTTGTTATATTTTCTACATGTTTATGTGGGTTTCTTCCAGGTACTCCATTATCCTCCCACACTCCAAATTGACTCCTTAATTGGCTCTTAATACAATTGTCCAAAGCATATGAGAATGCGATAGGGTCTAAAGGCTCCCATACACAGACCGGCAGCTTATTGGTCCGTATGTGGGGCCATCCGATGCGCTTCCCCGGTCAATATCTGGTTGAGAGTCAGCCAGATCTCAATTGGGCAGGTTAAAAAAATCCATCGTCGTATCGCGGCCGCATCTGTGCATCTATGCAGCCCTGTGATCCGACCGTCCATATCGGATCCATTCTGATCTGATTGTTGGGCCCTAGAACCCACAATTGGATCAGCCTGATATCGCCCACTTCAATGTGGGCATATGGAGGAGAAATCAACTCATTTGACAATATCTCCAAACGAGCGGATCTCTATGTCTATGGCCACCTTTAAACTGTAAGCTCCCATAGTTGAGTTGAGTTTATTGAGGAACTGCATTTTAATAACCAAAAAGAAACAGTGCACTCACACCTGAAGTAACCATCTGCCATGTCTGAAGGTAAATACATTCATTTTTATTATACTACAAGTTTAATATGTCTATTATCGTCTAATGAGTTGCTGTATTTTGAAATGATAGGAAATTGAAATTCAGCTTCAAACTTTTACTTCTGCAGTCGCCCCCCTTTGCATCCCCTATAGACAGCTTTTCCTTGACCTTGCATGGGGTCCAGATGGCAAGAACGTATCCAAAATACATATTTGTGAAATCACAATGTTTTCTTCCCTCGATTTTTTAAAAAAAAATCCTTCTAAAGACTAAATTATTTCGCAAACATATGCACTGCAATCTGCATAGTGTATAGTTAGCAAGTCTGTTTTCCCAGCACGAGACCCGCAATGATTTAATTTTTAACGAAGTGTCCAGATTTTTAGTGCTGAGACCTTGGTGGAATGATCGTATCAACTCATTCTCAAATATGGGCACGCAAATTTAGAATCCATTATACATGCGATGGTTGAAACTCAAGAATACTGGAATGTGGCCGAGACCGAGAACAAATGTTCAGAAAAAATATGTATTTAATTAAAGTGATAATGCACTTTATGAATGGTGTTTATCTTGCCCTAAATAGGCAGTAGAGTATGAGAATATAGAATGGAACACAGTATTTACTCCACCAATTTACATTTGTGCATGGCAAATTGCCATCTTAATTGCCAATAATGCAGCGTTTTCCCCCTTAGCCGCAACACAACTGTGTCCATTGCATCAACATGGACTTAACTGCACTGCTGCAAAGTGAATAAAAGTTGTGTCTAGCAAGGCTTGTATGCCTATTGATGCAACTTGCTGGTGGAACCCTGGCACTTTGACCAGTCCAGGGTGTCAGTAACTACAGCGTTCCCCATTACCAATAGGCACAGCTGGAGACCATTCATCAGAAGAGGCAGGATGGACACATTGACAATAATATGGACTTGCAGAAGCATGTTTGGACACATGTACCTTTATGATTGAATCATTAGGCTTTATCTATTGGGTCCATTGTGCATTCATAAATGACCCCTAATTCTTTCAGCCAGCCAGACAGAAATTCATTAGGAATTTATACCACTGTGTTCAAAGGACAATTCTACATATTTGCAAAATACTTATCTTGGCAACTTGCTGTTGGAAGCCTGGAGTTGCCACCAGGCCCATGGTGGAGGTAACTCCAGGGTCCTCCAATATCAACAGGCACCATGGAGAAGTGCAAGAATATGTTATGTTAGTTATGGCAATATATGCTTTCCATTGTGTCTATTATAAGCACCCATACTTGAATGACCCTTTAAAGGATCAGTTCCTTGTAAAAATAAAAATGTTTCTAATATAGTTAGTTAGCAAAAAATGTAACGTATAAAGGCTGGAGTGAAGGATATTTAATAGAAGAGAACAGAACCCAGCTTCCTGCTTTTCAGCTCTCTAACTCGAAAAAACTCGATAAACCGCAAAATTTTACGAAACATTGAAGTCAATAGGTGTTTTTACACGTGACAAATTTTTAAGCATGCAATAATTTTTCTTGCTCCAAATGCATTAAAGTCAGTGGGTGTTTTTTCTTATTGCGACTTTTTTGTCCAAATGCAATAAAATCAATGGGCATTTTTTTCTTATGGGTGTTTTTTCACTGCAAACTTTTTTCGCCAAAAAAATGTGCACATGCCGAAATTCGGAAATCCGCTGCAAATCCATGGCTGGCGAATAAATTTGCTCATCACTATTTATAGATTACATTTTTGGCTAACTTTTCATATTGAAAACATTTTTTCATTTTGCACAGCCTATCTATTTACCCATTTTTTATTTTTATGCTGAACAATTCCTTTAAGTGGTCATAAATAGTTGTTTGCTCTAAAGGCTTTAGAAATGACTGCACTACCCTATCAATAACATTGGTATCAGGGATAATTTGCTCACTCAGCAGTATAATGGGGAAATGAGTAAAAACAGATATATGGTAAAGGAAAGTACATTTAATTTCTACAAGCTGTATATTAAAAGGAAAGTGGAAGTCAAATCTACTTATAGATAATACATATTTTTCTTTAAATACAGTAGAAGAGAGAGGAAAAAAAATAAATCAGCATTCAGCAAAATATGGGTTAAAACAAGATAGCTAGACGTTAGTCAATTGATTTGCTTAGTAATATTTAATCTTTTTTTCAAATGGGAGACATAACGGAAACAAGCACATTCTGTTTAGGCTTATTATTAATGAAATAACTACATTATAGACTCAGGAATTCTAAAAAAAAATGTCAACCACCAATTAATACATGAATTAGGGGAACACATTTGCAAATTTATAGCCTAAAGTTAAGTGCAGATTTGCTGGCCCTGTAATTGACTTATAATTAACGTGGAATTATTTTGACCTTTCCTAAATACATCATTTACAGTAAATAAGGAAAGCAAAATAAGTAAAGCAAATGGTACAAAAACAGTTGGCTTTTCCACCGGAAAGTAATAGGCATGCTTTACTTGTGAATATAGCTCTGAAGATCCATAGCTGACCCACGCATGGGAATTGGTATGTTGTTCACCCAGGAAGAGATATTCTTTAGAGAATATAGTATCGACGTAAGCCCTAGAGGCTTTATTAATATAGTGATTTAGGTACTGTGGTCTATGGGGAATTTCTAAGCTAAGCTTGATAATATGGCAGCACCCATTTAGGTGTATTGAAACAGAAACAAATGATCAGTGCACACAAGAAGCAAGTTGTCTGAGAGAGAGACGGTAAATGGAAAGTATGGTAATGGTACATTGTGCTCATAATGAATGGCAGTAGCGAATCATAAATGGATAGAAGAACATTGCATTTGTGAATGTTTTCTGCTCCATTTAATAATACATTTGAACAATTTCATAACAACAAGAGAAGAAGGAAAATGAAGTAAATAAGATTTCCGGGGAGTTTATCCGGGCTCTTAAGTGCTGAATATGTTTCTGTTAATGCTGTAGTTTTCTGCTCCATAACCAGAACCTGTCTCTCTTTCTCTGTCCTATTCTCTTCAGCTTCATTGAAAGTCAACGGAATCCTCCAGATATATATGTGCTGCACCTCTAGCAGGTCTGTACAGAGACCCTTAACTACAGTAAACATCACTTGGTTCAAATTTTAATAGTATATTGGAACAATTTATCCACTACAGTCCTAATGCTTCACCCTTGTGCCTTATCATAAGATGTAGCTCCAATCAGAGTGAACATACACCCAAGGCAGGACTCCTGTTGTGCATTGCACCTATCCTGTAGGGGCAGTTTTGCTCCTACTAAATCATGTGCAGGGTTGGACTGGCCTTCCAGAGTATCAAAGGATCACAAAGTGTGCCCTGGCTCAAGAGACCCTAGAACAAGTCCTGTCTGCCCTTTCTTATTTGTGCCTTTGGTCTAAATGACACTTATTACATTCATCACTACCTACAGCTCATTGCTGTGATGGTAGGCCATCAATATCAGGTTCTCTGGTGGGATCAATGAGGCTCTGACAGCATGAAAGTAATCACCCAATGTGCTTTGGCTCTAGAGACCCCAGCAAGAACAAGTCCTGTCTGGCCTTTATTATTTCCGCTTTTGGTCTGAATGATACTTATTACGTTAGCACTACCTACATCTAATTGTTGTGATGGCAGGTCATCAATACCAGGTTCTCTTGTTGGCACAATCAGATCCAGGCTCTGACAGTCTGAAAGTGAGTGGCATTTATGAGGGTGCCTTTGTGCCACTCATATATTTCTAGTTATGTTTTCTGTTCTTGTTCCTGGCACATTTAACTGTATTCCTAGCTCATTTGATCATATTCCTGAGTCCTGCTTCTGGTCTATACCTGCCTTCACTTCTGTCGACCCCACGTTTGTTTTTATTTGGTATGGGCCGTATTGTTTGGATAATCATTACCTGCACCATGCAGCTGGCCTCAAAAAAACTCCTGCCTCATCCTGTTCCTTGTATATACAGTATATACATTGCCCTCACCTTGTGGCGATCATGGCCCCTCCTGCCGCACCCCCCTCCCCCGTGTGTCTGAGGGGGTCCGGAGGGGTCCACCAGGGCAGCAGAGAGGGCCAGTGCACTAGCGCAGAGAGCCTAATTGTGCTCTCTGTGCTAGAAGAGCCGAATTTCCAGTTTGAAAACCGAAAATTCGTCTCTTAAAGTACCAGGAGTGACATTTTTGATGCCCCTGGTACCTTGTGGGGCGCTGCCTGAGGTGACAGTCTCAAGTCGCCTCATTGGTGAAGCACCCCTGCCTTCACCTGCCCTTGGAGTTGCTCTTGATTAATAGGACCTGGCTACAACCAGGTAGCAGAGGCCATCAACCTGCATGTTAATGAAAGGGAACTGAAGAGCATTATGAGCCCAAGATCCTCAAGCAACCCCCTAGGCGTCATGATGCCCCAGGTGACATCTACAAGTACAGTATATCTAGTAAAAGTAAATCTACAACAACTGGACTTGCTGAGTAATCATTGAAGACATTTCACTACTCCAAGCAGCTTCTTCAGTTCAGTTGCTCTAGATCAGTGGTCCCCAACCAGTGACTCATGAGCAACATGACCAACACCATGAATATTGCTCCCAGTGGCCTCAAAGCAGGTGTTCACTTCTGAATTCTTAGCTTGAAGGCTACCTTTAGTTGCCTAATAACCTTGTGTTCTACCAACCAGTGCCTCCTTTAGGCTCCCAGTCCACATACTGTAGGTGCTACCAATAGCCAGTCAGAACCCATTTTTGACACCCAAAGAACTTTTTGCAGGTTTATGTTACTCTCCAACTTTTTTACATTTAAATGTGGCTTATGGGAAAAAAGTTTGGGCACCCCACCTCTAGATAGATATAGTTTTACTACATATACCATGACCTGGATGAACAAAAACATTCACAGGCACATCTACAAGTGCAGGTATAGGACCTGTTATCCAGAATGCCCGGATCTTCATACCTTAAGTCTACTAGAAAGTCATGTAAACATTAAATAAACCCAATAGGCTGGTTTTGCTTCCAATAAGGATTAATTATATCTTAGTTGGGATCAAGCACAAGCTACTGTTTTACAAACACTTTTTTAAATCTGGATTATTTGGATAAAATGTGGAAAATTTGGAGTCTGATGGCCATTCCGTAATTTGTAGCTTTCTGGATAACGCGTTTCTGGATAAGGGATCCCATACCTGTATCATACCTGAAAGAAAACTATACTAAACATACACTATATGTTTCCCTTGCTTTGTTGTTGTAGCCAACATTATTAACATTATAACTATAAAATATTCCTTTTTGAACTGTACTTTGAATTTTTCCATGGCGGACAATTCCACGCCATTCCAGATAAATCATCCACCATCTTTTGAAATACCGGCAATCATACAAAGTGGTGAAATGAGGTCACGCGGTTGTAAATGATGACAGGAGTTAATAGGGGGTGCAAATAAATATTAGATGGTCACTGATGTCGAACATTAAAGATTAAATGCGAGGAAGGAATATATTTTTTTCCAGTCCTTTCTACAGCAAGAAAAAATAGCTCTGAACTATAACACAGCCAGCAGGGTGTAAACACTAAGTGCCTTTTAAATACAAATTAATGGGTATCATATATTAGGCCGCAGGCTGAACATTTAACATCAGCCCAGAGCACTTACCCATAACAGTGAGATCTGCAGAAAAACTGGTGTTTTCACTCTTGTAGGTAGCCACACACGTGTACGCTCCTGCGTCGTCATCTGTTACGTTGGAAATTAGTAGATTGCTGCCTCCCAGCACAGAGTATTTCCTTGTCCTTCAATATAAAAGGAAGATTTATCTTAGGGGGCATTTTGATCACAGGTGTGTTATCATTATTTATTAAAAACAAGATACAGATAAATAAAATGCCTTGATGGACTTGATTCACTCAACATTTGATTCAGTGACATATTGGTTACAACTTGGTCTCATCATATGACTAATGCTCTTACTGGATACAAGGCAAATAAAAAAATATATTAGTAGTAGTAGTAGTAGCAGTAGTATGCTAATAATTGTATATATACACCTATGGGTGTGGGCACACAGAAAAATAAATCCCCCCCAGCCCATTGCTGGAGAGTGTGCCTCTTGACTCAGAGAAGGGGGCAAGCTGAGATCCATATCAACACTGGACCTAAATACAGTCCTGCATATGGACTTCTGAAGGTGGAACACAACCACATTTACACGTTCTAACTGCTAACTGAATACCTTTAAGTTAACTCTTAGTATGTTATACAATAGCTAATTCTAAGCAACTTTTCATTTGGCCTTCATTTTTTCTTCCTTATAGTTTTAGACTTGTTTGCCCTCTTCTTCTGACCCCTTCCAGCTGTCAAATGGGGGTCACTGACCCCCATCTAAAAAACAAATGCTCTGTAGGCACCACATTTATTGATATTGCTACTTTTTAATACTCATTCTTATATTTGGGCCCTCTCCTATTCATATTCCAGTCTCTTTTTAAAGCAGTGCAAGGTTGCTAGGGTAATTTGGACCCTAGCAACCAGATTGTGGAAATTGCAAACTGGAGAGCTCCTGAATAAAAAGCTAAATGACTCAAAACCTAAAAAATTAAACCCAAGTGCAAATTGTCTTAGAATATCACTTTCTACATCATACTAAAAGTTAATTTAAAGGTAAACAACCCCTTTAAAGTCAGCATTTGGTCCTGAGGAGATCATAATCAAATTTTACTCCTACAGGTTTGATTTTTGCCGTTTAACCCAATGGTAAATGTGTGGTCTAGGGAGTAAAGTCCCACAACAACGCAGGGAGAATATGCAAGCTCCACGAAGACCAGACTCAATACTATAAGGCAGCCCATGAGGTGTGCCACCATACCCCTCATACCTCCTAACTTGGATATCTTCAGTATACAGTACAATGTACGTGTAATTCTAACTGAATAAAAAAAACTGCCAATAGATATGATATCTTTATTTATTTAAAACCAGTATTCTCCACCGTATAACCAATTTATTTCTCTTTAATGTCTCCTGCTCTTCATACCAATGATCTCCTGCTTGGATAACACTGTTACTGGCAATGTTGTTAGTTATCTATCTGAACAGACAACAAAAGGACAAAGGTTTCAGATAATGGAACTTTGTTTTCTTTATGGCCTTCGCATGAAAAGGAAAAAAAAAGAAGATCTTGGAACCACAGGGATCAGGAACATACTGTACAGAGCCATGGGATTGTTCCGTCACTGACACTGCTGATAACATCTGTATTGCAGGATTTCATTCAAGTTGGTCATGAGGCGCCAAAGCAAAGTCAGTGCGGGTTTAAAATGAACCCTTTGGTTGTTTGTAATGCATTTCTTTGTTTCAAGAATTAAACTCTTTAATCAAAAGCTTCATTATGCAACTAAAGTCCGTTCAGATGAGACGTTTCCAAGATTATTCAGCAAGTCCAGTTGCGTTACTCATTAATACTATTTCATTCACATTCATAAATCTAGGATTCAGAGGAACTTGAAAAGCTGGAGACTCAAATCACTGCTTTTTGCAGGTTACTCTTAGCTACTGATGGGTGAATTTGGGCCTCATCGCCGAAAAATGTGCGAATTTCCAGCAAAATTAACAAACCGGTGAAAAATTTGCGAAATGGTGCCGCTGTCTTGTTTTTGATGCCAGCGTCCATTTTTGACGCCAGTGCACATTCACCAGCGCCTACATCAAAAAAACTGACTCCGGCATCCAATTTTTTTTTTTGACGCCGGCAAAGTTTCACAGCGGTTTCGCAAATTTATTCGCCGACGGCAAATCGTGGGAATTTGTGCCTGCCGAATAAATTCTCCCATCACTACTCTTAGCTGGTTTTGAACAACCCACAAGTTACTACTGAGTTACTACTGAGTTAGCTACTGAGTGAGTGAGCTACTGAGGAATGAGTGAGCTACAGTATACAGTAACATCCATTGAGGATAGTATAGCACAGGGATCCCCAACCTTTTGAACCCATGAGCAACATTCAGAAGTAAAAGGAGTTGGGGAGCAACACTAGCAATTGGGGTGCCAAATAAGAGCTGTGATTGGCCATTTATTAGCCCCTATGTGGATTGTCAACCTACATTGAGACTCTGTTTGGCAGAACACCTGGTTTTTATACAACCAAAACTTGTCTCCAAAGCCTGGAATTCAAAATTAAGCACCTGTTTTGAGGCCATTGGGAGCAACATCCAAGGGGTTGGAGAGCAACATGTTGCTCAAGAGCTACTGGTTGGGGATCACTGGTATAGCACAATAGCTTCAGTAAGTTATTGGGTTATTCCAGGTGCCTGTTATACACACAAATCTGTGTTTATCCCTCAAAACTCTCCTGTCAATCTGGAAATAAGGGCCATGGCTTGACATGACCTGGAGCTTTGTCTACTGGATTTGGTCAAAGAAAAGATCAAGCAGGGCAGCAACATAAACCTACTTTTTTCAAAAATCTTTTAAAGAATTTTGGAAAAATTGCATCTTCATTGCAATCAAGATTTTCAAAGGAGACTCAAATTATACATTAGTATGCATATGTTAGCTATCAAAAAAAACTTGATCTACTGTAGTTTATTTTTGATTATTTTTTCTTCTGCAATTGAGTTTTGAAGTTAAATTAAAATAAATCGACCGCCCCACTTTTACATTTTACATTTTTTAGTGTTTCACCATCATATGACATTAAATCATATTGCCCCATACAAGCTTAGCACAAGATAAATAAATGATCTCAATGTCAAAGAACTTCGTGTCATCAGGGAAATACTGATCCAGTCTCGGCCTAGTAAAGGGAAGATACTGTGTAATTAATTGATGTTGTGTGAACATTTCTGAAAAAAATGGTTTGATGAAAATAAATTCTTCATTTAGCTTTGTTTTGGCATTTTGTGAATTGTTATAGTATATGGGTCCCTCCATAATATATAAAGGCCCAGAACAGTTCTAAAGCCAGCCAGGAGGTATGGGTCAACTTTGACCAATAGCAGCTTCCCTTCAGCTGGGCAATTTAGTGAAACCTACAAGCCTGGATCGCTGTCCTCCTGATGACACTCAACTGACATCCCCATTGAAAAGACACCTGCCTGATTGGCACAGGTTCATCTCCTTGCATCCATACGATGGTTGGCGTTGGATACCCAGAAACAGCGCATTCCAGTACCGCATCTTGTCCTTCGATAGCAACAACATTGGACGGTCGCTGCAGAAAGACTTGCTGTCTGTGTAACCCCGATTCTGAATGTGAGAAAAGAGAAAACAAAGTAATTAAATCAAATGCAATTTCTTTTGTCTGTATTCTCCACTTCCCTTTGACTCCTTTGAAGAAAGAAATGAAAAGAACAGTATGGGATACATTCAAAGTAACACCGGGACGAGATGCATTGTGCTTTTCAGGAGCTAGGAAAGAATCCAGTGTAATTAACTCAATAATTCTACTTCATCTCCCTTTTATTTAAAGCACCTAAGAAAGGATGGCACAAGAGTGCTTATGTTGGTAGTGGATAGACAGGTATGGGACCTGTTATCCAGAATGCACAGGACCTGGGGGTTTCCAGATAATGGATCTTTCCGTAATTTGGATCTTAATTCTACTAGAAAGTCTACTAGAAAATCATATAAACATTAAATAAACCAAAATGGCTGGTTTTGCTTCCAATAAGGATTAATTATATCTTATTTGGGATCAAGTACAAGCTACTGTTTTATTATTATAGAGAAAATCATTGTTAAAAATTTGGTTTAGTTGGATAACATGGAGTCTGCTGGAGATGGGCATTTTGTAATTTGGCGATTTCTTCATAATGGGTCTTCAGATAATGGATCCAATGCCATTATTAGTAATTGCGTGGAGTTCAGCCCTGCTGGATTTGGGTTGGGTGAGAGCAGGATAGGATCCACTACATGTATCACTGTTTCATATAGGGATGCACCGAATCCACTTTTTTGGATTCGGCCGAACCCCCGAATCCTTCGTGAAAGATTCGGCCAAATACCGAACCGAATCCGAACCTTAATTTGCATTTGCAAATTAGGGGTGGGAAGGGGAAAACATTTTTTACTTCCTTGTTTTCTGACAAAAAGTCATGCAATTTCCCTCCCGCCCCTAATTTGCATATGCAAATTAGGATTCGGATTCGGTTCGGCTGGGCAGAAGGATTCGGCCGAATCCGAATCCTGCTGAAAAAGGCCGAATCCTGGCCGAATCCCGAACCGAATCCTGGATTCGGTGCATCCCTAGTTTCATATGGTCTTATGATTCTCCATTCTTTATACAGCCACAAACTCTGTGATTTGATCTTCCAATGGCATCACAGCAACCATTAAGAAAATAATTAGGCAGACAGGCATGTGCCATTAGGTGGTAAATAATAAAAGACACAACGTTTGCTCCAGTTCAAGTAAATCATAGCAACCAATGAGGAGAAAGCATTTTCTTATTTCCGATATATAAAAAATATCATCATAAGTTGTTACTAGACCTATATAACCTATATGGCTGTTATAGGTCAAGCATGCTTGGTCCTGTGTGCCCCAAATATTGCTTTGCCTCTTCCTTTATTCCAGCTTTCTGCTCCTGTCCCCTGTGTGACTTCTTGGTTTTGACTTAAGCTTGTTCCTGACCTTGAGTCTGCCTCACAATTCTGCTCCTGTTATCTGCTTCTGACCCATCGTGTCTGACTATGTCCAACTCCTTCCTTACCGCCTCATTCCCAGAGTATACATTAGTGCCCTTGCCTGCCTCTGTGGGAGTAATAAATTCTAATGCAGTAAATTTGAGGGCCAGGCTCAAAGCCAGGGAAGGCTGTTATAGGCAGAGGAACACACCTAGACAACCCAGTCACTCCCGTGGGGTTTGGGTTTGCCATACGTGAAATGTCCCCCGGAAAATTTTATCAGGTTTATAGTAATAGTTTCTTTGCATACCTAGGGACAACCCTCCAGTATGGTGCATCAAAAGATGAGGAACAGAAGAGGACCTCAGTTTCTTCTGCTGAACAATTAGAACAGTGTGGCCCCTCAACACTCTCCATCCAAATATGGGGACATTTTGATGGGTGTATGGACAATAATAGGCTTGATGGCTTGATGGTCAATAGGGGCTTGGCATTACTTATTACTTTTTGCCCTTTGAAAATTAGATGCTGAGAGCATTACTCTTGAAATGTATTTATTTGGTTTTGATTTCGATTTGAAAGCCCAATGAAAAAATGAAGTGAATGTTTAAAAAGTGAGATGAATTCTATTTTCACTTTGCAGTTTAATGATAAAACAATGCTATGATTCTTCAAAGCTGAAAGCCCAGTAGAAGGCCGGGCAACAAGAAACACGTTTGTTAGATGGATTCCTTCGTGAAATGATCAAAACAGAAAAGCAGACTTTCACGGTCATTTCTCCAGCTGTGGGATTAATGCAAATTTTTTGCCCCCTTTAAGTGCATTTACAGCTATTTGCTCCCACATCAAATAATTGCCTGCTGATCCAAGAGCAATTGTAAAGCAAAAAGCCAACGGTTAAAATGCCAGGTCAAGAGCAATGTTTTGGAAAAGTGGAAAATAATAATCTACAGGCTCCGAGTTGCTGAAGTGCCGTAACAAGCTAGAGAAAATGTGAGGGCTGACAGCAAACTCACTGCTGCAATATAACAATGGGTAATTTTTTTGCTGATATTTAGGGGCACATTAACTAAGCTCGAGTGAAGGATTCAAAGTAAAAAAAACTTTGAATTTTGAAGGGTTTTTTCGACCATCGATTAGGCTACTTCGACCTTCGACTACGACTTTGAATCGAACGATTCAATCTAAAAATCGTTCGACTATTCGATAGTCGAAGTACTGTCTCTTTAAAAAAAACTTCGACTACCTACTTTAAACCTACCGAGCACCAATATTAGCCTATGGGGACCTTCCCCATAAGGTTTCCAAGCAATTTCTGATCAAAGGAAAATCGTTCGATCAGTGGATTAAAATCCTTTGGATTATTCGATTTCGAAGGTTTTAATCGTTCTATCAAACGATTTTTCCTTTGATTGAAGTATTTGCGGTAAATCCTTTGACTTCGATATTCGAAGTCGAAGGATTTTACTTCGATGGTCGAATATGGAGGGTGAATTAACCCTCGATATTCGACCCTTAGTAAATAGGCCTACAATATAACTACAAAAATAACTACAATCTATCTGTCCATTTACATCTTTCCACACCTTTAATTTAATCGTAAGGATACATTGTATAAGTTTTAAAAGTGAATACACCCATAAATGTCTGCAGAAATATTTATCTGGTGTAACCTGGTGTACTACTACAGGACAACTCTTGTAGCTACTGTAAATAAAAAATATGAAATGCTTTTGACTCTTCTTTGCAATTACACTAGCTAGGCAATCCACTATTTCTAGAGGATGGTTTGCTTAGAAGTTATTTCATTTAAAATATTAGATATTTTATTACTGGACAAATCATTGGCTGTAGCGTTATGTTGTATCAAAAATAAACATGTTCTGGTGGAGACGTGGAAAGTGACAATGCAAGGGACGATGCTATCAACAGCATGTTGCAACTGCAATATCTATTGAATGAAGTATTTACTGTACTTGAAATATCTGACAGCTGGTTTTAAGAGGAAAATGAGCCCTAATCTATATATATATATATATATATGTTCGAGGAAAAAATTACCCCTTTAAATGAGTATACTGTCCGAATTTAATTTATCTTCCATTATTATACTGACCATTGAGAAATCTGAAGGTCAAGTTCCTCACTTAGAAGACCAAAACTGGATTGGGATGGAGACCTAAGTAGTAGTGATGGGCGAATAAATTCGCCAGACATGGATTTGCAGAAAATGAACACATTTCGCCGCAATCAAATTAATTCACGAAATGGCGGCGGCGGCAATTCAGCATAAAAAAAAATTGGTGCGTGTCAAAATTTGTGCGCACATAAAAATTGATGTGCTTCAAAATTATTTGTTGCTCGCGTCAAATGAATTTGACTTCATTGAGTTTCGTGAATTTCATGGTAAATTCACGGCACAGATTTGCCCATCACTACTAAGTAGGACTTCAATGAAACATGTAATTATCACAGGTAGAAGTGCAGTTATATACTCTATACATAAGTTAAAAATGTGATGATAGTTTCTTTTGACCCACTTAAACATCATTAACCAATGGACATTATTCTGTATATTTCTCAGGAAGAAAGAATTGAAGGTTGAAAAGGAAAATATAAGAGATGACAGCTCTGCTTTCAAATACGCACGTTTGGGTTACAGCTAATAGAGACTGTCCATTCCAATCCTAGAATCTATCATAAAAAACAACTGCTGAAAAGCTCTGGCCAGATCGTTTCGGAACATCTTTTCATTAATAGGTATCATTCAGGATTGCCGGGCTAATGTGCATTGTCAGAGGAATGTCGGAGCCTTCATATTGTTTTAGAAATTAAAAAGTTGGCTTTGGTAAAAAAAAATATTATTCTGGAGTAACCATTTTAAATGATTTTTAAGAGAAACCATAAAAAAAAGGATTTGTTTTTCGTGGCATTTTGAATGGTTCTGGTCCCAACACTAAGGCGGTATCAATAGGATAAAAGGACAAATACGTCCTGCCATGATAACAAATCAATTGGAAACCTGTGAGCATGATGGATACCCCTACTATCTAAATGTGTGGGTTTATTTGTGTCATTCAGCTACTGTGCTATTATATTGATACACAGACCTTCAAATATCCTTTGAGTGCAGTTGTCCTTAGTCCTATGTATGTGTGTTTAAATGCCCCCAGGACAGGAAACAGGGTTTACTGTGTCTCTTCTGTTCTCTTTTTGTATTAATATTTATCATTTAAGTGAATATAGAAAATGAAATCAATGAATAACCCCAAACAGGTTATTGAACTTTTCACTTTAGATCAGTGATGCTCTGGCCAGTGGCTCACACGTTACATGTTGCTCACAACCCCCTTGGATGTTGCTCTAGGTGACTTCAAAGCAGGTGCTTATTTTTGAATTACAGGCTTGGAGGCAAGTTTTGGTTGTATAAAAACACATGTACTAACAAACACAATCTCCTGTAGGCTGTCAGTCCACATAGGGGCAACCAAATAGCCCTTATTTGGTACCCCCAGGAACTTTTTCATGTTTGTGTTGATCTCCAACTCTTTTTACAATTGATTGTGGCTCACTGGTAAAAAGTTGGGGGCGTCTGCTTTAGACAAGCATTTTGATGTATAATCTGCCAAACTGTGGATAAAATTCACCAAAATGTGGACACCATGGATTACTTACTACATTAGTAATTGTCTTATAGTATTGTATTTTTCTTACAGACCCTGAAATATTGAAATATCATTGTTTGCCAGTGAGCCTTCTGCTTCATATTTCCATGGGTTCCTTCAAACTTTAAAGGGCGCCTGTTGGCAAAAATGTTATCCCCAACCAAAGATTTAGGCTCCAGCCATGTCCGGTCACTGAGCAATTCAGGGCAGCTTTTCATTATGGCAGAGGGCATTTTTAAAAAAAAAAAAATAATTTTTTTCTAAAAAATGATAACTACTGTTATCCCCAACTGGAATGCAGGCTCTATTAGCCCACAACTTTGATTGGGGATAACATTTGTACCCAACAGGTGCCCTTTAAGTTATGGTGGCATCATCTTTGTTTTAGAACAGATGATGACCACTTGCTGTTGATTTGTTGGTCTTTACCCATGGGACATTCATGCCAGAAATAAAACAAGAAACCCAATTGGATTGGTTTGCTTCCAATAAGGATTAATTATATCTTAGTTGGGATCAAGTACAAGTTACTGTTTTATTATTACAGAGAAAAAGGAAATGTGTTTTACATTTTTATAGGAGCCTATGGGAGAGGACCTTCCTGTAATTCGGAGCTTTCTCCATAATGGGTTTCCAGATAACGGATTCCATACCTGTAATGCCAACTTTTTCTATTTGTTATACTTTACAGTATGTTCTTAGCTTTTAATGGGCTACATGGGGATTCAATGTAAATCCTTGTAGTTCCTAAAATGGTGTTGGATTTCAAGTTTAGCAAACGGCTTTAAAATTATATTTATGTAATGATTACCATCTTATACACAACATATCCTATAGGGATATATTTATTTGTGATATACTTTCTCCCTGTGACATTGCCTGCCTGGGCTGACAGTATGTTTATGATGCTGTATTTCTTGCTGAAGTTGGTGCCAAAACTAATAAGCCATCAATATGCTTAAATGAATGATTTACAACAAATATAAATAATGCCATAAATCAAACTGATTATGTTTCTCTAGCGGATACAAAACAGCCACAGCCATTTGTCAGAAATCCAAAACTTGAATTAGTTATGTTTTCAGTCTAGTTAGCCTTGGATTTAAGACACCCGTGCAAATTAAACTGGATTCTGCTGTTTATAGCGTATTAGATAGATTTTGTATGTAAAAATATAACTCTATGCCTCGGAACTATAGAATGGGTCTATAAGAAAACACAATAAACTCCTTCCTTTTCTTTACTGCAAAGAAAAGGAATTGTTTACCTTTGATGTAAAAACTACATGATTATGTTGCAATTGTGACATCACTTAAGTGCATTAATATCCCATAGACTATGTATGTATTCATGTTGCCTTGATCTTGCACAAGGCTGTAGGATTACACAGGGGAAGTGTCATTCATGTAATGTAAGACATAATATAGCCCCTACTGTAAATGATAAGGATATTAGAAGTTACTGAGGGGTTGTTCTGTGACCATATAAAGGCACAAGGCTGCAGGCTGAGTTATACAGGGAACTCTGAGTATCACTCATGTATTATAAGGGATAATGTACCCCCTACTGTAAATGATAAGGATATTAGAAGTCACTGAGGGGGTGTTCTGTGACCATATAAAGGCACAAGGCTGCAGGCTGAGTTATACAGGGAACTCTGAGTATCACTCATGTATTATAAGGGATAACGTACCCCCTACTGTAAATGATAAGGATATTAGAAGTCACTGAGAGGTTGTTCTGTGACCATATAACATAGAGCCTATACAGTAGGGCCTATGAGTAAGTGCCCACACAGGCACGAAACGTGTTAGGTCTCCATGTCCTAATAAAGACTTTTTACTTTTTACACCAGACTTTTCATTTTTTGGAAACCCTCACATCTCCGTGATGCAGTGTTTTTGGCTTTTTGCACCTTGGGACTGAGGTGAACTGTGAGTGTTTTCATATTTATTGTTTCATTACTTTTTGAATTTAATTATTTTTGTGAGGTGGCATTATAGACTTTTTTATTGTGGCAGCAGCACAAACTAAAGTATATACTGTACCCCCTACTGTAAATGATAAGGATATTAGAAGTCACTGAGGGGGTGTTCTGTGACCATATAAAGGCACAAGGCTGCAGGCTGAGTTATACAGGGAACTCTGAGTATCACTCATGTATTATAAGGGATAATGTACCCCCTACTGTAAATGATAAGGATATTAGAAGTTACTGAGGGGTTGTTCTGTGACCATATAAAGACACAAGGCTACAGGCTGAGTTATACAGGGAACTCTGAGTATCACTCATGTATTATAAGGGATAATGTACCCCCTATTGTAAATGATAAGGATATTAGAAGTTACTGAGGGGTTGTTCTGTGACCATATAAAGACACAAGGCTACAGGCTGAGTTATACAGGGAACTCTGAGTATCACTCATGTATTATAAGGGATAATGTACCCCCTACTGTAAATGATAAGGATATTAGAAGTTATTGAGGGGTTGTTCTGTGACCATATAAAGACACAAGGCTACAGGCTGAGTTATACAGGGAACTCTGAGTATCACTCATGTATTATAAGGGATAATGTACCCCTACTGTAAATGATAAGGATATTAGAAGTCACTGAGGGGTTCTATGACCATATAAAGGCACAGGGCTGCAGGCTGAGTTATACAGGTAACTCTGAGTATCACTCATGTATTATAAGGGATAATGTACCCCTACTGTAAATGATAAGGATATTAGAAGTCACTGAGGGGTTGTTCTGTGACCATATAAAGGCACAAGGCTGCAGGCTGAGTTATACAGGGAACTCTGAGTATCACTCATGTATTATAAGGGATAATGTACCCCCTACTGTAAATGATAAGGATATTAGAAGTCACTGAGAGGTTGTTCTGTGACCATATAACATACAGCCTATACAGTAGGGCCTACTATAAACAATTAGAATGGTACTGTTAATCCCTTGTGTGCATTTGTATTTCAGTGGATTTCGGAGCTGTGTATCTGTTGTCCTTTTGTTTACTGTTACTTGTCAAACTTAAACAGCAGAAATGTGTTCTTTTGCAGTGCTATTTATCCTTTGTTATATAAATGAAATGCATTGTCTGTTCCTATTGTAGAGCCGCTTGATATTCAAGTTTCTCTGCAACCTGTACATCTTGTCATGATCCCGCATCATCTACCAAAAAGCAAAAACAACGCGCTTGGGAAATATGCCAGTGCTGTAAAATAGCGCTGAATGGGATTCCTTTCATATGAGCAATCTGAACGTTCCAGCTTGGAAGATGTCAATATAGCTTTGTTTTATTTACACTGTACAAACAAGCAGGCGAGAGACACCTCCTCGTACTTCGCACAATTATTTCTTTCAATGAGCAACAGGGTGCACGAAATGCGTCGGGAGGCTGTCAGGAGGAATTAAGTCTCATACAATAAAGTGTGCAAAGTGGAATAAATAGGGATAAGCATAAGTGACAGCGGATAAACATAATCATATTCCATTTTGTAGGGCTGGTTCTGGATTAAAGTTGTGATACACACTGATGTCTAAAGCTAGGGCCAAATGCATGACTTTCTCTCCGGGTTTGACAGATGTAAAAATGTATCTATTGTGACCTCAACACCCTGTAAGTTAGTGTGCCAGCTGGGATATTGATTTGTGAATCCTGCAGCCACACCAAAAAAGTACTCACAAACTGTTTTGCTGGATAATAGGGAATTGTGAAGACCAGTAACACAACACAAACATACAGTATCAAGTCTTGCAGCCAATACTGAAAAAGTAACAAAGAAGAAGACGCACACCCTTACAATTACAATACGAGGTGCTAATCCAGAGGATGCTCCCCACGAGGGTCTCTGAAACTGGCATTTAAATAATCAAAAAAGGATTGCACATTCAGTTAGCAAAAAAAAGAAAGTGTTTATCACTAGGGATGTAGCGAACTGTTCGCCGGCGAACTAGTTCGCGCGAACTTCGACTGTTCGCGTCCGCCGTATGTTCGCGAACGTCGCGCAACGTTCGCCAATAGGCGTTCGCGACAAAAATCGTTCGACCATTCGACCATTTGATTCCTTCGACCGCTAAAATCGAAGGATTTTCGTTCGAATCGAACGATCGAAGCCATTGGATTGAATGAAATCATTCGATCGAATGGCTTCGATCCTTCGATTCGAACGAAAATCCTTCGATCGAACGATTAAAATCCTTCGATCGTTCGAATCAAACGATTTTCGGATGTTCGAAGTTCGCGAACTGTTCGCGAACTGTTCGCATTTTTTGCCGGTGTTCGCGAACGGCGTTCGCGAACACATAAACGGCAGTTCGCTACATCCCTATTTATCACATAAGAAAAAAAGGGGGTTAACAAAAATAAATTACAAAAAAATAAAAAAATAAACAAAATATAAGGTGAGCCCAACGCTTTTCCACCTAGTGGTCTTCCTCAGGGACACAAATAATAAATAATCAAAAAAAAAAAGCCAATACTAAGCACAATTCAGACAGAACATCCCTATATGTTTACTTATAGCCTGTACAGAGAGATCCCATAAAACTATGGCAGCATAGGTATTCCCCTGTACTAAACACAATTCAGCAGGAACAGCCCCTAAGTTTGCTCATAGTCTGTACAGAGAGATCCCATAAAACTATGGCAGTATAGGTATTCCCCTGTACTAAGCACAATTCAGCAGGAACAGTCCCTAAGTTTGCTCATAGTCTGTACAGAGAGATCCCATAAAACGATGGCAGCATAGGTATTCCCCTGTACTAAGCACAATTCAGCAGGAACAGTCCCTAAGTTTGCTCATAGTCTGTACAGAGCGATAACATACAAATATGGCAGCATAGGTATTCCCTGTACTAAGCACAATTCAGCATTCAATTATAAGTCAAAAAAGTAAGTTCAGGGGGAAAGAAATTAGCAGTATTATGAGCAGTATATAAATATATATATAAACACAACACACAAACATAAAGTGACTCTTTACCTGACAGAATGCGGAGTTCAGCTTCATTTCCTACTCTGGAACTGCCAGGATTTTTCGCCAAACATCTATAAACCCCACCATCTGCCGTTTGGAGTCTGCTAATCTGTAATGTCCCCGAGGGGAGCACAAGCAGACGGGGGTCCCCGGGTGTCACTTTCAGATCCTCTTCATTTTTCTGCCAAGATATGGTGGGCATGGGCTCCCCCGCGATTTCACACCGTAACAATGCCGTGTCTCCCACAAATGCTGTGACAGACTCCGTCTGGGAGAGAATTCTCAGTGGACCTGCAAAGGCAAAACAAACGCAATTAGAGCTGATCCTACTGAATCTCCCTGCAATCATGTTGGCACCGAGTGGCATTTCAGCTAGTTATGATCCTACTTTTTATTTACAATGCCCAAAGACATGATATGGATACCTTAGTGCCCATTTAATAAGAGCCACTTGCATCCGGAGGAGCACTAAAGTTCCCTTACTTGCCAAATTCCATTATATACATACTATTTGGGCAAACTGCACCAATGCAGCTGATTGGCCCTTGGGATAAATAACATACAGGGCAGCTCCTTTACTAATAACATGGGTACAAGTGCTGGAGCCCTAAGGGGTGCAGAACTAAGGTGGGATTTCAATACTAGATGCAAAGTGTTGAATTGTGGGTACAAAGCATCCCTAAACTTGCCAGATAAATTTGATAGGTACAGGCCTGATGGCACCCCTTAAAAGCAGGCAGCACTGTATACCTTGTGCTCCATTCTCAAAAACCATGGGGCAGGGTGCACCATTTATTTTACACTTTGTACCCCAAATTGTGCTTGAATTGTTTTCTTTGAATCCACATACATGTTTATACTTAAACCTGCTGCTGTGCACACAACATGCACATGATATAATTCCACAAACACAATTTAATGGAATTAGGGGGGCACTGAGCCCAGTCCTGCAGTGACACCTTGTAGGAAAAGAGCGAGTAATATTTTGACAACATCAAACATCTTGGTTGGATTAACTGTACATCAGCTCATGCTAAATACATGCAAATTGCCAGGAACCCAATGTCTTATCCTATTAAATATTTTGCTGATGCCTGAGCCTAATCCAGTTATCATTTCTATGGGAGCCAGAGGGGTCTGGATCATGGCACATGGGACAATCAGTGCAAAACAAAGAACACGCCATGCAGAGAAAAGAATGTACCTTCTTTGGATTCTTTACGTGTTTATGTGAGCTATTATAATAATGTTGTGCTTCCCTGTCAATGGATCCAGTGCATAATATACATGTGGGTGGGCACAGAGACCTTTCTAATGGGGATTGAAGGGAACTGCATGGAGCACTATCCATTGGTATTTATGGAACTGCAACACTAGTAAACTGACACTCGAGACTGACATTCATTTTTTTTATTAATTGTCTAGCCCTCACCCTTTATATTTCTTCAATTCAAATGAGTATGGCAAGTTTTGGGGTAATAGATGATTCTCAGCGCTGCACAAAATGTTGCTGCTCTAAAAATATATGTTAATAATAATAAATAATACTGGGCTCCACAGCAAATTCATTTTAGGGCCCCCAACATATCCAGAGGTTAACCTCGTTTAGCAATATATGTTGAAATTACTCATTAATTAGGACCCCTTTGGAACCCCTGTACATCCTGATCCCCCCTGCAGCCGCAGGGTCTGCTTCCTCTGAAGTTACACCACTGATGGCAAGGGCAGGGTGCAAATCCGGGCCTGGTTGGTGGGCACAAGTTGGCCCTGTCTGTCCTTACCATAAGGGTAGGTGGAAACGACAGGACCACCTTGTACCCACCAGCATTGTATTCAGAAGTTTGTACCAGATTTTAAACTGGCAGAGAACAGGAAGACCTTCTAAATGAGCTAAATCTGTGGATAGAAATGCACTTTCATCAGTTTGCCTCTCTTTTCTTTCCCTCTCTCAAGAGTCACACAATAGGAAGGTGTGCCAGTTGTACATGTCTGTAGCAACCTTCATTGAGCTCCAGGAAGAACTGGCTCATCCTCTACTATGTACTAAAGGTTAATTCAAAGCTGAACGTGTCCATTAATATGGGATGTGATTTCCCCAAAGTAGAGAACCTTAACTTGCTTCTAATGATTGCCTTGACCTTTTCCATCACTTTGGGAGTGACTTGAGCTCAGCGGCAAATGGTGCCTAACGGTCTAACAGCAGTGGCAGCTCCCTCGGCTAACAATTATTTCATTCACCAAAAAGTCAGTTCCCAGAAAATAAATCGGCATTATACAGCTTATATATAATTTATTCCATCGGACACAGAATTAAACCAATAATGTGTGGTCAATGGAATAGAATAGAGGGAACAGAACAGTATAGTGGGAACATAACCCTGATGCACACAACACTTTGCTTTTCTTTTCAGATGATTTATTTATCAAGTTATGATATTGATCTATTGATCCTACTGGTTTCACACTGGGCACTAACAAGATATAATTCATAAAGACAGCAGACAATTTCATCCTCCAGCAGGTTAGCCATATGGGTGATCTCCTGCCACTGCCCTACACAGCTTTTATAAAATGATGGAGCTGCTGTCCAACCAATACTTTAATGGAATCTATATCATACTCAATATAGTATCAGCATAAAGCCAGTTGGAAAGCATTTATTCTTTTGCCTTTACACCAACAGCCAATTTAAGGCTTAAGGGGAAAATGCTTGTTGTTCTGCAGCAGCTGATGACTGACTAGCCCTCCGCTTAGAGATTATCTCAATATGTCTTTAGCTTATGTCTTTCAATAGTGCAGCACACTGCTGTACAGCACAGAAACAGAACGGAACACCCCAAAACTGGCTGAGGATGCTGGAAAAAAAACATTGCACAGCATCTGAAAGCAGATTCACCCAAAACTGGCTGAGGATGCTGGGAGTAACAGTGCACAGCAACTGAAAGCAACTTCACCCCAAACTGGCTGGGGATGCTGGGTATAACAGTGCCTTGCATCTGAAAGCAAATAAAACCCAAACCTGACTGAGGAAGCTGGGAGTAACAGTGCACAGCAATTGAAAGCAACTTCACCCCAAACTGTCTGAGGAAGCTGGGAATAACAGTGCGCAGCATCTGAAAACAAATTAAAACCCAAACTGGCTAAGGATGCTGGGAATAACAGTGCACAGCAACTGAAAGCAACTTCATCCCTAACTGGCTGAGGATGCTGGGAATAACAGCGCACATCAATTGCAAGCAAATTTACCCCAGACTTTCCTTTGTACTAAATAAATGAATGCATTTCTTTTAACCCACCTAAAGCAGAATGTTGAGAGTGTTGCCCATTTACAGTATTTTAGCTGTGTAATTGCTCAGCCCTGCACTCTTTCTTTGTGATATTACATTTCTGTGGCACAGTTTGTTTAGTTGAATTCATAAGCAAGAACTGGCGAGGTATTTATATTATCACCCAGCCTCTGGAGAGAGCTCTCATTTATACATTAAGACAACGTTATTTACATTATAATGTTATGTAAAAACGAAATCAAATACTACAAGGTCTTTCGTATTAGTTCCATTTATAAATACAGAGACAACATGGTTTATATTTGGCTAAAATTTTAAAATAACATTGTTATTCTTTTCTACTTATACCATGCAACAATTCAGCATGCCATTATCAAACTATTGGCTATTCTATCCAGTTAAATCACTCTAGCCATTTATCAACCCACTTCTTAATCCAATTCATCATCCTATCCAGATATCTTCTCATCCAATTGCCATTCTATTTATATATCATCCTAGACAATAACCTTGCCTAGCAAATTCTGCCCATACTGGCTGAGGATGCTGGGAATAACAGTGCTCAACAACTGTAGGCACATTAACCCCTAAACTATACTATCAAGTTGTACCATTCTAGCCATTTATCAATCCACTTCATCATATATCATCCTATCCAGATGCTGTATCTTCTTGTCCAATTACCATTCTATTTATTAATCATCCTAAACAATAACTTTGCCTAGCAAATTCACCCGCAAACTGACTGAGGATGCTGGGAATAACAATGTTCAACAACTGTAAGCAAATTCATCCCCATCATACTATCTAGTTATATCATTCTAGCCATGTATCATTCCACCTCTCATCCTATTTAACTGTCATCCTATATCAGATTGTCCAACTAACAATCTATTTCGATATCATCTCAGACAACAACCTCCCTGTCCTGCCATTGTATATTCAGTAGTCTTTGTAGCTGATTTGTAAGTGGATTATAAATTGATGTACTTTGATCATTTTTTTGCCCCAGTCTCAAAATTTTTGAGATTTAACTGATTGACCAGTTTCATTCATTTTTAGCAAACTCAAACTGATCTATTCAAGTTTTTTTTTCTGCGAATCTCAAATTTTCTGGCTTCTTTAGAGGATGCCGCAATTTCCCATCTGACTTCAGATGTTTGAGCAACTATTAAACAAGTTCAAACACAAACGGTGAACACGCACGTTAATAAACCCAACCGTAACTTATTCAAGAAAAAGCATTAGAATTCAAGAAAACTAAAATTAAAAAGAGTTTGCCTGAGATTGTTGTAGAATTTCCATTCGATTTTGATAAACCCACCCTAAAGTGGCAGGAAATCCACCATGCTCCAAGCTCCAAGACAAATATCTTTCCTTCCTTTTCTTAAAGTTTCTATTTGTAAAGCTGCTCTTTTATATCAAGCAATTAACATTGAAAATTGTGTGTTCTCTTGATTAATTACATCATGATATTTACCCCTATAACCCAAGATCCTAGCACAAATAAACATGGCCAATTTAGCCAATCATCTGCCCAGTTCTTATTATGCCAGTGGACTCTTCCATCCGGAAAGTACTAACTAGTGCTAATATTATGGTATCAACTATTTTCAGGTTACCCTGTCATTGCCTCTTTCTCACTTGGCTTGTTTCTCAGCACTGGAAATTAATTTTTTTCAATTTTGTCTCATGCTTCCTCCCCAGAGGTAGACTTGTACACCGGGAGGGGCCTCCATGACTTCTCCCCATACCTGCAAATCAATTCTAATCTAGAAATGGAGCATAATTCTCATTCGCCCTACAGCACAGACGGCTGCCTATCTGGATCTGCATCTTTCCCCACAGAAGGTCCAATTATGAAGTAATTAAAGTTCACTTAATATAAATGCTTATCGTTAAGGGGACAGAGCTTGGGGGTTCTAATGGCACACAGATTAAATATTCAGTGATTTAGTGCTGGCTTCCTTCAGGGAGAGAAGATTTCTTTGCAGCTTATTTAACAAGGGAACATGACCCTCTTCTTTCACATCAACTTTATTTTGCCATCGGTTCAGAGACAGATAACTGCAGAAAATGTGTCTCTTTCCCATTGTTCTCTTTGACTAGCACTAACTGCCATATCTGATGGCCTGTCTTTAAATTCCAAAGATAAAACGATTATCTCGTTTGGAACTACTGTTTGTCTTCCCAATTTTGTAACATTTATCCATAAATAGAATATATTTGAGTGGGAATTGTTTCTATAGAGCTAAGTGTGGAATAGCACCATCTAAAAAATTTTTTTTATAAAATGGGACTTTTAAAAAATTGTGAATTTTTCGGAATTTATTAAACCCCAAGGATGGAAAAGTCTGAATCAGAAAATCCGGCATCTCAGACCTGTTGAGATTGCATAAAAGTCAATGGGAGATGTCCCAATGATTTTTTGATGTGCACTGGGTTTCGTGCAATACCCTGAAGTTTTTGGGAAAATCTGATTTTTTCCTCAAAGCAAATTTTCGGGAAAATGTAATAATAAATAAGTGTAAAAAACCTGAGTGGATGTGTAGCAGAAAATATTGAGTTAAATTCACACTTTGATAAATAACCTCCATAAATTGTATTGTTTCTACAAAGTCCTATAAAGAATATTGGGGCAATATGGCAGCATGTATTTATGATTTTATGATATTATAAAGACAATGCAAATTTGCTGTCATTCATGTATTGTTCCTATTGATACCGATCTCATACCCAATATCACTCATTCTTAACCTGATGTTCTTTCAACTATTTAAGATATCATTTATGTTTCTCAATAATGTTTATTAAAGAGAAAGTATTGAGACATAGTTTGCAGATCGGGTCCAGGACCTTCCCCATAGGCTAACATTGACTTTGGTAGGTTTTAGGTGGCGAACTAGGGGGTTGAAGTTTTTTTTTAAAGAGACAGTACTTTGACTATCGAATGGTCGAATAGTCGAATGATTTTTAGTTCGAATCATTCAATTCGAAGTGGTAGTCGAAGGTCGAAGTAGCCAATTCGATGGTCGAAATAGCCAACAAAAACATTTGAAATTTGAAGTTTTTTTTATTATATTCCTTCACTCAAACTAAGTAAATGGGCCCCCTAGCTTTTATACAAACAAAACTTGCCTCAAGGCCCAAAAATTCAAAAATAAGCTCCTGCTTTGAGGCCACTGGGAGCAACATCCAAGGGGCTGAAAAGCAACATGTTGCTCACAAGCTACTGGTTGGGGATCACTGTCCTAGAGTATAGAGCCTCTACACTCATTCACTGGGTCATGTGGCTCTGTAACTTGTAGATACTGCTCTGCTTCTTAAAGGGCTTTGAAAACATGTATTTTACAAAATGCTTTGGTTAATAGTGCTCCTCCAGCAGAAACCTGAACTGAAATCAGCTTTTCAAAACAGATGTTTTGTATTTAATCTTTTCTAATAATATTTTCAGTATCCCAGGTGCCCTCAGTCACATGACTTGTGCTCTGATAAACTTCAGTCACTCTTTACTCCTGCACTGCAAGCTGGAGCGATATCACCCCCATTCCCTTTCCCCCCTGAAGCCCATCAGCAGAACAATGGAAAAGTAACAGGATGACAGCTCCCTGACACTTGCATTGCTAGGTGTAGAAATAAGAAGATTCAATAGTAAAAATCCAAGTCCCACTGCAACTCCTTCATTTACATTGAGTAGGACACATAAACGCTTATCTGAAATCAGTTCCATTGTGAAGTGATGACTCTTTCTATAAGCTCAGAATCAGGCACAGTACACTCCAAGATTACAGATAAAAAAAAATGTATTTGATGGTTCAGAAATAAAGTTTTAAATGATAGAGGGAATTATGTGTAACATAAACAGTGTAATTTAGAGATGTAAACTACACAATAAAATCAAAACAGAATCCCTTTAAAGTCTATGGGTATTGACCAACTTTGGTTGAGGCAAGCAATAAGACAGTTCCCATTTATGTAGAAATTAAAATGTACTGTGCACATCACCAATTGTACCCTGGTATTACTGGCCTATCGTCTACTAATAGAATAGTTCTTTCTAGCATAAAGGACATATTTCCCCTTTAATATGAAGTCTTTATTGCATTATTCTTGTTCGGTTCTTCTGTTCCTTCAAGTCACTGTTTTATCACTGTTTCTGTGTCTTAATTCCTGCAGCTGCTGTTTGCTTGTCGTGCTTTATCTGTATTTGCATTATTTTTTCCTCTTGTGTGTTTCATTTGCAATAAGTTTTAATATATTCCCAGCCTATTGCCTCCCTTCCGCTATCTGCGTCTCTGCACACTCTTCCATTTAAATGACTGTTGATATAATCTCGGCTTTATTTTTCTTCTCCCCTGAGGTTCACCTCCTATTACTGAGAATAAAGAAATTGTATTCAAATCGTTGGAGTCGATTCGGGGATATATACGTGTCAGTTGCGCCCATCATTTCAGCTCTCTGGGGGGGGGAAGCTCAAGCTCCCCCACCTTTGTAATTAGAAATTCAGCAAAAACGTAACAGTTGCGGTTTGTGAAGTGGAAGAACAGCGCAGCACACATGTGACCCTGCGAACACCAACTTATCTTCTTGAGTGGAAATTCTCTTTAATTATAATACAGGCAACGCATTGTATTCCAAGCTCTTTATGTTCTAAAAGGAATCCATTATAAATACACCAAAAAAAGAATATGTCACTACTGCTTTGACATATATGAAACACAATATATATATATATATATATATATATATATATATATATATATATATATATATATATATATATTGGTGGAATTTACTTTCAATCAGACATTGGTCCAACCCTAGGAGTAATCTTAGGCCTCTTCAGAGGCCTCCCTCCTCACTTCCAAAACCATTCTACTGAGGATGCACAAAACATGAAAAGTAGAGCAGCGGGGTTGGAAAGCACCATCTCAAGCCACTTTGAGTCCTCTTCATTATGATTGCCAGCGCATTATGCTCAGTTGAAGAAAGGTCAAGGTCAGCTTTAACTCTGCTTGCTCCTGTGGGGTGATTGTATTGAGTAAGGCCAGAAGCACCGCATGATGGTGCCTACTAGCCCCAAACTGCATTTTTTTAGCCAGGAACATCAAAAGCTGTTTGTCCCTGGTGGTTTAGGAGGGAAATGTCAGACCGCTTTAAGTACCAACAGTTGCTCTAAGAGTTTCCTTCTCCATTAATTTAGAGATCTCCAGACTTTGTGATCTTAAGCCTCCCTCCACTGGCCTACACTTAGTCATAAACTATACCAAAATAGTAACCAGTATATGCTGTATGTAAATGTGTTGATTGAGCTTACCCCTGTACACGTTGAGTTTTGGTTATTTACTTTTTTTCTTTTGGTTTGAGGAATAATACTAAGGTACAGGTATAGGATCCCTTATCCGGAAACCCGATATCCAGAAAACTCAGAATTACAGAATGGCTGTCTCCCATAGACTCCATTTTATCCAAATAATCCAAATTTTTAAAAATGATTTCCTTTTCCTCTTTAATAATAAAACAGTAGCTTGTACTTGATCCCAACTAAAATATAATTAATCCTTGTTGGAAGCAAAACCAGCCTATTGGGTTTATTTCATGTTTAAATGAATTACTAGTAGACGTAAGGCATGAAGACCCAAATTACGGAAAGATCCATTATCCGGAAAACCCCAGGTCCCGAGCATTCTGGATAACAGGTCCCATACCTGTACTTTCATGGCTGACAGATTTTGTTTTATTATTATTGAGATAATGTGGCCGTTGGTGGATATAGGACTAAATGATGATATTGAACTTTCTGGATAACTGGTGTCCGGATAATGGATCCTATACCTGTATATCATGTCATAGTCATGAAAATATGGGATGATGCAATATCTCTCTCTCTTTCCTTTACAAGTCCTATGGAGCTAATTAACTTACCTGCAACCTGTAAGTCTTCAATCCAATGTCTCTTCTTTTTTTTTTTTTTTTTTTTTCTTAAATGATGATATTGAACTTTCTGGATAACTGGTTTCCGGATAATGGATCCTATACCTGTATATCATGTCATCGGCATGAAAATATGGGATGATGCAATATCTCTCTCTCTCTTTCCTTTACAAGTCCTATGGAGCTAATTAACTACCTGCAACCTGTAAGTCTTCAATCCAATGTCTCTTCTTTTTTTTTTTTTTTTTTTTCTTACCTAAAATAACTTTAACCTGCTGATTTTCGGAGCTGCGCATATTAATGCTGTGTTAATGAACCTTCGTGTTCAGGTTCATTATTCTCACTTGTTAATTTGCACCGTTCGGCAGTCACACCCAGTCTCTCCAAGAAGTCGTAAAGATCGGCATTTACAAGACGAAAGTGCTACATTATGAAATGCAAATCCGACGGCAATATAAATACAGAAAGGCATCGCTCTGACAAAGTGACAGAAAAACAACTGCAGAGATGGATGTATTAATACAAGGAAAAGATACTATCAAGCTAAATTTTAGCACCCAGGGGGAAAATCACAAGTGCAATTATATAAATGGCACCTTTTTATCCTAAGGTTTTTTTTTTCCCACCTAAGGATATTGATACGAACATTGCATTTTTTTTTGTAAAATAATACATTTTTCATGTCAGAGCTCATTTTAGAAAGGTGACAGTATGTTGAAAGTTGCCAAACGCCATTATTATTAAAGCTGTGTTTAGTGATATCCTAATAGAGGTATAGACAGTCATTGGTGCCCTTGGTTGTTTCAGCTGCTCCGCACACAAGGGAGAGACAGGTGAGTTATAAGTAACAACAATCCTCAAAGCCACATTTCAGCAGCAGGTGACAAATCAATTGATTCACCAACCCTGAGATGGATAAAACAATGGCAATCTCAGCTATCAGTAATGTGTAAGGCAGAGTACCCAACTAGTTTTACCTGTGAGCCACATTCAAATGCATGAAAAAAGTTCCTGGATAAAGGATATGATTGGTTATCTAGTAAGCCTATGTGGATTGTCAACCTACAGGAGGCTCTGTTTGCCCATAAATATGGATTTCATGCAACCAAAACTTGCTTTCAAGCCTGAAATTCAAAAATAAGCAGCTGCTTTGAGGCTACTGGGCACAACATCCAAGTAGTTGGTGAGTAACAGGTTGCTGATGAGCCACTGGTTGGGAATCACTGGTGTAAGATGATGCAGCTTAAGAGGCAATGTTCTATGGAAAAGATCAATTACACCAGGGGGGTTATTTATAAACACGTTCTGCAAGAAAAGCAGGTTACATCCGCACAGGATTTTTCCGCTTATTTATTATCAGATTTTCCCGAAAATATGGTTTGCAGGATATAATCAGAATTTCACGATTTTTTCGGATTTTCCACCTGAAAACCCAGGTTTTGTATGCTTTTTTTTCCCCAAAAACTCCAAAATCTTCGGGTATTGCACGAAATACAGAGCAAATTATTGGGACTTCTCCCATTGACTTATATGCACTCGACAGGTCTGAGATGCCAGATTTAATATTTCAAACTTTTCCATCCTCTGGGTTTAATAAATTCCGACAAATTAATTGATTTTTTAAAAATCCAATTTTATACTAAAAAATCTAATTTTTTTCAGGATTTTTGCATTCGGAATTTAGTAAATAACCCCCTAGATAGATGTTTAAATAAGGCTAGTTGTAGACATAAAAAAAACCACAATGCTTCAAATCATTTTGTATTACTCTTGCAGGCATTTCTTGATGTGTTCCCATAGTGGCTTTTTTTATATGTTCCACTGCATGGAAATACATGGTAACAGACCCAATTCTGCATGTTTAGTCTCCCATGCTTGTCATGGGTACAGGCACAACAGAAAAGCATGGCTCATGTGTTCCCGTGTGGTGGAACCCAAAATACCTGTCCCTGGCAGGGAAAAGCATCAAGAATCACCAATATGTAGCCTAAATGGCAACAGCTGTCTGGCCTGTGTCTAGATATTTGTAGATGCTCTTTCTTTTCGGTGAGGGTGAAATTTGGGAAAATCCTGTATTTGATCTACAAAACTCTAATGGACGGATTTACAAACATTTGGATTTAAATTTTTTTCACCAATTGTATTTTTTCTCATTTCTCTAGCACCCCAAAAAGTCTAGATTTCTTTAGTGTAAAAACCATGAAAAACTCTTAAATA
This sequence comes from Xenopus petersii, assembly GCA_038501925.1. Taxonomy (NCBI): domain Eukaryota; kingdom Metazoa; phylum Chordata; class Amphibia; order Anura; family Pipidae; genus Xenopus; species Xenopus petersii. Next base: position 228,625,041 of record CM076672.1, read on the forward strand.
TAAAACTGCACTTAGCAAAATCAGTTGACGTCCTATAGAAGTCAAAGGGAGCTGCCCTGGTCCTATTGGACCTTTTTTAGCCATCTTTTAGAGGTTTTCGTTTTTTCTTCAGGTCATCGTTCAGAGACTTTTTTTCGTTTGTACTTTTTATAATCTGTTCTTTTAATAACTTTCACAGCATTGTGATTTTAGAGAACATTATTTAATCATGGTTATTCAAAAAGCTCTAATACCACTAAAATTCGACCTTTAATAAATGAGCCTCTAAAACGAAGAAGAGGCCATTTGTCGACGGGCGTGTATCTCTGCCATAAAAAACACATGACAAAGGATTTGTTCTCCTTTAATCTATAGATAGATAGATAGATAGATAGATAGATAGATAGATAGATAGATAGATTATAGATAGATAGATAGATTATAGATAGATAGATAGATAGATAGATAGATAGATAGATAATAGATAGATAGATAGATAGATAGATAGATAGATAGATTATAGATAGATAGATAGATTATAGATAGATAGATAGATAGATAGATAGATAGATAGATAGATAGATAGATAGATGATAGATAGATAGATAGATAGATAGATAGATAGATAGATGATAGATAGATAGATAGATAGATAGATAGATAGATAGATAGATAGATAGATAGATAGATAGATAGATAAAGCTACACTTTTTTAATTGCTCTAATATTTTATGCAACTCTTACCATTGCTTGGTTAGAGGAAAGTTTGAGGAGATAGCACTTGTAATGGTGAAATGCAAATCCTTCCTAAGGAAAGCAGTAGCACTACATGAAATAGCTAGTAACTGTGTTTGGGAGGCTAATGCACAGTGATCGTTCACAGCCATCACTATGTTTCATCTTTGTTGGCTCTTATGGAAGATATGTTGGATGTTAATTATACTGTATATCAAAGCAATGTCTTTCTAAGAAGATTCAAACTGTGTACAACTTCAATAATCTTCACATCTCTAACCATGAAACTGCACGACTGTTTGTTATCCGAGACTTTCCTTTCAAAATTAGTTTTTTTATGGCCGCACTTTTATAGAAAATCAATGAGGCGTGGTAGGAGGAGAACTGATAAACACACATAAATAAAGGAAATATATTATAAACAAAGATAAAAAGTGTGTCACTTTGTTTGGGGTGTTCATGATGTGTTTAGACATGTTATGGTCCAATGCAACCATCCTCCCATGCAGGAGAAATCTCTTTAAAGGAGGGTATGTTTGAAACTTCAGTTCACAACCTGAATGGACTCACAATGTGGGATGTGATGAAACCTATTATTTGGCAAGCACAGTAAAAGAGATTCAACCTGTGTAGGAATTAACTAAAGGAATGAAAATGAATGAGGAATTAAAGAGACACTGCTTTAAAGGAAAAGAGAAATAGAAGAGAAAGTGGAGAAGATCAAAAAAAGAGAAGAAAATGGAAGGAAGTAGAAACAGATCAGAATCAATCAAGTAAGCAGATCCTTACAGTTGCATCTTAATCAACTGGGGTATAAAAAACGTCTTTCTCATTCATTCGCCAGGCATGGATTCATGACAAAACTGCGGCAAAAATTCATGGGCAAAAAATTTGCTGCACATAAAATTGTCGCACATAAATATTATGGCACTGCAAAGTTATTCGGACGCCCATTGACTCTAATGCATTTGGACAAAATAGTCTCGCGTATAAAAATTGATGCTCATGTAAATATTGTCACTTGTCAAAATCATTTTGATGCACATTGACTTCAATGCGTTCCGCAAATTTAAAATAACTTTTTAGCAAAGCAAAATGGGACAGATTAGCCCATCACTACTCCTGAGTGAAGGATAAGTTTAGTTCCAGATCAGAAACAACAGATTATTAATGTCAAATTGGTGCATCAAATTCATTGGACTTTCATAATTGTTTCTCTTTTATCTCCTAGGAAATCAACTGCATACAGTAAAACAATTATCTCCAGCACGTGCACACATTTATTTTTCTTATCCTCGGTTATCAGTCATGCTCCTTTCATATAAAGAGAACTCAAGTACGAAAAGCAGTTTTTTTAACTGACAAATCTTATTTTAAGATAAAAAAAAGAAAATGGGTGCTGGAAGATTGTAAAGCAGTGCATGACGTCTAAGCCAGAATAGGTCTTGGTTCCTACTGCCTAGACCTGCTGTGCTCTATTGAAGATTCCAGACATGCTGTGCACTTCTTTGACAGAGCATTGACTTGAACTAAAGGTGATAATTCCAAACAGTAAAAAAGATAAAACAACATGGTAGTCTTAATAGCACCTGCGGAATGCAAGAATTTTCACTTGCTAACTGACATACAATTCACGATTCCACAATTAAGACATGACTTCTATAAAAGAAATATCAAAACAGAGCTGCAGGGAAAATGATGAGTTACTGACAGCAAGAATGGATATTTTTAAGCTTAGGCAATAGATAAAGACGTAACTGACTATTGTAACTATTTCTTCTGTGGACTTGAGAAAGGCCATGGTTAAGAGTCAGGTTGGGAGAGATCTTCTAAGATAGGGAGGGAACTTGCAACTTACCATATATACTCGAGTATAAGCCGATCCGAGTATAAGCCGAGGTACCGAATTTTACCTGTGAAAACTGGAAAAACTTATTGACTCTAGTATAAGCCTAGACACAACTACAGCCCTGTCTCCAAGCAGCGCACATTCCGCCAAAGAAACCCCCCCAGCGATCAACCAGACTTCTTCGCAAAGTTGATGGTGACAGAGAATTGCTAAATGGATTACTGTGTGCATTGGCACACTGTCCCACTACCATGTGCAGAGGGTGCTGTGTGATATTGCCATCACTGTTAATCTTTCATATAACCAACAGAGGGCGCTGTGTGATATTGTCATCACTGTTAATCCTTCATATAACCAACAGAGGGCGCTGTGTGATATTACCATCACTGTTAATCCTTCATATAACCAACAGAGGGCGCACTGTTATTCCTTTATATAACCAACAGAGGGTGCTGTGTGATATTGCAGTCACTGTTAATTTTTCATATAACCAACAGATGGCGCTGTGTGATATTGCAGTCACTGTTATTCTTTCATATAACCAACAGAGGGTGCTGTGTGATATTGCAGTCACTGTTATTCTTTCATATAACCAACAGAGGGCGCACTGTTATTCTTTCATATACCCAACAGATGGCGCTGTGTGATATTGCAGTCACTGTTATTCTTTCATATAACCAACAGAGGGCGCACTGTTATTCTTTCATATAACCAACAGAGGGCGCTGTATGATATTGCAGTCACTGTTATTCTTTGATATAACCAACAGAGGGCGCACAGTTATTCTTTCATATAAACAACAGAGGGCATTGTGGGATATTGCAGTCTCTCCCCAAGTGAACTGTTGGTATAGGAATGATTAAAAGTGACTGCAATCTCTTCTACTCGGGTAGGGTACCGCTGACCCTAGTATAAGCCGAGGTAGACTTTTTCAGCACATTTTGGATGCTGAAAAACTTGGCTTATACTTGGGTATATACTGTATGGTATGTACTTCTTTCAGGATAGCACTGAATTTCCCAGGTTTGTGATTGGTGATTGTTGTAAAGTGCTTAGTGTGGTAATAAGTCATGTAGGCTAGAAAGCATATGGTGATTCACAGATTTAGTAGTCTCTTCAGATTGATCAGTGTCTTCAGTAGAAACGGAAAAGTAATATCATGACTGGTACTCTACAAACATCTCAACTGGGTGTTTGTTGGCATCTTTCATTTAATCTTCACAGTAAAACTGTGACAAGGGCCATGCTATGGAATAGGCAATCTTGAGCCTATAAATGGCGATGAATTATCAATGTCACTGAGATCCATGCCCCATGACTGACCTAAGAAATATGTCATTTTGCCCTAACTCCACTTAGTGGAAGGTTAATAAATTCCCATTAGTGTATGATAAAGTTGCCGACACAGAAGGAAATTGCCTTCCCATACTAGCAGAAGCTGGTCAAACAAAAAAAAAGCTTCCTGTGTCTGGTCAGCTGTACTCTTTAAAGTTCTAGTTGACATGGGACCACAATTGCTCATGGGCATTGATAAGCACTGATGATGCAATACATTTCAGGACTTTGATTTGAAGGAACATATATTTATAGGTATAGTAATTTCAAAAATCCATCTAAATCAATCAAAGAAAAATAAAGCAATTTCAGACATTTCAAAAGTACAGACTAATCAAAAAGGGTATTTCCTGATGCTATTGGTTCTTTAGGCGGAGGGTAAATGGGTGTCTGTAGTTGCTACAATTCTCTCAGGAAGAACTATGGAAGTCAGTCTGTCCATTTACTTAGATACTAGTTTCCAATCATTTGAAAGGAAAATGTGATGCATGTCATAGACTCCAGTGATAGCAGGCAGAAACCTCGTTGAAAAGCAGAAGTCATCACCATTGCCACCAGCTTCCCAATCACTTGAAAAGGAAATCAGACACCACTGATGGTAGTCAGAAACCCCGTAGAAAAGCAGGAGTCATCACTATTGCCACCAGCTACCCAATCACTTGAAAAGGAAATGTGACACCCGTCATAGACACCACTGATGGTAGTCAGAACCCCTATAGCAAATCAGAAGTCATCGCTATAGCCACTGCTTCCCAATCATTTGAAAGAGAAATGTGATGTCCATCATAGACATCAATGATGGTAGTCAGAAAACCTGTAGCAAAGCAGGAATCATCACCATTGGCACCAGCTTCCCAATCACTTGAAAGGGAAGTGTGAAGCCCATCATAGACACCACTGGTGGTAGTCAGAAACCCTGTAGCAAAGCAGAAATCATCACTATTGCCACCAGCTTCCCAATCACTTGAAAGGGAAATGTGCTGTCCATCATAGACACCACTGATGGTAGGCAGAAACCACGTAGCAAAGCAGAAGTCATCACCATTGCCCCCAGAAGCATCTGGTGGCAATGGCAACTTGTGGACAACATGACAAATAAAAAAAGCTCTTGTGCTATGAGCCTTGCAGCTACTGCTTAGGTATATGAATACAAACTATATCCTTGGTTTTGGTGTTGCATTCAAAAGAATTGTGTTTTTCTGTATTTATTGTGTTACTGTCAGATTATGATTCCACTTTTCAATTAATAACATCAAGCCTGATTTATAGAGAGTTATTGCATTTAGAGGCAACATTCTCTGGTGCTGCAGACGCACTTAACATAAATTAAAGACCTCGTTGTCTACATCAAAACGCCAGTGTAAATGCCTAAAGGAATTGTAAGGTAAAAACTATTAAAACCACAAGGCAGATAGGCTAACATATAATCATATCAGCTCTCCAATTAGCACTCTCGCTGATGTATCGAAATGAAAATTTTTAACAGTTGCGGTTATCTCTTCTTCTCAGTCCTACAAAGAATGCAGATAATTAAACATTGATTCAGAAAGCAGACCTGCAGACAAATTATCTCCAAAACATGAACGGCCCGACTCATTTACATGAAACACAGACTCCCTATGACAATGCGATTCAGAAAGAACCTTGGAATGATTGTCTGGTATTGGCAAGACTGCCTTGGGCCCCAGTATATGAAGGGCCTCTTATGTGGGGAGTAGATAAAGTGCAAAAGGCATATTATATAGACCAACAATTATTATCTCTTTCATACATTCCAAAAGTTTTGTAGCTAATTTAATAAAGTCTACAATATTATTGGTTACTCTGTTAATCTATAGAGTTGTCGATAATCACTGAATAAAAAAGGGTTAATGGGCTCTTATTGATGGGACTTTGCACAAATGCTATAGGAAAGTATGCCTCCCCTCCATAGCTTTCATATAAGCAATTAAATCAATCCCATTGCATGAGATAAACATCTTGTATCTCTCCTTTAAGCAGCCATTAGAGTATTTTTGTATGGTCATTGCTTGAATTTAAGACTTTTCCCTTCCTGGTCAAATATAAACACCTCCATGTTTGTACATGTATGCTTCCATCAACAACTGACCTAAATTCCCCCATCACCCACTCTCTTTCTCTCTCTAATACTTCCTTCTTCTAGATCAGTGATCTCCAACCAGTGGCTCATGAGCAAAATGTTGCGCAACAAACCCCTTGAGCGTTGCTCCCAGTGGCCTCAAAGTAGGTTCTTTTTTTTGAATTTCAGGCTTAGATGCAAGTTTTGATTGCACAAAGACCATGGGTACTGCTAAATAGATGAAGTACAAGCTACTGTTTTAATATTATAGAGAAAAAGGTTAAAATGTTAATTATTTGGATAAAATAGAGTCTATGGGAGATGGTGTTCCCATTATTCTGAGATTTCTGGATAAAGGGTCTCTGGATAATGTATACCATTCCTGTACTTTTTAAGTGCTCCTTACATAATACAGTCATATAATCATTCCTTATAATACTTATATATCAACTCGTATTGGTTAATATAAACGCATATTGATTTCAGTGTAGAGTATATATTGGTTCAGGATTTGATTTGACTTGGAATTCAAGTTTTTTGCAGTAATTTGAGAAAATTGCAGTAATTTTCAAAACAAAAAAACTTGTAAATTACAATGAAAAAAATCAGCTACTAGAACTTGGTGAGCATCTATGGAAATCAATCAAAGGTGCATTTTAAAAATTCACACCATTTTATTTTTCAAGATTTCTTACTCTGTCTGATTATTACCCTTATTGAAAATGTATGGAACAATGTGACTTTAGTTGCGATCAAGATGTTTTTCTCCCAACTTAACATGATTCAGGTTTTTCAGGATTCAGTATTAAACATAATTTAAAAAAATATATATTTGGTTCATCCCTAGTTTAAAGGACGGGTAGAAATATTAGTGCAAGCTGAGCAAGTAACATCCTAAAAGTCAGAGAACACAAAGCGATGGAGACATAATGCTTTTATTCTATATCTTTACATTAGACAGAAACTGGGAAAAGATTATATATAAAAGATTATTATAGGGCCCTCATTGACTTTGTTAAATGGAGTTTCATGCATTTTTACAACCTTGTCTAGTCATAGTTTCCTTTTGGCTGAATTTTTTCTTGTTATATTTTCCCTTGCCGGGCTAAGCTGAAATAGAGAGTTGTTTACTTGTTCTGATTATAACATTTACAAAGCCCTTTAACCAACCACACAACATTCACCCAGCATGCAGTGTGTTTTCTATATTTTTATTCTAGCTCATTGAACCACCATTCACAAACATCATTTCAGTGTGACTCACTAAAATATGTTACAAATGTATTTTGTTTCATAATAACTATCATGAAGTGTAAAAAACCCCAAGAATGAAGACCAAATCTGGTGCAGATAAAGGCAATTGTAGCATTTTAACAAATGGAACATGAAAAGCACAACCAGGTAACATATTAATAGCACCCCCCTTTATTTTATGAGCATAGCTTCCCGCACAATAGAAGTATTCATTTGGAAGTATGAAGGACGCCATGCCGTTCCGATCACAAAAATTGCTCTTTGAACAATGGTTGCCATGTTTGCCAGAGAAGCTCTATGGGGTTTCTCCATTAAGCAATAAAAATAACTTTTATGAATTGTCAAAATTTTTAAAATGGGTGAAACTGTCCTTATTAATAAAAACGGCATATTCCTTCCAACAGACATCAAGCAGAGCGCATTTCACTGTTTGCAGAGATAAAACTTCCCAGCTAAACATATGGTATGAGTGCTGGAGCTTTTATGCCTTCACCTCAACTCAAGTGATCTTCTGATCTTTCCCATCCTCACAAGTCAACCATGATGCTATATTTATGGAGAGCCCCAGATGTGCTTCTTTCTCTATTTATATGTCTTTCTACAGCTGACAAATCATTTTACACTGATCTTTTTTATGCTTTACAGTCAGTTATGATGTTGTTAATAACTTTATCCTTTTGTGGATGTTGTGCTTCCAATTGACATGCTAACTTCAAATGGCAGTTCCCCCTCCCCAAGAGATCTTATTTGTTTGATTTCAATTTGATTCGATTTCTCATTCAGTATTTGAAAGGTATACGTTTATGTAACTGCACAGGAACATTAGAAGAGTACAATGACGCAATTCATCATTGGGTTAAAATATAATTTTAGAATATAACTTTTTTTGTGTGTTTACATGGGGCATTAAAAAGTCTGTATTCACATGACAATTTAAATGTTCGAGCTATAGTCAGGTGATCCCACTGGGTGCTGAAACACTAAGGAGGCACAATGGTCAATGTACAGAGTGTAGCACTGTCAGGAGAAAGGGGACCTTGTGCAGTAACTACAAGGTTCCACCACTCCTTGAGCCCACTAACACCATCTACTACAGTATACAGATGCAGCCACTTTGGTTTGTCTGTTTGACACAGAATAACTAAACACAGATATCCCATTTATCTCATTTAACACAGAAAACTGTGTCACAACATCCCATCTAATTAAAGCATTCACCATTGTGAACAATGGAGCTTTGGTATGCTAATGAAAAGGTTAAATGCATTAAATGAGTTAAGATGACTTAAGATAACACAGTTTCTTCAATTACCCCTGAGTCATGACGCATTTAACTCACAAATCCAAGTGGCTTCATCTGTATGAGCCTAAATGATGTGCAAGTTAGAGGGTGTAATGGGGATACCTTCATGTCACCTACCTACTAATTCAAAGAGTTGTGCATTTTAACTAAAATGCTGCAACTCCAAAGAATACAATTGCAACAGTTTCAAATATTTATGATAGTTCCAGTTAAAGGGGAACTCCCCACAAACATAACTTAAGCTTTTTGAAAAGTAAACAAAATTTCAAGCAACTTTGCAATATACATCAATTAAGAAATATGCAGACTTTTCATGATTTTTAATGGTTTGAAACAGTTCCCTAAGCCTAGCCCCATTCTCTGCTGCTGATCTGTCTGACTACTTTGCTGAGCTGACTGACTACTGTTACTTTGTATCATCAGCCATCTGTCCTCAGCCTGCATCCTCCAAACCCCACAATTCCCTGCACACGTGATTTAAATAAGGAACAGAACATCCCAGTGCAATGCATTGTGGGTTATGTAGTTCCTGCATGCTGTCTGTAAGCTGTGGAGAAGTTGTTACAATATGTAAAATCAGTGTTTAGTCCCTCCTTCCCTGCCAGGATTTCAAATATCTGGATATCAGCATAGAAAATGCCATTTATTTATAATTTTTGAAGAAACAGATAACTGTGATGGATATATTAGGAGTTTCTGTGATATGTGGGCCTCTTTACCAAATTTTTGATTTGGTTCCCCTTTAAACTTCTGAGATACATTTAATTTTTTTAATCCCAATTTAATCTCTTTTGATTACAGGATGGATAGGGCAGAGGATTTTTTTGTGCATATTGTCCCTTTAATATAGCCCTAGTAATAAAGCATTTTATAAAAACTGCTGGTTGTTCTTCCGAATTAATATACTATATTGATCACATGAACAAACCCTTGGAGTCGGTACAGACATATTCTGAATAACCTCATTGAAAAGTGTTAGAAGTCATAACAAGCAAGCACCATGATGCCGCAGCAAAGGGCAAAGGGCAAGAATGGCAGGGGGGCTTGAGTGCTGATTTTCTAGAAATAAAATTCCAATATTAACATTTTATGGAGATAAATAAAAAAAGAGTCTTAAAGATGTAAAGAAGCTGCATTCTCTTTCTTCTCTGCTGGAGAAGAAACATATAGGGCAACCTCTGGTATTTGATGGAACAGTTTGATCTAAGATATACATTTTCATTAATAATTAAGGAGCCTTGACGGAGAGAATTGCAATTTTACAGTTAATTTTGCATGAGTGGAACACTTGGAGGGATTTAAAGGGTAAAGATATCAGCCTTGTAGGGAACTAGATATGAATCATGGAACAGCATAGTAGTTCTGTTTGAGGAAAGCAGAAACAATTGCAAAAAGGGTACTCAGGGTCGGGGCCCACCGGGACTACTGTCCAAGGCCCCCTCCTACCCCCCGACCCCCTACCATGATGCGCTCTGTGCGCCTGCATGAGGGCGCCGTTCGACGCTCCTGCTTGAAAGGCACCACTCAGGGCTCTGTATGAATGTCGCTGCACGAATGCGACGCCTAAAGAAATCTTTTTTTTAACAAACTGGTCGGGAGAGGGGTCTGGCCCGGCGGAGGCCCATTAAGGGTCAGGGCCCACCTAGTTTTTCCCGGTGTCCCGCCGGGCCAGTCCAACACTGAGTGCACTTACAGAAATATTAATCTAATTTGTAGTCCATACACTTTTATGACTAGAGCGCTAACGTCGTTTACAGTAATTGTTGGACTGACTTGTTATGAGTTTGTAACCAAAACAGGTGCCTCTAAGTTTATTGGCCTGAAGGGATTTCATGTTGAAACTTACATATGCATTACCCCCAAAGTCTGATTTTGTAAGATATATTTACAATGGGGCAGATTTATCAAGGATCGAATTTCAAAGTAATTTGAGTTTTTTTGAACACCCCATAACTTTGAAAAGAAATCAAAGTTTTTTTGGGCGAATAGGTCCATTTTCGATCGAATTCAAATTGTTAGATTCAAAGTTTTTCCTAAAAAAAACTTGGATTTTTCAAAGTCCACTAAATGACTCCAAATGGGTTCTAGGAGGTCCCCCATGGGCTAAAACAGCAATTCGGCAGGTTTTAGATGGCGAATGGTCAAAGTCAAATTTTTAAAGAGGACAGTACAATTTCGATATTTGAATTTGCAAATTATTTTTAAATGCAAATCGAATTTGGACTATTCCCTAGTCATAGTACACAAAAAATAACTCAAACTTTTTTTCATTCAAATTTTCACTGTGACCCTTGATAAAGCTGCCCCCCAGTCTTGCAAACCTGATTACTCATCAGCCCATAGATAAGTCTCTGCAGTTTGGCTACCCACATGTGTAAGAACAGGACACACCGGCACAGCATGGGTAAGTTCAGCAGGTTAAACCTTGCTCGTTTATTGCGGATGCAACGTTTCGGGGCGTGACCCCTTTCTCAAGCAATCATGCTTGAGAAAGGGGTCACGCCCCGAAACGTTGCATCCGCAATAAACGAGCAAGGTTTAACCTGCTGAACTTACCCATGCTGTGCCGGTGTGTCCTGTTCTTACGCTGTTTTTGAGGTTGCCTATTCCCTCTGACATCGAGCACCTGGGAGTCGCTGAAGTCTGGACGGCCAGGGTGTGCGAGTGTAAGTCTTTCTTTTTACCCACATGTGTAGCCATGTTATACTAACATTATCCTACTCAAACTGTTGGAAAATTGGGTTAGTTGAGTTAGTTAGTATGAGGCGATCTCCAGTTAAAAAGAATGTTCATAAATAAAGGTAGATCGAGCTTGAAAACCAATAAACAGAGAAACGGAGCAATATTATCAGTATTTTGCTACTGGGGTGCTGGAAATTCCAGACTACTTCTAAAGATACCACAGATAGTTACATCTCCTAAAATGGATTACTACTTTAATTTAAATTAATTTGATTCAGATTGCTGAGGATAATGTGAACTCTGGAATAATAATGATAATGAGACTCTATCTATCTGTGTTTGTATCTTATCAATCTTATATATGTCAAGAGAAGTCATGTGCTTCCACAAATCGATTGTGTTGCCAGAAGAACCAGTTCATTGTAGGCTCATTCCTTCTTACTCACCACACTCTAAGGGGGTTATTTACTAAACTCCGAATGCAAAAAACATTTAAAATTCGTGATTTTTTTTTATAAAATCTGACTTTTAAAAAATCACAATTTTTTCAGAATTTATCAAACCCCGCGGATGGAAAAGTCCCAATCAGAAAATCCGGCATCTCAGACCTGTGGAGGTTGCATATAAGTCAAGGGGAGAAATCCCAATGATTTTTTGATGTGCGCCAGGTTTGTATCTTAAAAATATTGAGATAATTTCGGACTTAAATAACCCCCTTAAAGTTGTTCTTTGTGACAAAAAATGAATTCCACCTTTATCTTTATGTGTGACTTATATCTATCAATATTCAACTCTTGAACCCAAAGAATGAAGACGCTGATTCTACCAGATATGTTCCACCCATTTACCCTTCTGTTTGATGAATAATGTTGGCATTTTCCTGTAGTGTCCCCATATGCTTTCTGCTTGTGTCCATCCGTCTTTCCCAGTACATTAAATTCCACCAAATGTTTACATTATGAGGTGCATGTTCTAGAGAACTAAAACATTATTAATATGGGAAGATGTGATTTGTCCTTTCAATCTTTCTTGTAAAACTATTGATTTCACATAAGAAAATGAGGCATTAATAAGCCAAGGTGGGGTGGTAGGTGCATGTTTCATTACCATTAGCATTGTATCCATTCATTCTAAAGATGAAAGTGATTGGTCACGTCTGTTTAATGGGAAGCATGACCTTAAACCTTGGGCTATAATCTTTACCATTCATTTATGACAATTTTCTACTGTCAAACACTGGTGGAATGGATTGAGTGAGCCCTGTATTCCACCCAGTCTTTCTATCAGCAAATCTTTCTTTTCTTCCAATTTTAACCACCCAAAATTAGAATTGCAATGTGAGCTTTTAAAAACTGTCCTTTTTGCAGATATTCATATTACCCTTTTCAGTCTGACTTTATACCATTTCCTAATGTTTAGATCTCGATTCCTGTTTAAGTCTCAAAGGTTTGAGAGATACAAAGATGATTTGTTCAAATTCTTACTTTTTAAATTAAAATGCAACATTTTAGGTCTTACTCCGGATCCTTATTAGAGGAGAAAGTTCAGAGTACATGTGAGAAAGATCAGAGAGAGAGCCAAGGGGAGGAAGGAAGTATCTTACTGTGTGGAGCAGCTCATTTTGCATTATATTTGACCATACTGCCCAACTGTCTCAACATAGATACCAGTTTGGACAACCATTTTGACTGATCTTCCCATAGAAATATACATGATCTTACATGGTTGAAATTTTTATCTTCAGTGCATATTGGTGAATGCAGGTTTCATTGGCAGATGAGGGTAAATTGAGGTGCTGCAGTTTCATGGTGTTGCCCAAACAAATGGAACTATCAAAAGGTGGCCATACATGTGTATACTCATGTAAGTTATCCATCCATTTGACCCACAGCCCAACCAGTCAGATACTGTGGAATACTGGCCATCGTATGGCTAACTTCGGACTTATTCCGTCTTCTTATTGCACCCAAAAGTTTATCAAAGGGACTTTAGATACAAAACATTGGGGTTTCTCAGCTCTTTACATGTCTGTTTTTCCTAATGTTTCATGTTTGGTTCCTTTTGATTTTTTTCTTTCCCCCCAAGCAGGATTTCCAAAAATTAAAAAGCTCAGCACCTAAAACCTGCCAAGTTTTTTTTGTGGGGAAAAAAAACATCTTTAGGAAGCCAAAGTATTCAAATGAAGGCTCTAGCGTTCTTAAATATGGCCCGCCATGTTATAAAAATAATGTTTCATGTAGGCATAATTTAAGAGTAGTAAAGTGTAGTAAAGCCACCCATACATACAAGCATTTTTTGGAATAACTAACAAATTAATTTACAAAACTGTATTACCCACAAAAGCAAATCCTGACCATAAAAGTAAAAAGCAAGCTCCTACCTCTCCTTGTAATAGCGGGCCAGATTAGTCCATTAAAAAAATGTTAAATCCTTTTCGGTTGATCAGCCAAGAGTTTGTAGTATTGGATACATGAACACACTTTAGGTTTATGACAGGAAAGGCAATTGAAGGTCAAAGATATCCTGGTTTCTGGCTGTCACATCTGCCCTAGGGTCAGCTCTTCATTCATTTTAAGCATATGGCTAAAATAGGTTGACTTGTGCTAAATAGCTTGTCAACGTTCAACATTTTTAACCCATTTAACTAATGCCAAATTGTCTGTGCTAACGAGAAAGAGACTCTTATGACTAATGCAAATCTTTAGCAAGCAAGGTCTTATCAGTAGCTGCTAGGGTTGGGTATGGGGTAAGTCTATTCTTGGAGACCAATGTACAATGATAATGTTACTGAGGTTCTATTTAGAATCTGATCATATTCCTGTAGACTTGTTTTTTCTTTTTAACTGAATGAAAATACAAATATCTTGATATGCTTTGGTTTTTGGAAAATACTTGATATGCTTTGGTTTTTGCAAAATAGGTAGGTTAGTGAATTGATAGTGTTCATCAATAATGAGCAGGTTTCTGTTACAAAATGGAATTTCCAAAAGGCTTTGATGTTTCGCTATGATATCATTTGATTAACTTCAGATTACTACAGGTATTGCTGTTTTACCATGTGGAAATAACCAAATGATTACACAGCTTTCCAGCAGCTTTTAAAGACTTTTCTAGTTCAAGGTCTTGACTAGAAAAGTAAAGGGAACTTTTTGAATTGAGCTGTATAGAGAACTGTATATTATTAATTAAATAAATATATATCATTAAGCACTATGGAAACCAATGCCTATATAACCAGCCTTAGCAACAATATTTTTACAGTAAAACTTATTTGGTCTCCCTTCCCATCCTCAGAGGCCAGACTCACTTCTGGGTGCTGGTGTCTGACTCTCTCATGAGTCCCTTATTGGTGCTTTATGTTGGCCTTCACTCTGTATTGGGGAACAGTAAAACTGGAGAAAGCATTTGATTCTCTACAACCGGAGATTTTCCTTACCCCTAGTCCATTGTAAGAAGAATATACACCACCAATCTGAGGGCCTTAAGAGCAATGGAGGTCAGCACACCAAGATAAGCCAAGTCACTTTCCTTATTATTTGAATTTGGTTGTGTTTAACCAAGTGTTCAATCTCTCCCTTGTTTTTTCTGGGGGCCCAGCTCATGCTTTTATTGGCCTGACTAATGACAAGTTAATGTTGTGAGCAATGTAAAGTTTGTGGAGCAAATTATCCAGGTCATTCTGTTACATATGCAGAATTTCTATGCTCTACAATGTAGAGCAACAACTGGTATTTCCTTCATCTACCTCGGAGACTAAGACTATTTACTGAAATTTTATAAGAAATAGGACCTCATAGAGCCCCTATATCTCCTGGGCCCCCCTACAGCCACAGGGTCTACTTGCTCTGTTGTTACTTCCCTGGCTTGGACAGATCTAGCTGCAGAAACAACTATTCCTATACCAAATTTATAGAAGTATTAAAGGTTGATCAAACATATTTGTTTTCCATTTGTTTTAATTCTTCACACTCATTATACAGTTTAAGCAGCCATTGTCTGCTAGTATGGCTAGTATTGTCAGATAGTAGCTCCTTATCACTTTGCACTTGGATGTAGGGGTGTTTATTATCCTGTTACAGAAACCCAGATGGGGTTAAGGCATGGTGGACAATATGGAAGGTCTTGAAATCATTCAGTTTGGATAAGTTAATAGGGATGTAAATGGCACTCTTTATGCCAGGAACCAAGAATATGGGTTTGTTCATGCCAGTTTATGCCAGAAAATAAAAAGAAATGGTGGCCCTTAAAAAAAGAAGTCAAACTTGTTAACTTCTATTATCACTGAAAAGGTATTGTAAATGTATCTCTTTAACATTACTACCTTACTACTATTAACATTACTACTTAATAACTGCCAAGTTAAAATATACTTTGTTACAGGAGCCATTATTCCTTTGGGTACAGTTTCCATCTAATTGTTTTAAACTATAATGTCATAACACAAATGCCAATGCCTTTCCCCTCCTCGCTGATGAATAGAAGGTAGTAGAACTACTGTATTGTATGTAGAAGAAGCCATTTGCACAACAACAGATATGTTCTCTTATTTTATTGTACATTAAATTCACTTTGCAGAACTGCCTCCATGACCTTGTTTAACAATAATGATTTTTTAAAGCAAAACCTCTCAAATCAACTGGAACTAGATCGTCGGCTCTTTGTTGTCAAAGGCATGTCGGCTTTCCACAATATGAAATTGTTTTAATTTCTCACTTCCCAATTGATCTCAAATGAGTTCCTTACAAGGTCGCTCCCAAGTACATTGCATATCTCTCTGCAGGGATTTACACTCTTATTAGATTTCATAGGTCACCATTGTACCATAAGGTTTATAAATTGAATCAGCTGCATCATTTTTCCTTTATATTGCACTGAATCCAGACATAATTTGTCACTGGGAGATAGTAGAAAAGTGTATCTCTGGCGAACAAATTGTTTTGTCTCTTTAAAACACTCTGAAATATGGACTCTCCTTCAACAAATATATCATCAATGGATCCTGAATACTAATCAAGGCATTCTGTAGTGGTTAATGTGCCATCCCTGAAAAATGTTATCCTTGTACAGGTTGCTTTATACTTATACACCTGCAAACAGCAGTCCTTGGGTGAACATGACCTGAGCAACCACAGTGTACTTTTATCAACCCAACAACATGTCCATGTGTTCATGTCCAAGTCCATGCTGATCTCACTTCATCAGCCTGGTGTCTGTTTCTTTAAAAACTGATACTTTTCGATTAACATGGGGTTCCTTTAAATATACATCCACCCAATCACCTCTATCTTTGCCTAACTGCAATTTTATGGTTAATGGCATGAAACATTAGTGACCATGGAAACTAGGGATGCACTGAATCTACTATTTTGGCTTTGGCCGAACCCCCAAATCCAAATACTAATTTGCGTATGCAAATTAGGGGTGGGAAGGGAACATGTTTTACTTCCTTGTTTTGTGACAAAAAGTCACGTGATTTCCCTCTCCACCGCAATTTCCCTCCCCACCTGGCAGAAGGATTCAGCCAAATTGGAATCCTGCTGAAAGAGGCTGAATCCTGCCCGAATCCTGAATTGAATCATTGAATCCTGGATTCGGTGCATGCCTAATGGAAAGAGTAAAACAATGCAGCTGAGGAAAATGGGCCTGCCGTTTATCAATATTGAGTGCTGAGCACAAAGGGAAAAAATATAAGGTAGTTTTATGGTTACTGGAACCATTTATCTACTTGCAACTATTTTACTTACAGTATATAGACATATACTCTAAAATATTCACAATGAGAACCTGGTAAATTTAATGTGGACACTTTGAAATATATGTAGGGATCTAAACTGGATGCATGTTGCACTTACTTTGCCACATCTTCACTGTACCTATTGATGCAGGCTGCTGTAGGAGCCCTGGAGCTACCACCTGGTACCAACCATGAGCCACTTTCAAATGTAAATAAAAGTTGGAGAGCAACAAAAACATGTAAAAAGTTCCTAGGGGTGCAAAATACAGCTCTGATTGTCTGTTGGTAGCTATAATGTGGATTAGAAGCCAATAGGAGTAGTGATGGGCGGACTTGACCCATTTCGATTTGCCGAAAAATTTGAGAATTTCCTGCATAATTTGCAAAACCTGAATTCTGCATCAATTCTGACACTCGTGTCAATTTGGACGCCGTTGTTAAAGTCAATGGGGGTCCAAATAATGTTGAAAATTTTTTGATGCTGGCAAATTTTCGTGCCAGTTTTGCGAATGTATTCGCCGGCGGCAAAACTCAGAAATTTTCTGCAAATTCGCTCCTAGAGAATTTATTTGCCCATCCCTAAATAGGAGACTCTGTTGGGCAGCACACATGGTTTATGCACCTAAAGTTTGTTTTCATGTCAGGAATTAAAAAGTATGCACCTGTTTTGAGGCCACCGTGAGCATAATCTCATGGGTTGGTGAGTAATAGGTTTCTCACTAGCCACTGGTAGGGTATCATTACTCTAGGGTATCCCCTGATCAATAGATGGAGCATCACTCAATTTGGAACAGGAGGCAGGCAGTGGCACCAAGCTTGACTATAAGGAAGAGCTAAGAGAGCATCTTGATTTATAAATTTATTTTCCAACCAATGGAATTAGGTTTTCTTGCAACTGACTGCAGTGCAGTCCTGCAAACACATTCAGATGTGGCCCCTACTGGCATAAACTAAATATAATGCTAAGACAGTTGTTTGGAAAACATTTCCTGGGTCAAAAATAACCAAAAAATAATGTTTGTGAATTTTCCATTTGACATTATGAAAGTCCACTCTTTAGTTTGAGAGCAACTTTTCCTTGAAGCCAATATGCTCTTCCACAAGAGTCCAATAACGATACAAAGAAATGGCAATAGTAAACGCTATTCCTTCAACTATATTGATGTGCTAATCACACCTAGTCAATGTTATTCATCTTTCAGTTAAACTTGACATTAGATCTGTGAATCGGCCCAAAATGTAAGTTATTTGTATGATGATTCATCCCTAATTCTGAATAATATAGAGACTGACTCATATATCCTTGGCCAATTCCATATTGTGTAATGACAAATCAATTCACGAATTAACCCAAACTGAATAAAAATAATATGAAAAAATATAATCTGCTTGGGTTAATAAAATAACATTGTTAAGTGATAAAAAATGAGAACATTTAATAACTAAAATAAACCCTTATAGCAGGGAATTTGGAAATTGCCGTATTTGACTAGTCAGCTTTCCAGAATGATAAACAGTAAAACATTTTCCTTTGTGATATAGAGAAATGAGTTAATTACCTGTTAATTAGAGTTCTCCCAAAACTCTGGCCTGTCAGCAATATCCGATAATTGAGCTGTTTGCCTCAGCTTCAGGGAATGTATCTGGATTCCACAACACATAAATAAGAAACTGAGGCAAATCATTCTTTTTTCCTTAACCCTTGAGATTGTGAGGTGGGACGTTATGAATCATTCCTCTGAACTGTCTGCATTCAATGACTTTAAGGTGTTGGAAATAGTTAAGGAATTGACCAGTATAATACAGAGAGTTATTCATTTTAAAATGATTTTGGTTTTCGTGAGCATAAGCATGAAACCACACCAGCCAGTTCTTTTTTTGTAGACCAAAACTATTTTTTAATTTAAATCCCCCCCTTTGAGTGCCAACAATTAATCTGGGCACCTATTTCTTTATAGTTGGTAACAGATATATAAAAGCATTTCTGTATTAGCCATTAGGCAATTGTTCTAAGAATATTCCAATAAATAATCTCTCCAAATATCAATCTTACTGACTTTCAATATGGGACAGTCATTCATCCAATACTTCATTCAATACCAACGCAAGCTCTAGTCCATCCTAAATAGACTAGAGCTTGGGTTTCCCAGGCATACTACATGAGCACAAAGAGATTTAAACTCTTCCAGAGAAAGGGGACATTCTGAAGAACAAATTAATCTTAAGGAGGATAGTATCTAGTAGAGTTAAATCTAAGGAGGATAGTATCTAGTAGAGTTATGTATACAGTAAGTGGACTCTTAGTTTTCTTGAAAACATTTCACCGTTCATCCGAACAGCTTCTTCTACCAAAGAATAGTGATGGGCGAATTTATTCATCAAAAGAAAAATTGTTAAAAACGGGCGTCAGCATAAAAAAAAAGGATGCTGGCGTCAAAAATAAACACTGGTGTCAAAAACAAGACGCTGGCGCACTTTTGCGAATTTTTCGCCATTTCGCGAATTTCGCAGGAGATTCGCAAATTTTCCAGTGAAACGGCGCAAATTCACCCATCACTACCGAAGAAGTCACTTGGATGAGTGGTGAAACATTTTCAAGAAACTTGTTCCAGCACTCAACACTTTCAACACTCATCCAAGTGGCTCTTTCTACTGAAGAAGCCGCTCGGATGAGTAATGAAACATTTTCAAGAAAATTCAGAAAGTCCAGTTGCTTTAGACTTAACTCTACTAGATACTATATATCATGACCTGGATGAATGAGAACCTTCATAGGTATAAGGATTAGAGATGGCGCGAACTATTCGCCGGCGAACTTGTTCGCGCGAACATCGGGTGTTCGCGCTCGCCGGAAGTTCGCGAACGTCGCGCGACGTTCGCCATTTTGGGTTCGCCATTGTTGGCGCTTTTTTTTGCCCTCTCACCCCAGACCAGCAGGTACATGGCAGCCAATCAGGAAGCTCTCCCCTGGACCACTCCCCTTCCCTATAAAAACCGAAGCCCTGCAGCGTTTTTTCACTCTGCCTGTGTGTGCTGAAGAGATAGTGTAGGGAGAGAGCTGCTGCCTGTTAGTGATTTCAGGGACAGTTGAAAGTTTGCTGGCTAGTAATCGTGTTGATACTGCTCTGTTATTGGAGGGACAGAAGTCTGCAGGGGTTTGAGGGACATTTAAGCTTAGGTAGCTTTGCTGGCTAGTAATCTACCTTCTACTGCAGTGCTCTGTATGTAGCTGCAGTGGGCAGCTGTCCTGCTTCTGATCTCATCTGCTGACTGCTGCAATAACAGTAGTCCTTGTAAGGACTGCTTTTATTTATTTTTTTGTTGTTTTACTACTACTACTACTACTACTACTATAAGAGCCCAGTGCTATTAGTCTAGCAGTGTTGGGGAGTGGGACTGGTGTGCTAATCTGCTGCTCCTAGTAGTTCAGCAGCACCAACTGTAATTTTTTTTTTTTAATATTCATTTTTTTTTTATTTTACTTTTTTTTATTTTACTACCGCTGTAGTAGTGTATAAGTTGACCTTTTAGGCATTATTTGCCCTGTAGGCATTTTTTGCCCAGTGTGTTATTCAACCAACTGCCATCTAGCTGTGTGACCTTGTTCACATTCTGTCTAAATATCCATAATATTACCGTCTCCAGAAAAAACACCGGAGTGACTTTTTTCAAGCAGCCATAATAAATTTTACGTAATCCGTATCCATCGCTGTAGTAGTGTATAAGTTGACCTTTTAGGCATTATTTGCCCTGTAGGCATTTTTTGCACAGTGTGTTATTCAACCAACTGCCATCTAGCTGTGTGACCTTGTTCACATTCTGTCTAAATATCCATAATATTACCGTCTCCAGAAAAAACACCGGAGTGACTTTTTTCAAGCAGCCATAATAAATTTTACGTAATCCGTATCCATCGCTGTAGTAGTGTATAAGTTGACCTTTTAGGCATTATTTGCCCTGTAGGCATTTTTTGCCCAGTGTGTTATTCAACCAACTGCCATCTAGCTGTGTGACCTTGTTCACATTCTGTCTAAATATCCATAATATTACCGTCTCCAGAAAAAACACCGGAGTGACTTTTTTCAAGCAGCCATAATATATTTTACGTAATCCGTATCCACCGCTGTAGTAGTGTATACGTTGATCTTGTGGGCATTATTTGCACAGTGTTTTCTTCAAACCGCCATCTAGCTGTGTGAGCTTGTTCACATTTTGTCTAAATATTGATAATATTATCGTCTCTAGAAAAACCACTTGAGTTACTTTTTTTCAAGCAGCATTCTTATATTTTACGTAATCCGTATCCACCGCTGTGTATACGTTGACCTTGTAGGCATTATTTGCACAGTGTTTTCTTCAAACCGCCATCTAGCTGTGTGAGCTTGTTCACATTTTGTCTAAATATTGATAATATTATCGTCTCTAGAAAAACCACTTGAGTTACTTTTTTTCAAGCAGCATTCTTATATTTTACGTAATCCGTATCCACCGCTGTGTATACGTTGACCTTGTAGGCATTATTTACACAGTGTTTTCTTCAAACCGCCATCTAGCTGTGTGAGCTTGTTCACATTTTGTCTAAATATTGATAATATTATCGTCTCTAGAAAAACCACTTGAGTTACTTTTTTTCAAGCAGCATTCTTATATTTTACGTAATCCGTATCCACCACTGTGTATACGTTGACCTTGTAGGCATTATTTGCACACTGTTTTCTTCAAACTGCCATCTAGCTGTGTGTATTATCGTTTCCAGAAAAACCAACTGAGTTTTTGTTGTTGTTGTTTTTTTAAAAATAATGCCAGGCAAAGGCAGGCCGCCACGCAGAGGCCGTGCTAGGGGCCGTGCTGCTATGCAATCCTGTGGCCCTAGCAAATTGCCCCTTCTTCACTGGAGTCAGAGGAGTTATTTTCCCATGAGTTTCTTGAACTGAGTAATGCGCAACCATTATTGGCAGAAGAAGATGAAGGAGATGAGGACGTTACACCAGATTTAATTCTGGCAGAGAACACGACAGAGATGGACATAATGATGAGTGATGAGGAGGAGGTCCCCGCTGCTGCTTCCTTCTGTGATGTGTCAGAAGAAATTGATGCATCTGAGGAGAATGATGATGAGGAGATTGATGTTTTGTGGGTGCCTAGTAGAAGAGAGCAAGAGGAGGGTAGTTCAGATGGAGAGACAGAGAGTCAGAGAGGCAGTAGGAGAATAAGACTTAGAAGAAGCAGGGAGGACAGCCCGCAGGGATCAGTAGGGCAACAACATGTATCGGCACCTGTGTTCAGCCGGCCAACGCACCCGCCATTGCCGCCAATGCCGCCAACTTCTACTGTTACCGCCAGATCGCACACTTCCAAAAAGTCAGCAGTGTGGGATTTTTTTAATGTGTGTGCCTCTGACAAAAGCATTGTAATTTGCAATGAGTGCAGTCAGAAACTGAGCCTTGGTAAGCCCAACAGCCACATAGGTACAACTTCTATGCGAAGGCACATGAGCGGCAAGCACAAAGCACTTTGGGAGCAACACCTCAAAGGCAACAGGCAAACTAAAAGCCACACTCCTTCTGGTCCAGCATCTTACTGCTCTACCTCTGCTCTCCTTGACCCATCTGAACCACCCTCCACTCCGCCTTCCACCTTGACCACCTGTTCCCATTCCCAGTCATCTGCCACCAGCCAAGTTTCTGTGAAGGCCATGTTTGAGCGTAAGAAGCCAATGTCTGACTGTCACCCCCTTGCCCGGCGTCTGACAGCTGGCTTGTCTGCACTCTTAGCCCGCCAGCTTTTACCATACCAGCTGGTGGACTCTGAGGCCTTCCGCAAATTTGTAGCAATTGGGACACCGCAGTGGAAGGTACCCAGCCGCAATTTTTTTTCTAAAAAGGGAATACCACACCTGTACCAACATGTGCAGAGCCAAGTTACCGCATCTCTGTCACTTAGTGTTGGGCCAAAGGTCCATATGACTACTGACGCATGGTCCTCCAAGCATGGTCAGGGCAGGTATGTCACCTACACTGCCCACTGGGTGAACTTGGTAATGGCTGGGAATGGGAAGCAGGGAATGGGTAGCTCAACAACAACAACAACAGTGGAGTTGGTGTCACCGCCACGGATTGCACGCGGTTCTGCCACCACCTCTACTCCTCCATCGCTCTCTACCTCGTCTTCTTCCTCTTCTTCTTCTTACTCTGCTGCTGGGTCCTCCTTCTCCTCCTCCACACCTGTGCACCCCCAGCTCCCCCTAGGCTATTCGACGTGCCAGGTACGCCGTTGTCACGCTGTCTTGGGGATGACGTGCCTGGAAAGCAAAAACCATACCGGATCTGTACTCCTGTCATCTCTGCAGTCACAGGCCGATCGGTGGCTGACCCCACACCAACTGCAGATCGGAAAAGTGGTGTGTGACAATGGAAGCAATCTGTTGGCAGCGTTGAGACTGGGAAATTTAACACATGTGCCCTGCATGGCACATGTGTTAAATTTAATAGTCCAACGTTTTGTCTCCAAGTACCCAGGATTCCAGGACGTTCTCACCCAGTCCAGAAAGGTGTCGGCCCATTTCAGACGTTCCTACACAGCCATGGCACGCCTTGCTGACATTCAGCAGCGCTACAACATGCCAGTCAGGCGTTTGATTTCTGACAGCCAGACTCGCTGGAATTCAACGCTCCTTATGTTGGAACGTCTGCTGCAACAACAAAGGGCCGTCAACGAGTACCTTTTTGAACTGGGTGGTAGGACTGGATCTGCAGAGCTGGGGATTTTTTTTCCCCCGTTACTGGGTGCTTATGCGCGATGCCTGCAGGCTCATGCGACCTTTTGAAGAGGTGACAAATATGGTCAGTCGCACCGAAGGCACCATCAGCGACCTAATACCCTTCGCTTTCTTCCTGGAGCGTGCCGTGCGACGAGTGACAGATGAGGCTGTAGACCAGCGTGACGAGGAGCTGGAAGCGCACGATTTATGGTCGGAATCACCAGAACGAACCCAGGCACCTGCTGCAACGCAGGGAGAGGTGCCAGAAGTGGAGTCAGAGGAGGAAGGTGGCTTTGTGGAGGAGGAGGAGGAGGACCAACAGGAGCAGGCTTCCCAGGGGGCTAGTGGTGACCTTTTGGGGACCCCTGGTCTTGTACGTGGCTGGGGGAAGGAGACCGTGGATGATGCAGTCCTTGATAATGAGGAAGCGGAGATGGATAGCTCTGCATCCAACCTTGTGAGAATGGGGTCTTTCATGCTGTCATGCCTGTTGAAGGACCCCCGTATCAAGAGGCTTAAGGAGAAGGACCTGTACTGGGTCGCAACGCTACTAGACCCTCGGTACAAGCATAAAGTGGCAGAAATGTTACCAACATACCACAAGTCCGAAAAGATGCGGCATTTACAAACCAGCCTGCAAAACATGTTGTACAATGCTTTTAAGGGTGATGTCACTTCAGGAACTCATCAACATTCCAGGGGCAGAGGTGCCAGTAATCCTGCCACGAGCACACCTGCAAGGACAAAGCCCTTTGGCCGGTCTGTAACGTCAGACATGCAAATGTTTTTCTGTCCAAGGCAGCGCCACAACCCTTCTGGATCCACCCTCAAAGAACGCCTCGACCGGCAGGTAGCGGACTACCTGGCATTAACTGCAGATATCGACACTCTGAGGAGCGATGAACCCCTGGACTACTGGGTGCGCAGGCTTGATCTGTGGCCAGAGCTGTCACAATTTGCCATGAACCTCTTGTCTTGCCCAGCCTCAAGTGTGCTCTCAGAAAGGACCTTCAGTGCAGCAGGAGGGATTGTAACTGAGAAGAGAACTCGCCTAGGTCACAAAAGTGTCGATTACCTGACCTTTATTAAAATGAATGAGGGGTGGATCTCGGAGGGTTACTGCACGCCGGAAGACTTGTTCTGACTTCTATGCAGCTGTCCTTCTCTTCAAGCCTCATGACTCCACACACAGCTGTCCTTTAGCGTCCTCCTCCCTCCGCCACCGTTACAAACTAGGGTGCAAACCCTACTGGTTTAATTTTTTCTGGCCTCTGTGCTTCAGTGGCTGCAACCAAAAAAACTGGGCAAACAATGTCTACAAGGTCAACGTATGGCGAAAAATGACTATTTTCAGCATTTATATGGCATATTTTTTCTGGCAACTGTGCTTCAGTGGCTGCGTCCAAAAAAATGCATATTTTCTGCATTTATATGGCATAATTTTTCTGGCCTCTGTGCTTCAGTGGCTGCAACCAAAAAAATTTATATTTTCAGCATTTATATGGCATAATTTTTCTGTCAACTGTGCTTCAGTGGCTGCGACCAAAAAAATGCATATTTTCTGCATTTATATGGCATAATTTTTCTGGCCTCTGTGCTTCAGTGGCTGCAACCAAAAAAATTTATATTTTCAGCATTTATATGGCATAATTTTTCTGTCAACTGTGCTTCAGTGGCTGCGACCAAAAAAATGCATATTTTCTGCATTTATATGGCATAATTTTTCTGGCCTCTGTGCTTCAGTGGCTGCAACCAAAAAAATTTATATTTTCAGCATTTATATGGCATAATTTTTCTGGCAACTGTGCTTCAGTGGCTGCGACCAAAAAAATGACTATTTTCAGCATTTATATGGCATATTTTTTCTGTCGTTGACCTTGTAGGCATTGTTTGCCCAGTTTTTTTGGCCGCAGCCACTGAAGCACAGAGGCCAGAAAAAATATGCCATATAAATGCTGAAAATAGTCATTTTTTGCCATACGTTGACTCAACGTATATGGCAAAAAATGACTATTTTCAGCATTTATATGGCATATTTTTTCTGGCAACTGTGCTTCAGTGGCTGCGTCCAAAAAAACTGGGCAAACAATGTCTACAAGGTCAACGTATGGCGAAAAATTACTATTTTCAGCATTTATATGGCATATTTTTTCTGGCAACTGTGCTTCAGTGGCTGCGTCCAAAAAAAACTGGGCAAACAATGTCTACAAGGTCAACGTATGGCGAAAAATTACTATTTTCAGCATTTATATGGCATATTTTTTCTGGCAACTGTGCTTCAGTGGCTGCGTCCAAAAAAACTGGGCAAACAATGCCTACAAGGTCAACGTATGGCAGTTGTTTAAAGAGAACAGTAGATTACTAGCCAGCAAAGCTACCTAAGCTAAAATGTCCCTCAAATCCCTGCAGACTTCTGTCCCTCCAATACAGAGCAGTATCAAGCAGATTACTAGCCAGCAAACTTACTATCATCTGTCCCTGAAATCACTAACAGCTCTCCCCCTACACTATCTCTTCCAAGCACACACAGGCAGATTTTTCAGATACATTTTTGCCCTTGATCCCCCTCTGGCATGCCACTGTCCAGGTCGTTGCACCCTTTAAACAACTTTAAAATCATTTTTCTGGCCAGAAATGTCTTTTTTAGATGTTAAAGTTCGCCTTCCCATTGAAGTCTATGGGGTTCGCGAACCGTTCGTGAACCGCTCGCATTTTTGCGCAAGTTCGCGAATATGTTCGCAAACTTTTTTTCCGACGTTCGCTACATCCCTAATAAGGATCACTTCACCATGGATAGACCATGTCTAACTCAAGTGTTATAACATGAGATCATAGACATTTTTGTCTGCATAAGAAAATGTGACTTCAGGTTTCCTTAATCCTTTGTTGAATGTTTGACTCTCAAACGGAAACAATTATAATCTTACTGCAGAGCTTAATACCATCACCTTTAAAATTGAAATTAATTACCGCAACACCACTCATGAAAATGGCATTTGGCAGTAAGGTAAGTGGCAGCTAAATTAAATATTTCAATTATTTATTACATCTTTTTTTACATACTCTTCAGACCCCAACCAAAGACCTTCAGACCCCAACCAAAGATCAATACTGAAAAACTCCATGGTTCAGTTTGGTTCTTCTGTCTTATAAAAAATTTGTAGTTTACAGCGTCTGGCAATTTTTTTTTCCTGATTCTTGATCTTTTCCCAGGTTTAAATCTTGTAAAAAAAAATATGTTCTTATAATAAACATATACCCTTTCCCAGATGAGACTTTCCTATAGGCATCCATAATAAGTAAATATACCATGAATAAATAAATTACTTTTTAAATCATTTTTTTATAGAATGCTGGAAAAGTTGCTACAGTTTTGTCCATTTTACAATTGTTTACAGAAATGTATGTTGTCCCAAGTGTGACGTTTCATAAATAGGAACAATGTTTTTCACTCATGAAAAAATATCATGTTTATTTATACCCACACATGAAAATGGATGTGAAATGCAGCAAATCAGCCCCTATGTGTTTATAAGTAAATAAATATAATGAAGGCTCGGGATGGACACATTCCAGTAAAAATGTCTCTGCAGAAAATTGCTACAGGGAAAGATATTTGCCGCTAGCAAGCCGGTTCATTTACACACAAGCAACAGCTTCCCATGACAAGTGTTACTTAGCAGAAAAATGTAATGTGAGCTAGCAATAGAAAGTGCTAATTAATAGCAATCCTCACGTGATAACAGCCTTACACATACGGATACAGCAATATAGCAATGCTCCCTGCAGAAAGACTTCAGTGAGAAAAAAACAAATGGTGCTTCCAAATGGTGTAATGAAAGAAAATAGATTTAAATCATTTAACTTATAGGATAGGGCCACACAGATGGTAGGCATGCATCCACCCTCCAAATTCTAAGGTCTTTCTAAGGATTTATGAAAACCATGGAAGCCTAAGAGGAAACATGTAAATAAAAATTGCCTTGCCGCACTGTACAGTATGTCAGTAACATGTCTTGTCCATACTGGGCTGTAAATATTTGTACAGAGGACCCGGACACTTGAGATAAGGTAAACCACCATTAGCGTTTAAGACCAGTAACACAACATTCACAAACCTACAAGAAGTGATGGGTGTACCTACAACATACAGTATATCAGTGCTTATATTCAAGTAGTGACTTTTGAAATGGTCATACCCTAGTTCCTGTTTGCACTGATTCAGAGTTGCATGTCTGGTTTGATTTGCATGTTAAGCCAGTAGATGAATATCAATGACAAGGAGTGTGCATGTGTAGGGATGTGAAAATCTTAGACACCCTTACACATTACAGACAGGCACATCCCTAGTAATATGGACACCTCAGTGGGTCCTTATGGGGACCTTGTGCTTATGTAACCCCTGTAGTTCACACAGTGTACACCAGATGGCAGAGTACAAAAGGTTTAGGAACCATGTGCTCTGGGTCCATTGCTTTAGCCCAACCAAGCAGGCTGGAAGGGAATGGGTAGTGCTGACCCTAGGCGCCTTGGCCCTAGTAATTAGACAGCTATACTCGTTTTATAGATCACTCTAGGAGTGATAGAGAGGTTATTTAGTTGAGCAGCTCAAGGCTCTGCCGAGGAGATTAGAGGGATTAAGATCCCAGGGTATTACTGACCCGGAGTAAGGAACCAAGTGTTGAGATAGGGATGTCAGGAGTTCCCCTAGTCTGCCACTGGAAGATATCCTGAAAACTGGGCAATACCCATCACATGCTGTCAACTTACTCTCTGCTGTATATTCCCTAGCCTGTGGGGATTCAGCCTATACGTGCTGTGAGTATATGCTTCCTTTATGCTGTTGTGTATGTTCTATACTCCATTGTGGATCAATGTGCTAACTGATCTCTGTGCTATTGTTCAATAAATACTGTTCTTTGTTCAACTGTTAAAGAACTACTGGTGCCCATCATTGTGCTCTCGCATCAGGTTACAGTTACTACACCCTTGCCTCCACACCGTTGCGAGGGCTTACCCCTGAGAAAGAGAGCTCATCGGTGGTCTCAGCCCACCAAGGAAAGTAGCTTAAACTGCCCTAGCACAAGTCAGTTTATTATAGCGCTACACATGCTAAATCCACAGATACTTCTGATTAATGATCAGAGAACAACCCATTAGTCACTTTTCCTTTTCAAACTTTAAAACATGATTAGTTTTCCTAACTGCAGACCCAAAATATGCCACAACCATTCCCCCTTCTCTCAAAATCCCTAAGGCCTTTTGCAGTAGCCCTAGTAGCAAAAACATATTTAAAACGGGTAGAGGGAGCTGCAACCTCAGGACCCTTCTCAAAAATATGCTCTTCAGTTTTAGATCATGGAAACTCATTCATGTGGTCCCTATCCACATCATTCACTTAGATGCTGGCTCATTGTTATTTTCCAAGCATTTCCTCCTTAACTTGCTGTAGTCCCTCCAGGACACCCATCTCCTGCTTTGGGATCCCTCCACCTTTATAAACTATGCGTAATACCCATAATGCTCACAACGGGAAAACCTCCCTCCCCTACTAAAATATTGAAGATAAAAGTTTTCAGCTGAAACAACTTCTGAACTGAACATCTATATCAGATTATAGTTCCCTAAATTATTTTTGCCAATAAAACAAATGAACAATCCCACCCCTCCAGGTGGAAAGGGCTTTGAATTGGAAAAAAGTTTTTGCATGACGTCACAGTATATTTTAAGGAAACTTTCTATTTTTGCTGTTCAGTATCCTGGCCAGGCTACCCTGACATCTAGATGTAATGATGACATTTTGTTATGTTGGTCTTGGAGACTTAATATTTCATATTCCAAAAATAAATGCCATACTGCTAGTCTATCATTATCTGCAAATCTCAAGAGAAAGGTACAGTTCGCTGTCCCTGAATCCCTCTGATGAAAGCAGGTTGGATATTTTTATTGCTCTAATGCAAGAGGAAAAGAGCAGATATTTTTCTTGTTTGGTTTTCTTTTCTTTGGTTTTCTTTTCTTTGGTTTTTCTTTTCTTCTAGGTTGGATCGACCTATTCTTTTGTGGTATTAGGTGTACAACAATAGGTCTATTCTTTATTCAGGAGTTAGTGGAACATCTATCCTCCAGAGATCTTCCATACAGCAGCTCTTTAAAAATGAAATCATGAAACCACAGATGGGATAACATTTGGGATTATTTGAAGTTTTGTACTGTTGATTGAACTTGTTTACCTAAAAACATTTTTTTTGACATTCTATTTGATACAGGTATATATACTGTATAAACCAGGCCAACTGAATACAAACACCAACTTCTATTATTAATTAAGTAAACCTTCTGGGTTATTTATTTCCTAAAATGAAAACAAAAAATGGAATTCAAATAAAAATGCAAAACTAATATATGTTATGATATGTCTTACTTTTGTGTGTGTGTGTGTGTAACTTTTAATTGCAATTTCAAACATATGGCCCCAAAATAAATTTGATGAAAATATTAATCCCTGATTTATGATATAACATCTAAATTGGATAGGGATTTCTGGAATTGATTTAGTCTTTCCTTGCATTGCATCACATCATAGTAGAGGCTGTTGTCTTTCATATAGTATATGTTTAGTTAGGCCCCCAAACTGGTATTTGAAATTTATATCCATTTGAGAACTGCAACAATAGATAGGGTTTAAAAACATGCAAAGCTTTCGAGCTCATTCTTACTTGCTACTAGAGTGTTATTCCTATAATGCTATTAAAATATTGGACCAAATTGGATTCAATTTGATGAGAAAAACCTATCTCCTAATTTGATTCCAGATTTCCCCATAGCCTTCAATTGCATTTTCATGTGATAAAATATAAGATTTCTCTCTTTGAATAGCATCTGGCCAATTAATTATTATCCCTGGAGTTCATAGTGCAATTGTTGGCATGGCTGTATTTTTTTTAGTAAATTACTCCAATTTATTGGGAGTATGCCAGGGGTTTCATTTTTCTTCCCACAGTTGACTTGAGCATCAGAAACTGACCCCTATAGATCCTGCCACATAGAGGGGTATGTATTTGAAATTGTAGGGGTGAGAAATAAGATTATCAACATGTTTGAGTGGTGAAGATACCATTCCCATTGACTCTATGGTTTTATGAGACATAATTTTATTAAAAATTTCCGATCTTTTTTTGACAACCTGAATTGCTTTGACCCCAATTATTGGTAATTCAGCCTGTTAGCCTGGCCATTACAATGTTTCAAAAGACTGAATGAAATGTTTTGTGCTAAGTTGTATTACGAGCCGTCAGGGGTGCCTTATACTATGGCTCCATCTGTAGATGTCTATTATTTCCTCTTTGTTTCTTTCCTAAACTTTTTCTAAAGTGATGGTAGCATCTGCTTCAAGTCATTTCCTTCTCCCACCAATTTACAGAATGAGTTAATGAACAGTAGGCACTATTTATTGTTTTCAGGATGACACTTTTGCTTCATAGATCACATGTTCTGCAATTAAAATTGATTTTACTGTCTGATAAATGTCTGACCTAGGGTAATACAGGATCTCAGCTGAGACGCTAACTGCAGAATGCGAAGGTCAGCTTGTACTATAGATAGACAACTAAAATATGCTTAATAATTTCCTGAGGGGGATTGATCAAAATGCATTATTTGATCTCCATCTCCTGCAGTTGAGCTGCCAACCACATTGAAGTTTCCTATTGATTTGAAAGTCAGGCAGTCATATTTATGTGTTGTGTTAAAGCTAGAGATTGTTTGCCTTTACTTCTGTTTATGAGTCATGTCCGGAGCTGTGGTTTGTCTAGGATGCATACATGTCTATACAGAGAGGCTGTTTCTTGCCCATTTTCACAAATTTGCTTAAAGGACAGCTCCACTCACATAATACAAAAATAGATTGCCTTAGTAAATAAACTGTAATTTTAAGCAATGTTCCAATATGCAATAGTTTAAAATGTGTAATGACTTAAAAGTTATTTGCACATGGTGGATACAAGCCAGGGCACTCTCTGCAAAGAGTTTGTATGTTGTCCCCCAGATTAAGTGAGTTTCCTGCATATACTCAAGACCTGCTCCTCGAGCCATCC
Organism: Xenopus petersii; assembly: GCA_038501925.1. NCBI lineage: Eukaryota > Metazoa > Chordata > Amphibia > Anura > Pipidae > Xenopus > Xenopus petersii. The sequence continues at coordinate 228,656,845 of CM076672.1, forward strand.
CTACTGGCCCTGCTGTTGAGGGGAAAAAAGTTAGGTTGTGGTAGGGGGGCAGTTGAAGGGGAGGGTTGCAGCTGAGGCATGGGGATATTGTAGGGGGTTTGCTCCCTGGGCAGTGGAGTGTGGGGTCCTTAACATGGCAACCCAAGGGAACGCCAGTCCAATGCTGTCTCCAGCCAAGATTCCAGTTTCAACAACGTATTGAGTGTTCCGTGATTTCGAGAACTGTGAAGAAGGAGAATCACAAGGCTGCTGTATAATGCCCATTAGGACAATAATCTGCTTGTGTTACCAAATTGCCAGATTAGTGGTTGACCATATGAGGCTGACTAAAATGTTCAGAACTTTGGCTCAAAACGAAAGCATGTAGTAGATATGTGAATGCATGGTCCAATGAGTTCCAAGGGCATTCCGCTTTTTTCCACAACCCCATCAATATCTGCATATTCCTGATCAGATATTAGCTGGCAAAAATGTTCATACACAAGGGCGTTGCATGGATTTTAAAAAATAACTATAGTTACTATTATTATGGTACTGGTTTAATGCACTCCACTTATTAATGCAATATATCCATTTTGCTTGTTTGTTGCAGGCTCAGTAGTGTTCCTGGGCAGATACACAAACACTGCTGAATAGATTACTTACAATTAGAACTGGCTTTCTAATGGCTTATTATGACCATTCCCCAATCAGTGGCTTAGGAAAAACGCATTGCTTACCACCATCTTTGCTTTTGCCTCCAGTGGCCTCAAAGTAGGAGCTTGGAGGCAAGTGCTGGAAGCATAAAGGAACTAGAGTACTGCCAACAGTCCAGATGGGGCTAACAAACAGCAAATAATAACACCTATTTTCCACAAAGTATAGCACATATGAATTGACAATCATCTTAATACACTTCCAAACACCTCTGACACTGCACAAGGGAAGAAACAACACAAAATAGGAATAGATCTTTTTAGGCTTGTGGATAAACAAATCTAAATCAGGGCAAGCAACATGGATTCATCAGTTAGAGATGTCAACTAACCTTAGTTTGTCTTCTTTCTAAATCAGTGACACAGCTTGAGTCGCAGTTCCAAGAACCTTTGGGACAGCAAAAAGGAGTTCATCTCAAAACGGAATTGACCTTCTTGCTTGGTTTCCTGGCAGTAGCGTACAGGGCCGGAACTAGGGGTAGGCAGAGTAGGCACATACCTAGGGCGCAAAGCTGGAGGGGCACCAGGCACATACCTTCCATGCTGCCTGCCTACCCCTAATTCGATCCGTTCGCAGATGCGTGCCAGTGTTCATTAGGGCATACACGCTAGCGTCCATTTGCATATGCGTGCCAAGTCCGTTCACGCGTGCACACGTCTGTTCATGCATGCGGTAACCAAGTCAGCGATGCGGCCAGCCAGGTTGCCTGGGGCGGCTGGCTGGGCCCGGCTCTGGTAGCGTACCTCAATATTAATGGGCCTCACAGCAAATTATTTTCAGGCCCCCAAAGTACCTAATGGTTGACTTGTTTTACCAATATTTATTGAAATTGTATATGAATTAGGGTCTCATGGGGCCCGTATACCTCCTGGGCCTCCCTGAAGCTGCAGGGTCTGCTTCCTCAGTAGTTACGCCCCCTGTTGCCAGGTTATTCAGGTATACAAGGTCTTAAAATGCATAAGTGGAGCATTATCACCCCAATAACATTGTTAGTTGACATCGCTGATCAACACAATAGGAACACATCCTACTCCATCTCTTTCCTTTTTATAATGTAAAGATGAAGTTATCCAGCAAGTCTAATGTAGGGTGAAACCTTGTACCATCATGACTCAGTGGTTTATATATGACATGATGCCATTGACTCAATCAATGAGACCACTAACAATCCGGGGGACAGAATAACAAGTGTCCATATAAGAAACCATTTATAACCTTGGCTTGTTAAATTCTTGATATTTTTGTATTGTGCTATTGTAATGCACAGACTAATATGCCGGCTCTCACGCAGACTATTAAAGATTCCAATTATAAATAAGGAGCTGCACATTTGCTCTGAGATGTCCATCTAAGATGTGTGAATGTTCTTAGCCCATTAAACAGTAGAGTACTTTCTATATATTATATATACCCAGGAGCATGAACTTAGAGACATCTAGCAACACACACAACATAAACACGGCTAATATGCTGTCAGGAAATGGAAGACACATCCAGCCACTTTTCCCCATTGCTATTTTTGTATAACGATAACCTTTAGTTACTATACCATTTAATTTGTGCCTATTTTTAATAGTTTCTGGGAGATTGTTGGTTTAGGTATATATATATATATATATATATATATATATATATATATATATATATATATATATATATATATATATATATATATAGTTACATTCAATTTACGCCTTATCTCTTTCACTTTCATTGCTAATTTAACCACAGACAAGAGTGTACCCTTTCTAATAAAGAGTAATGGATCCTGAATTGTCCTGTAGGACACTAGCACCATTACATGGAGGCTGATTTATCAATTTTTGAACTCAAGGTTCTTCAAAATCCATTCCCAAGAACAAAACACCATTAAACTCAGTTGATTTTTTTTCCTCTATATACCAACAGTATATAAAAAATGGAATGACTGTGTTAATTCACAAAAAGAAAAAACGAATGAGCATTGCACTTTTCCAATTATTTTTGAATAGCTTAAATGTTGAAAATACACCTCCCATTGACTTCTAAAGAAACTCGACGTTCTGTAGGAATCAACATTTTTCATGTGAAATAAATCATTTTGAAAACACTATATTAAAAATATTAGAATTTACTAATTTACAGTCAAATGGTAGCAAAAAGCTGAATTTGATTTTTTAATAAATCAGCCCCTGGGCATATAACTAGAATTCCTGCCCTAAATCATCTGCTCCCTTCTTTGCATAGAGTTTTCAGGAAAATGAAAACAAAGTTATTCAGATGACTGTATCTCCTTAAAGGAGAACTAAACACTAAAAATAAATGTGGCTAAAAATGCCATAATTTATATAGTGAACGTATTGCACGAGGCTAAAGTTTGAGCTTGTCAATAGCAGCAATGATCCAGGACTTCAAACTTGTCACAGGGGGTCACCATCTTGGAAAGTGTCTGTGACACTCACATGCTCAGTGGGCTCTGATTGGCTGTTGCGAAGCTAAGCTTAGGGCTCGTCACTAATTATCCAGCAGAAAATGAGCTTCCCTGGCTGTAATATAAGCTGATGCTACAGGTTTGCTGATTATTAAATTCTGATGCTAATTGCACTGGTTACTGTGCTGCCATGTAGTAATTATCTGTATTAATTACTAATCAGCCTTATATTGTGACATTTCTATTCTATGTGTACTGTATATTGTGAGTGGGTCCCTAAGCTCAGTAAGTGACAGCAGCACAGAGCATGTGCAGTGAATCAGCAGAAAAGAAGATGGGGAGCTACTGGGGCATCTTTGGAGACACAGATCTTTACTAAAGGGCTGTGGTTGCCTTGGGCTGGTACAGAAGCACAAAACATAATGTACAATATTTCTAGCTACTTCTTTAGTTAGGCTTTTCCTTTAAAGGAGTACAACTCCCCAGTGAGCTGGTGCATGCACGCGTGCACTCGCACGGGAGGGCATGAAGGTAGGCAGCCTCTAGGACCCCCCAGCCTAGGGACGCCCATTTAGGAAATCAGTGCCTGTGTATTATAGCTGGAGACATGGGAATACTTTCTGTATGAGGACAGCTTTTTACTGGAGGTCATCAATGAAATGCGAAAGAATCAACTGCTGGTCAAAATAATGAAAAACCATGGAAATAAATGAGTTCTTAAGATTTTTTTTGAATTACTCTTCCTTTAACTGAATAAAAAAGTAACTATCTTTGGGATTGTGGAAGGTCTTTGGTAAGTCTTCAGAAATACATGTGCGGCTTTTGCAAGAGATCATTTCTAAACTGATGCTTTACTTTCTATCATCGAACCTTCTTTATATTCCTTGAGCATTTCTCTAAAGGTTAGCTGTTCTGGGCTGTAAACAACTCTGCCATCCTATTAAATCTAACCTCTGAAACATGTATAGATTTCAAATATATGAGGTCGGAGTTGTATTAGAGGTTAAATTGCATCCAAGAGCAGAATGAGCAAGGAAATGACACATTCAGACTTACTGATGAACAGACTTTGTATAAATTGGCTAATGATGTTCATGTGGCAATGGCAATACAATCCAACACATGGCTGGCTTAATGCTTAACCATTTGTGACTACGGGTGCTTAGGTGTTGCGGTGACCTCAAGAACATCTATTTACAAAAAATATATATTTGTGCTTGGCTACAACATTTAGAACGTGAACACCCCAGTTATATCGTTCTTCTATTTTTTTTTTATATTAGTAGCAATTAGAAATCCAGGATTTGGTTTTGGATTCGGCCAAGATTCGACCTTTTAAAGCATGATTCGAATTCGCCCAAATCCAAGTGCGTGGCTGAATCCAATCCAAATCCAAAAAAATCATGTCACTTTTCTTCACACAAAAAAGAAGTAAATTTTTTTTTCCCTTTCCTCCTTGTTTCCCTAATTTAGATATGCAAATTCGGGATCAGATTCTGTTCAGTATTTGGCCAAATCTTTCACAAAGGATTCGTGATTCAACCAAATCCTAAAATAGTGGCTTTAGTGCATCCCTAGTAGTAAGTATAGAGAGATCTTAGCTGACATATTGCATGGTAGGGATGACTGGTAGAGATTTAAAGTAAAATTTGCGCTTTCACCAGATTTTTTTTCTAAATCCATACTTCAATTTTGCCATGTGGTCTGTTTTGCCAGGAAAAAAGTGCCCTGTGTCAAGATTGACCTAAGCAATATAGACAAATCCTGATTCCAACAAAGATGATTATCCCAAGTCCCAAGAGTTGTTAAAATTGTGTTAATAAAAAGAAAGAAAGGACCAAATTTTAGAGCGCGCGGCACACACTTCCGGGAAATATATAAGGGGCTTTTGGGCATGGCAATGGGCATTTCCCATTGTTAGGTCTAATTTTTTAGTTTCTGGGTGTGAGTCTGTCTTGTTTGATTCCGGTTTTGATCCTTGCTTGCCTGACTATTCTTTGAACATTGCCTGTTCCAACTCCGTCCTGATTGACCTTGCTTGAACTCCACCAGTACCAACCCCAGCCTGCCTGACTACACTTTTCCTGAATTGTTGCCTTCCGTCCAAAACCTTGGAAACTCATGTGACCTTTGCTTGTTCAGAACTCTTGCTTGGCTCCTCTCAAGTCAAGACCTAGCGGCATCTGAGTAGCTGAGGGCTCCTCCCAAGGTCAAAGGCGGCTGCTACAGGAGGAAGATTGAGCCGTGACCAGGGAGCTTAGCACTTGTTCTGGATTTAGGGAGCAGTATGTGACATTTTATTTTCCTCCTATGTGTCCAGTTTAAATTAAATGTCTATTTCTGGCTAAATCAATATCAAACATGTACAAATTGTCAAAAGAATAGCGCTCTATTTTCAGGCTGTTGTTAGCACATCAAAAACTATTTTAGAACTGTTGTAATAGATTCACTTTTGCTTACATTAAACAATTGTAACTGATGACAATTGAATGAGATATGATGATTTTTTTCTGTTTAGATTTAAAAGAATCATTTCATTCCCTCTCTCACTAATTTGTATATTGGTGATTAAACATTGTTCCAAATAAAAGATTTGGAGAATGATTACTAGAAAGACAGTCAGAATTGAAAAAAGCCCAGCGGGGGCCATAGCATTGCCTGTAAGCTTTTAGGTTAAATAAATCACATATTCACAACTTAAAGGAAAACTATACCCCCCAAACAATGTAGGTCTCTATTAAAAGATACTGAGTAAAACAGCTCATGTGTAAAACCCTGCTTCATGTAAATGAACCATTATCATAATAATATACTTTTTTAGTAGTATGTGCCATTGGGTAATCATAAATAGAAAATTGCCATTTTAAAAAATAAGGGCCGCCCCCTGAGATCGTAAGATTCACTGTGCACACATACAAACCACATGTAAGGTCACATGAGCCAATTAACAGACAGAGTTCTGCCTTTTGCTTCCTCACTTCTTCCTGTTACAGTTAGTGTTGTAGTATTTCTGGTCAGGTGATCTCTGAGGCAGCACAGATAGAGTCACGAAATGGTGGTTCAAGGCAAGAGATGTAAAAGGGCAATATTTATGTAAATATATATTCCAGTTTGGTAAGATTCTTTAATATGTCATTCAATTTGATATAAACTATCTGTTGCTTAAGTATTCAGTTTGGGGGTATAGTTTTCCTTTAAATGTACCACTTGATCATTTTACATGGTTATGTCTCCAGTGCAATGCTGAGGACCCTTAGGGAGCACCTACCAACACTGCAAGAGCACCGGTCTTTTTACTTTTAAGGGTAGAGCATTCCACCCACATATACTGGAGAGCCATAGACACAGGCATTTTAATTTAAATACATAGAGATAATGAACTCTGTATAAACAAACCCCATTCATTACCAAAGGTTTTGAGATAAGTTACTATAGCTTACAATATAATTGTAGACTGGTAACTCTCTGTTCCTCCTCCAACTCTGACTCCAGGAAGTTGGAAAGTGAACGTACAGTAGATTCAATCTATAGTTTTGTGTGTGACATAACAATACACACACTGTAGATATTTCTTAATCAAATAGACAAACTGTATATTCAGCACAAACGTCAGTCATTAAAGTCACGTTGAAACAGGGGGATAACTTCCCTGTTAAAAAAAGTCATGACGTTATTATTCTCCACGGATGAGAAGTAGAGTTTCAGGGTGTTTTCACCCTCCCTTTAGTTCTCCCTAAGAGGCAATAAAAATGATATTTGTTCCCCTATATCCATTTAACCGAACAAGAATTTATTGATTTTTCCCCTCAGTATCATGTATTAACTACTGATTTTAATGAACATAAACAATAGCAAAGGTCTGTCTATTATCAAGTTACACAAAACTGCCACCAACCAACTGGGATATTTCATGCATGAGGTCAATCCATGTAAGCAAAGAGCCAATCAAAATGTTGTCAGCAGTGTACACAACGGGACGGCCACATAAATTCTCAGTGCCCTAAAGCTGTTGCTTGAGTAGATGTTTATTTCCAGTAATTGATGCTTGTTATGGATGTAGCTCTCCCATGCAGGTGAACAGAGGACAACTCATCAACAAAAACGTTTCCCTGTAGTGGTTTCAAATTATATTTAACAAGAATCAATCATCTTGAGGACTTGACTTCTTTTATTCTCTGATTCTCATATGAACCTGAACGGCTAGGAACCAGTTTTAGAAAGATGTTAAATGCATGTAATCATTGGCTGTTTAAACGAAGGGGGGGGGGACAATGGGGCAGATGAATGTATATTTTATAGATTGTACAATTTAGTATATTTCATGAATTATTCAATCCAATCAAAAAGTTTTAGTTTTTTTCCCTATTTCTGGTATTACACCTGCGACTGAGATGATCAATCTTCATACTGCTAGAGTGCTCTGGTAATAGTGATGGGCGAATTTCTCCCATCTTGCCGAAAAATTCATGAATTTCCAGCAAAAAATGTGCGAAACTCGAATTTTGACGCCAGCGTCAATTTTGAAGACCACTTAAATTCATGTAAAGTTTGATGCCAGCATTAAAGTCAATGGGCATCTGAAAAGTGTTGACAAGCAACTTTTTTGACGTGCGTCCAAATTTTTATTTCAAAAGAATTGTGCCTACCGAATTTAATCGCCCGTCACTACCTGACAATAATATTCAATAATTAACCAAATATATAATTTAGGATATAGATAAATAACAAATCCTGCAAAAAAAATATTGCTTAATAACAAACCAAAAAATCCCCAAAAAATTGCAACAACTGAAAACAAGGTCACCTTCAGTTGTCCAGAGTAGAGCTGGATGAATTTCTTCACGAAATTCCTGTGAAATTCGCAAAACAGAGAAAAATTTGTGAAACGCCCATGTCAATTTGCTCCTATTTTGGCACTCGTGTCAATTTTGACACCGGAGTTAAAGTCAATGGGCGTCCGAAAAGTTTTGATGTGCGATGGTTGTGACGCAAGTGACTTTTCCGTTGCGCATCTAAAATTTTGTTGACACTGGCGAATTTTCAGATATTTATTCCCGGTGGCGAAACACATAAATTCAACGCAAATTCGCACCTGCCGAATTTACTCGCCCATCACTAGTCCAGAGCTAGAAAGTAACATGACATGGGAAAAACTGTGTATACGTTTTCAAATTTTTGCTTGCTTGAGTGCTATCCTTTCACCTGCATGGGTACTTAAACAAAACTCAATGGAAAGAAGATTTATGGAAAAGCTTAAACTAAAAAAAATTCTATCAAATTAATGTTGACGAAAACTTGATTGCAATGAAAATCATATTGTTGCCTTAATTTTTGCAAATTTGAAAGAAATTATCGAATAAAATAGTTTGAATGTTGAAAATATAACCCCCACTTAATTATATGGAAGCTCCCAAATTTTTTCATTCCTCTTTTTGATATTATTTCAATACAGAACAGAACTTGAAAATTCTATTTCAAAAAACTTAACTTTTGAAAAAATGGGAGATTCTGTATTTTCACAGTGACTTTTATGAATTGTGAACAAGCTGAAAAATGTTATTTTGTTACACCCACATTTTGAAAAAAAATTCAGATTGCATTTTGTCACAGTTACTTTCTTGAATAGAGGGAAAATGTGATCTTGTGTTTTACTACCAAACAAGGGTTTGATTTCAGTTCAGCTAAAATTCATCTGATTCTGACCTACTGGGATTCTACCAAATACTGGATTCAATTCATCACTAAGAATATTGTTGCTATTACAGTGCTATATGATTTTAGAATATCTAGCTGTGATACCAATCATATATAATATGAAATATAAGAATGTTGCTAAAACTCAAGAAGAATATTTAGTATTCATCCAAACCCCAATATTATGATTGGTGCATTTTTTACTCTTCAATCTATCAATCGCCTAAAGGAAAAATAAAGTATAAATATTAAGAACTTACCTGCAACTAGTACTTTAGCTGTCCGGCTGACTATTGTTCCAACACTATCTAAGGAAGCTTCACACTGGTAAACACCCTCATCCGGCCTGTGGTGCCTGGAGTGGACCACATTCTGTATGAGGAAAGACCCACTGGGGAGTTGCTGTCTTCTTTCATCTATTACCAGATTCAGATAAACTCCATCCTTCTTCCACTTGATTATTGGTGCTCCCCGATCAGATTGTGCTGAGCAGTTCAGTACAACATTACCTCCACGCATGGTAACAGCATCGGATGGTTCAGACAGGAACCATAAGGATGTAAAACTCTTGACCTGTGAACCTAAAAAAATAAGGACAACAAACACTGTTTAGAATACATAGGCCCAACAGAACAGGTTTTTTTTTTTTAATATAGATGACAGTAATAGTCAGCTCAATTGAAATGTACATGACAACTATATTGAAATCTGTTAAGGGTACACTTAGGGGCAGATTTATCAAAGGTCGAGGTGAATTTTTGAATGAAAAAAAAAATCAAATTTTGAGCTATTTTTTGTGTACTTCGACTAGGGAATAGTCCAAATTCGATTTGAATTTGAAAAAAATGTAAAAATTCAAATATCGAAATTTATCATGTTCTGTCTATAAAAAAATTCGACTTCGGCCATTTACCATACAAAGCCTGCCTAATTGCTGTTTTATCCTAGAAAGTTTTTTGGGGAAAAACTTTGAATCAAATTTGATTGATTGCGCTATTCCTTCGATTCGTACAATTCAAATTTGGCTGAATATGGACCTATTCGATCGAAAACGGACCTATTCGTCCAAAACAAACTTCAAATTAATTTTGGTTGGTCTTTTTGATTTAGAATTGCAAAGTATTTTCAATTCGAAATTCGACCCTTGATAAATCAAGGATCGAATTTAGAGTTCATGAGAGTTTGTAAAAACTCGCATAAACTTCCATGAATTCAAAATTCTAATTAAAAATGATCAATTGAAATTTATCAAAAAATTTGAATTGTTTAAACTCGGGTGAATGGGATTGACCTGCAAACTCGAATCAAATTCAAATCAAATTTGATTTGAGTTTTCTCTCCGAAAAAAACTTGATTTTCAGGAAGGCTGCAAACAATTCCAAATTGATCCCAGAATGTCCCCCATAGGCTAAAACAGCAATTCGGCAGGTTTAAGGTGGTAAATAGTTGAATTCAAATTCTTAAAGGGCCAGTACATAATACATTTTGAATTTGAATTTTTTTTAAAAAGCTCAAATCAAATTTTAACTATTCCCTGGTCGAATTTCACTTAAAAAAGTGTGTTAATTAAATTTTCACTTTGACCCTTAATTTAAGATTTGGAGTTCACCACATACTGTAAATGCCCCAACAGTGAAATGATCAACTCCCAAAAGAGTTCTGTTAAAGGTCAAGGCCAAAAAATATATTCTAGTTCCCTCCCTTTTCATCTTCTGAAATTTGGTGAACAAAATAGTTTATGCAATTAGTCTGGGTTCTGATACCTGAAATGAAAATGCTATAAGGAGTACCAATGAGTAAGTTGTGTTTCACCACTAAAAAACAAACAATGTCATGTAAAAAAAAGCTTGTGCAGAAAAATGTCCAGCTGGCATGATGGGCATGAAAGAAAACAATTATTAACTTCTTGAAACTGCTACAGGTATGGGACCTATTATCCAGAATGCTCAGGACCTGGGATTTTCCAGATAAGGGGTCTTTCTGTAAATTGGATCACAACATTACATAAACCCAATACAATTGCTTTGCCTTTAATAATGATTAATTATGTCTTAGTTGAGATCATGCACAAGCTACTGTTTTATTATTACAGAGAAAAAGAAAATAATTTTTAAAATTTGGAATCATCTGATTAAAATAGAGTCTATGAGAGATGAACTTCCTATAAATTGGAGCTTTCTGGATAACGGATCCCATACCTGTACTATGCAAATAAATTGTGTACTAGCTTATCAGTTAATTTAAATTGTATACTTTAATTCGTTTTTAATACACTATATAGTAGGGATGCACCGAATCCAGGATTCGGTTCGGGATTCGGCCAAGATTCGGCCTTTTTCAGCAGGATTCGGCTGAATCCTTCTGCCCTGCCGAATCGAATCCGAATCCTAATTTGCATATGCAAATTAGGGATAGGGAGGGAAATCACGTGACTTTTCGTCACAAAACAAGGAAGTCATTTTTTTCCCCCTTCCCACCCCTAATTTGCATATTCAAATTAGGGTTCGGTTTCGGTTCGGGGGTTCGGCCGAATCCAAAATAGTGGATTCGGTGCATCCCTACTATATAGTAATCAGGATGGTTGAGTAATCACCTGGCCCCCCAATAATGTTTTAGGACTGGTCTCCTATGAATACATTAATTGTCTGCCCTGTCATATCAGGACTGAACACGAGCCAATGAAACGCTATGGACAGATTCACTGTATCAAAGGTTGAAGTGAAAATTAGAATTTCAAGCTAATTTTTGGATACTTTTGACTAGGGAATAGTCCAAATCCGATTTGAATTTGAAAAAAATGTTAACATTTGAATATCGAAATTTATCATGTACTGTCTCTTTAAAAAAATCTACTTCGACCATTTGCCATCTATATACTGCCCAATTGCTGTTTTAGCCTATGGGGGACCTTCTAGAACCTACCTGGAGTCAATTGGTGGGCTTTGAAAAACTGTACGATTCGAATGCGTTATTACTTCGATTCATATGATTTGAATTCAGACTAATTCAAAGGATTACGGACTATTCATCTGCTAAAAAAACTGATTTTTTTTTTAAAGAAATTTCGGTTGGTCTTTTTTAATTAGAATTTTTACGTTTTTCAAATTCGACCCTTGATAAATCTTCCCCTACGAGTTTACACATATAGTTACAGAACATGCTCAAACGCGCGCGCCAGCAGTACAATCTTATTTACAGCTTTTTATGTCCGACTATAATGTTGTTTGTTTCTTGCAAAGGACACCTGCTTCGTGGGAGTCTACTTAGTAATGTGATAAACTAATTTGTACTTAAGACTTACACTTTAATCTTTGTTTTGTTCCCTGCATTCTTAACCAAGGGAACACATTTTCTACATTTGCATGAATTAGCATAATGGCACCATAATTAAACTGTGCTTTGCATGGGACAAGCGAGTCCCTTCAATCTATCTTAATAACTCACAGCGGGAAGGTAGCAAACATCGTCTCTACTTATTGGGGACTCATAATACATACAAACACCCTCACTGAGACTGTGTTGGAAGTGATTTATACCCATCATCAAGGCACAAAAGCCTGAAATTACAAACAGGCTAATAAATATCAATTATCTCAAAGATACATCTCCAAGATGTCCTCGGAGCAAATTTAATGCTCACTGCTGTGTAGAACGAGTGATAGATGCCAAAACAGCTATGTTAGTGCTCCGTACAAACGCTCAGCACTTCTCCCACGGAATATCATCCATTTATGTGCAGCATCTCTGATGGAGACTGTCATACAGAATTCTGTTTCACACAAGACAAATAATAAGCGGCTCTACAAATAATCAAAATGATCTGAGCACGTGTGCTTGAGTTAAAACTGTGGGAATATTCCATTGGGGCTATTTTTGCTCAAGTTTTTTAGTGTGAGTTTTCATGCTTTTTATTAATGCATCCTATAAAAATACTGCTTTAAAAAAAGACACCGAAAGCCTCATTTACCAGTCCCATGTGCCTCTTCCATTCTATTTTCATGATGTCACAATAAAGGGACAGGTGTAAACCCTTCCTCTTCTGTTAGACCAGTGATCCCCAACCAGTGACTCAAGAGTAACATGCTGCTCATAAGTGATGAGCGAATTTATTCGCCAGACATGGATTCACCGCAAATTTTCGCATTTCACCACCTGCGAATTATACAGCAAAACTGCTGCAAGAATTCACAGCTGCAACAAAAGAGTCACATGTATAAAAATTGTTGCGCACGTAAAAAGCATGAACATTGTTATTTTAACGCCATTTGAATTCAATGCATTTGAACAAAAAGTCACTTGTGCAAAATTTTTTGCAGGTGTAAAAGTTGTTGCGTGTCAAAATTATTTTGACGCCCATTGACTTCAATGCATTTTGCAAAAATTACGGTGTTTCACAAATTTTTCATCGAAGCAAAATGGGACAGATTCCCATCACTACGGCTCTCCAACCCCTTGGATGTTGCTCCCAGTGGCCTCAAAGCAGGGGCTTATTTTTGAATTCTTGGCTTGGAGGCAAGTTTTGGTTGTATAAAAACCAGGTGTACTGTCAAACAGAGCCTCCTGTAGACCAACAGTCCTCATAGGGGCTACCAAATAGCCAATCACAGCACTTTTTCTGCTCCATCCAGGAATTTTTTTTTTCATGCTTTGTCTGAATGTTGCTTACATGTAAAAAAGTATGGAGACCCCTATGTTAGAACCTTCAGACCCTTGTAACATAAAATTAACTTCACTTTTTGTCATATACTGAGGGGAAACAATGGTTCTTAATAGTTATACAGGGTAGGGGTTCTTTGTCACTTTCAAGTTTCAGGCTAAATACTTAATCACACGATTACTGCTTTATTGGTGGGTTCCTTATGGTTTGGGTCTGCAAAGTGTTGTGGTATGGCCAAGGATGATATTAATGTTTATGGCAACCCCCTAGGGTGGGGAACTGTTCCTTGTGGTTGGGACTTCGATATGGGCTTGGACCCTTGGTAGTGGGGATCCCCAACCTTTTTACCCGTGAGTAAAATGGTGGGGAGCAACACATGCATGAAAAATATTTCTGGGGGTACCAAATAGGGCTGTGATTGGATTTGGTAGCCCCTATGTGGACTGGCAGCCTACAGGAGACTCAATTTGCCAATACATCAGATTTTATAACCAAAACTTGTCTCCAAGTCTGGAATTCAAAAGTACAGTAAGCACCTGCTTTGAGGCCACTGGGAGCAACATTCAAGGGATTGGTGAGCAACATGTTGGATCAAAGGATTTAAGTTCTGTTCATATCCAATGTTATTTATATAAACTGCGGTCAAGCCAGGCAACTTGGCCACCTACTGTACGTGACACTGCTTATTAAAATAATGTCTATTCTGTGCATATAGCGATGGTTCTATTTGTGTTTCCTCTTATTTGTTTTCCTTTAAAAATAAAACAATTTGTACAATGAGAAATTCATGATCCATGATTACAAGAACAGAAGGGGCTTGTGAGGGTGTAAAATATAGGTTCATTAAAATAACGATTCTGCTCATTAGCAGCATATGGTGGGGACCCAGCTGTGCTTCACTCAGAACATCCTTGGCCACTCATGGTGTTTTGTTTGATTGTCAGGTAAAGGGGAACAAAGTCGACCTTTCTCAGCTGCAAATGCATGTTTATTTGGGCAGGACTGAAAATACCTGGTAGATCATCTCATAATACACAAGTGCTGAGCCTTTGAAGGGGCATTGAACTGCATGGATTTAGATCTGAAGCAATCAGGAACTTCATGCAATTTATTTAGTGATGATACTGAGGCTTAATTCCTCTCTGGCCACTGCTAGTGTTATTTACAAACATTCACCGACTCCAATTTTAATACAGTATGATAATACATTCATCATTTAGGAATTGTATGCAAACAAAAGTCCCATCTCAGAAAAGAATTCTTCAAACTATCAGCATTGGCAAATCACCTTTTGACAGAAGAGAGAAAAAAAAACATGTTGCATATAAAATGATGCCTCCCAATTGCTCGAAAAACAACATTTATTTTTGTACAAAAACAGCCATTAAATAATGATGAGGTTTTTCTTCATGCAGATGCTACGTCCTAGTTATAAACTGAAATACTGCAGTTTTTTTAAGTAGGGCCAGAAACATATGAATTGTAATAGTATGAACTGGAGAGATGGGGCTATGGCTCATGTATGCCTATGATTCCTGATCTGCCCTATGGGTTGCTTATGTTATTGCCTCAGCAGGTGATAGTACACACTCATATATTTCAAATATGCAGACAAAATATGTGTTGTGCATGATAAGCTACATCTTACTATATTGTCCAAGGGAAACAATAATAACAGACCTTTTAACTCTCACAGATTTATCAGGAGTCATTTGTATATCTACTCCCGCTGGGGTGGGATGGAACACGTTCATGGCATTTCATTGAGGAGTCTATAAACTTCCAAATATCAGGACCAAAAGGTTGATGATGTCTCTAAACTTTTAAAGGAGAACAACTTTAAAGGAGAAGGAAAAGCTTAATCTCTGGAGGATTCCAATTGGTTGTCGCCACCAAGCTCAGTGGTTGCCTGAGACCCTGGGATGGTGCCTCTGTTCATTAACTGCACAGGCACAGGGTACTACTGCAGCAGAGCCCCATTCCCCCCTTCTTCTCTCTCTTAAGGATCCCTCATAAAGGGAACCAACAAAGAAGATGATCCTCTTACAGCAGTAGATGACACTCCTACAGTAGTACCCAGGGCATCGGACCATGGTGAATATGCCTTTCATTCTCCTTTAAAGCTGTTCTTCTTTAAAGTTATTTTAATGCTTCCCATTTTCCTTGGAGTGGTGTTGATGCCAGCAATATGCTTCAATTACCCGAAGACTCATTGGTTCTTATGAATAAAATACATGACTCAGAAGCTCAGATTGCTGGGTCACAGACTTGGAGAAACAGATAGGGAACTCTTGGCTGCAGTCCTGAATTGAAATCATCAAGATTAGCATTAAAGGGATACTGTCATGGGAAAAAAATTTTTTTCCAAAATGAATCAGTTAATAGTGCTGCTCCAGCAGAATTTTGAGCTGAAATCCATTTCTCAAAAGAGCAAACAGATTTTTTTATATTCAATTTTGAAATCTAACATGGGTCTAGACATATTGTCAATTTCCCAGCTGCCCCAAGTCATGGGACTTGTGCTCTGATAAACTTCAATCACTCTTTACTGCTGTACTGCAAGTTGGAGTGATATCACCCCCTCCCTCCCCCCCCCCAGCAGCCAAACAAAAGAACAATGGGAAGGTAACCAGATAGCAGCTCCCTAACACAAGATAACAGCTGCCTGGTAGATCTACAACACTCAATAGTAAAAACCCAAGTCCCACTGAGACACATTCAGTTACATTGAGAAGGAAAAACAGCAGCCTGCCAGAAAGCATTTCTCTCCTAAAGTGCAGGCACAAGTCACATGACCAGGGGCAGCTGGGAAATTGACAAAATGTCTAGCCCCGTGTCAGATTTCAAAATTGAATATAAAAAAATCAGTTTGCTCTTTTGAGAAATGGATTCAGTGCAGAATTCTGCTGGAGTAGCACTATTAACTGATGCGTTTTGAAAAAACCATATTTTCCGATGACAGGATCCCTTTAAAGATCTATAATTACATGTGGATAAACATGATGCTGATTTAGATTTGAGCAGCTTCTTCTTCTTCCATGACAATGCCCAACTTTTGGCTTTTCTTTTGGATGGAGAACAGTGGAACAGTAGTGGGCATTGCTGTGATTCTAGCTTCAGATCCATCAAGGATAAGAGTTTGTATAGTGTCACTGTATCTATTTCCTCCCACACCCTTTAAGAAGTTGACCTACTATGTGTTATTTAAATATGATGGGGCCAATAGATTGTAAGATGCATGGAGGGCTGCAGAACCAATATCATCCCAGTGTTATCATTAACAAAAATTGTAATCAATGATTCTATTCTCATATAAAGTCTTTTACAATTTTTAACCTATTAGAAGATTCTAGCTGTAGATACTGTACTTGTTTGAAGTACTAGCTGGAAGGGCACATAGTGAAGTGGGGTGTTTATAATTAGGGATGTAGCAAACTGCCGATTTGGTGTTCCCGAACGCCATTCGCGAACACCGGCAAACAATGCGAACGTTCGCGGACAGTTCGCAAACTTCAAACACCCGCTAAAATCGTTTGATTCGAACGATCGAAGGATTTTAATCATTCGATCGAAGGATTTTCATTCTAATCGAACGATCGAACGTTTTAAAATCGTTCGATTGAATGAAAATCATTCGATCGAATGCTTACAATCGTTCGAACAAATGGAAATCGTTCGATTTTTAGCGGTCGAAGGAATTCGACTGGTCGAAAGGTCGAACGATTTTTATTCGAATCGAACGCAAACTCAAAATGCGAACGTTCCCAAAACGTTTGCGAACATTCGGCGGACGCGAACGGTCGAAGTTCGCGCGAACTAGTTCGCAGGCGAACAGTTCGCTACATCCCTATTTATAATTATAGATGGGACTTATTTAAAAAAATTGATTTTTTTATGTTTATAGCTTAGTTAAATTTAAAGTAGAAAATGTTGATTTAAGAGATACTGTAAAGTAATAAGAAAAACTTGACTGACTGATAACTGCTGTAGGTCTTCAAGTAAGGCACCCTTAAGCTATACATGTCAGTCTGTGTCACTTTGCCTTGAAATATATTTTATTAAGCCAAATGTCATTAAGAATTTCAACTTTTCAGTTGCAAAAGGTAATGAAATACATTAAATAATAGACTGGCAGCAGAGTAATAGTGAGAGTTGTTATTGCAAGGCCACCCATTGGGCCCCCCTTAGGCTTTAGATACAGGCTCATTGAGCAGCTGTCCATTACCAAGTCTTTTTTATAACTAGTTTGACATGTCAAGGGATCATAGCTATGGAAATTTTAACTACATTTTAGTTACAATCAGAGTTGACTATGCATCCTTTATTTTATGAACAAAGAATTGATGGTAATGATGAGATATACAATGACTGAATGTGGAAGAGGAAGACTAATCTGAGCATGCGTTACAGTAACAAGAAAATTAGTTAATTCACAACTAAGGTCCTTCTTTGCCCAACAGGTTTCTACAGTGCTCCTAAATAATACTTAAAGAACCTCCAAATTGGATATCATATAGGGTATCCAATTCATTCTTTATCTACATGGGGCACTAGGTTGTTTAAACAAGATCAGGTTAATTGGTGACCAAATGTGCCTATGTGCAATTAGCTGAAAGAGGTATATTTTTCCAGGTTGTGTTATAGAGTACTTTTGGCTGATGGAAGCTAGAGCAATGACCTCTCTAAAAAAGCTGTTTGATCAATGAGTTACTGGCGTTTTTGGGAGAAAACTCTTAGATTAGAACAGTCCCACATCTATGATTTGTGTAGAAGGCAAATCGCCCCTTGGTTTAAAAAAGCGATTAGGCAGTGCGGCAGGCAGTTAAAATGCTCATTTCATTAAATATATCTCTTTCTATTCCATAACTAGCTTCTGGAATCATTATTTCTGTATTTAGAGCAAAGCAACACAACTAGTGGTCACCAAACGTTTAGAACTGACTAGGGCTCAGCTGACATTATCAAAGTTGTCACTTCATCTGCATTTTCTCTCTCTGAGATCTTGCCTGGTTGAGCTGTTGAAGATCCCAACAGATGCAGAAGTTTGACATATCCTAAGAGGAAATCTCAGCAAAGAGGCAGTTCATTTTCAGAAAGCCTTTGTCATTTATATCAAGCGTGATGAGCCCTGAAGCAACATTTACATGAGAATGTAGCTGTAAAATTTGAATGCAGATGATTTGGTCAATGAGAAAGATATAGTAATAAAGGGTTGGGGAACGAGGAAAGTGAAACAGTGACTGGCCCATATAACAAAATATGTGAGCACACAAGCTTATCCTATAGCTTATGCCTCAATAGAAAGTATCTTTCACACTCTGCAGATGTTCTGGGATACATTCCCTAGCAGGGATCCCCAACCTTTTTTTTACTTGTGAAAAGAGTTGGAGACCAATACAAGCATGCAAAAACTCCCTGTGGGTACCAAATAAGTGCTGTGATTGGCTATTTGATAGCCCCTATGTGGACTGGCAGCCTACATGAGACTCTACATGGCAGTACATCTGGTTTTTATACAACCAAAACTTGCCTCCAAGCCTGGAATTCAAAAATAAGCCCCTGCTTTGAGGTCACTGGGAACAACATCTAAGGGGTTGGTGAGCAACATATTGCTCATGAGCCACTGGTTGGGGATCACTAAGTTAAAAATCCCACAAATGTAAAAATTTGGACACAAAAAATATGAAACCAACTCATGATCCCAAGAGTATCTGCTGTGATCATAAAAACTGGACTACATAAGATACTTTGGTCAAATGCACCTGACTGTTCTACAACATCCTGTCATACCGGTACAAGTATAGTATCCATTACGCAGAAACCCATTATCCAGAAATTTCTGAAATTACCGAAAGGCTATCTCCATTTTAATCAAATAATTTAAATTTTTGAAACTGATTTCCTTTTTCTCTGTAATAATAAAACAGTAGCTTGTACTTGATCCAAACTAAGGTCAAATTAAGTCTTATTGGAAGCAAACCCAGCCTATTGGGTTTATTTAATGTTTATATGATTTTTAGCAGACTTAAGGTACGGAGATGCAAATTATGGAAAGATCTCTTATCCAGAACACCAGGTCTCATGCATTCTGGGTAACAGGTCCCATAGCTGTATCATTGGTTCTCCACAAAATCTGAACCTCCATGCTGTTATGTAAAATTGAATAATATAAAGTTGGATAAAGTTTTCATTTGACAGTGAGGGGCCGATTCACTAACTTCCACGAGTGAAGGATTCGAAGGTAAAAAACTTCAAATTTCGAAGGTTTTTTTGGGCTACTTCGACCATCGAATGGGCTACTTAGACCTTCGACTACGACTACGACTTCGAATCGAACTATTCAAAGTAAAAATCGTTCGACTATTCCACCATTCGATAGTCAAAGTACTGTCTCTTTAAAAAAAAACTTCGACCCCCTAGTTCGCCATCTAAAAGCTACCGAAGTCAATGTTAGCCTATGGGGAAGGTCCCCATAGGCTTGGCTAACTTTTTTTGATCGAAGGATATTCCTTCGATCGTTGGATTAAAATCATTTGAATCGTTCGATTCGAAGGATTTTATCGTTCTATCCAAGGAATTATCCTTCGATCCTTCGATCGAACTATCTGTGCTAAATCCTTCGACTTCGATATTTGAAGTCGAAGGATTTTAATTCCTAGTCGAATATTGAGAGTTAATTAACCCTCGATATTCGACCCATAGTGAATCGGCCCCTAAATGTCTTTCACAACTTTTCAGTACATTCCATTAGGCCAGGCAATGGAGCTATAGAGGTGCAGAGTCACAGAAACACTGTTCCTTTCATTTTGCTAATAGAAACACTTGGGTCAGTCATACCTGCACTGCACATTCCGTTAACCAGACCAAGCTGTTATAAACGTGCAGAGATAACTATAACTACAGTAAAACTCTATTCTCACCACTAAACTGCCGCTCATCACAATTGCCTCCCAGATGGACCATCTCCACCAATTATGTCATCTAATTAAAAATATGAAAAGATACTCCCTTGATTTTCTATAAAGCAGAAAGTAAAAAAAAAAGACCAGAAAGCCAATTAGACTTGAGAAGCTTTCGGCTGACAGTCACTTAATGGCCACTCTTTTATTAGATTTCTCCTGTGATTCATCCGCAGCAGGGAAAACAAATCTGTGGGATTCACCTCAATTGTTGATTAAAAAAGAATCAAGGATATTCCAAATTCAATTATGGACACATTTCTGTTGATTCCCTACTGGCCAGTTTTTGGTTAAGCAACAACTATGAATTCTGTGGAAAAACGAAATATACAGTATATTCCTGCTCGACGCACTGCATGCCGACACAGGGTTACAGTCAATGACCAGGAACCGCAATTATTATTTCTGATCATAACCAGGGATTCGCATCATATGGAAAATTTGGAAGGATGTGGGTAGACAGCTAGAAAACAATGGATTTCCATGTTGAGTTGAGTCTGCAGGCAGCACCATTACAGCTGCGAAGGAAATCAAAGTGAAAGAGATGATTATAAAAAAAGACACTGCTATACCCTTAAACATGCAGAAGGTTATGTTCTTCCAGCAAGTTTTATTTAATGAGATGCTTGTATAAATGCTAAATTGCTGATATTCAAATGTAAAAGGAAACAACCCTCTCTTTCATTAGTAAACACGGTTTAACACATCAACTGACATCCCTCGTATAGAGAATTAATGCAGCTCCGTAATCCTTAATTTGCTTATTTTTCCATCGCTGCAAACCTGCCAACCCTATTATCTGTATGTACAATAAAGGTAAAGCATAATTCTGTAATATTCCTTTTATGCCTTTTCATTTCTGTTCCTGCTTTGCCGATATTACAGTTTAATCACCTGAACAGGAATGAACACTAAATTTAGAGCACATTTAAGATCCACCACTTGCTCCAGATCTGTTTTTTACAACAGTGTCGCTATTAACAGGGCAAGGTGAATGGAATTGATTCACTAGCAAGATTATGTAGTGGTCTGTACTCTATATGCTGTACATTTCTCATGTAAGTATAAGAGAAGGACTAGTAGGATGAAAGGTGAGAGAGTGGCACTAAAGCAAATAGCAACAGTCTTTGTAGGGCCCCTTTATCGCTCAATCTTTGGGAAAGATTAGCAGTAAGTGTGTGAAAGTGTGCATTCCTGTGCTACAGAGTAGAAGTTGAGTACAACAAATAAGTAGAGGTCCTGAGTACAAGAACCAAGGGACAGAGATTGAACTAAGTACAAGTACCACTGGATAGAGGTTGAACTGCCTACTGAGCCATCAAGGAGTAGACTACACTCGGAGAAGAGGATAAATGGAGTGAAAATACCAAGACACAGAGGTTGAACTGAGTACAGAGCCATCAAGGAGTAGAGGTTGACTACACCATGGAACAGAGGTTTAACTGAGTACAAATACCAATGAGTAGAGGCTGAACTGAGTACAAATACTAAAGATAGTAAAGATTAAAATGAGTAGAACCACCAGGGAGCAGAGGTTGAACTGTGTACAAGTATCAAGGTGTAGAGGTTGAACTGTGTACAAGTATCAAGGAGTAAAGGTTGAACTGTGTACAAGTATCAAGGAGCAGAGGTTGAACTGTGTACAAGTATCAAGGAGTAGAGGTTGAACTAAGTACGAGTATCAAGGAGTAGAGGTTAAACTGAGTACGAGTATCAAGGAGTAGAGGTTGAACTGAGTACAAGTATCAAGGAGTACAGGTTAAACTGAGTACAAGTATCAAGGAGTAGAGGTTCAACTGAGTACGTGTATCAAGGAGTAGAGGTTCAACAGAGTACAGCCACGAGGAGTAGAGTTTGCACCACAAAGAGCATAGGCTGAACGCAGTACAAATATCAAAATGGTGCTTATATGCTTGTGCTCATAAAGTTCAAAATCCATGGCAGGTCTTGGAGCTCATTTATTCCAGGGGCACAGCTTGTAATGCCTCTGCCTGGCTGTACAGTCTTGTGGGCAATTTACCAAATGCTTTCCCAAAGAGTTCTGTCTACATACACTGGCTGCTTTGGTTTGAGATACTTTGGTTGTTTCAGCTATTTACAGTAAGGGTGAAGTTAGCAAGTTTTTACACACAGTTTAATTACAGTACATATTTACTCTGCAATATATGTAAAACATTTCAATGGATTCTGCCATCCAAACAAATAGCCAGAACAAGAGAATGTGGCAAACACAAGTAAGTATGGTCACTAGCCAATCAGCCTAGAGTACCAACTAGTGCATATAACCTGGGACTCCTCAGTAACTTGTGCTGTTTATGCTTGGGATGGAATCAGTCTGTGATGGCATCATCCCTTTTAAGAGCTATTTTCCTACTGGAGTTTAATTTAAAATAAAAATAACAACAACTTTATTATTTCCGTCACGCTGACAAGGATCAGGCAATGTACTAGATAAGAACAGGCTGTCAAAATAATATGTCTAAAGTGTATATTCAAAGTCATATTACTGGCTTCTGCCTTTTTCATCGCTGCCTTTAAGATGAGGATCAGAAACAGCAATCACTTACTTGACTACATGTTTCTGACAGGGAGGATATCAGTAGGTCAAGTGAACATTGAAGGACAGTAGGTTTAGATATGAAGTGACGGAGAACATCTCAGAAGCTCATCCCTCATAACTTAGGGATTGCAAGCTGTTGTGATATGAAACTATACCTTATTTTGTTAGCCACTGGTTCTAGGAAGTCCATGTCTCTCTAATTTTATTAGGGTGTTTATGACTAGAAACCCCCATAATGCTAAACAGTGACTGAATGATAAAAGAAGGGCATGCTCCAACTATAGCTCATACCAGCAGGTGTTGCTGCCATGTATTTCAATGCCAAACGCATCAGCATGGTTAATTTCTTATGCATGAATGCTCCATGCTGTTAGCACCTGTTCTACTGACAGCATTCGTGGTACTTCCCCTTTGATATAAATGAGTTGCCTAGAAAATTCAGAAACATTTCTTTGGGTTCCAATCTCAACTGCTGTAAATATACTGTATGCCAAGTGCAGCACACTGATCCCTTTTGTTAATATCCCTGAAGTTCAGTTTTGGGTTCTAAAAAACTTTAAAGCATTTGAAGCCTTTATACTGGATAGTATCAGCTGCCCTTATGCTGACTCAGTATATACTGTACAGTGTACGTTTAGACTTACCCTTTTCAATATTTGTAATCTAATGTATTGTAACCTCGCTATTTTGTGCATCATCTTAAACTCAATCTCCTAGCTAGATTTTCATTGGAGCTGAATATATCAGATGAGGTCATCTTGGAAGACTTTGATGACCATGTATACTTGTCTTTACTGTGTTTCCTATGTATAAAAGTTCTTATTTTGTTCAGGAAGAAAGTCCATATATCCTTGACTGCCAGCATTTTGGTCAGCCAAGTAATTTATTATCAAGTTAATCTGTTAATCTCTAACCTGAGTTGGCAGTTCCTTGACACTTGTATGGGGCCTTTCTGAGTGCCTGCCGGATATCTATCAGGTAAGTGAGACAATCTTGCAGGACAAAGGCCACCTTTCCTAAGCCTGTAGTATGATGAGATAGTTGGATCAGATGATGCCTATTTGGCGCAACATGTGGCTAAACTGGGCAAAGATCCACTTTTTTGGTGACCTCACTGAACAAGAAACATTTTCAGCTTCTTTACACTAGAGCAAAACTTCTAGCAGTAATTGGGGCTGGACAAATGGAACTTGGAAACTCTTGGCTCAATAAGGTACAGTAGCTTCACAATGGGTCAATCAACCATCCTTTAGTTTATAGACTAACCCAAGCATGGCACAGCTTTAACTCAACTATGCAAAACCACACAATACAATGATAAGCACCAATGCCATCTCCCATCTACCAAAAAAACACATTTTCCCCTCATGAAGGATTAAATATCTATCTGTGTGTGGGGTGGGGGGAGATACTATTCCCTAGAAAGAACTCAGTATATACTTTAATGTCAACTTGTGTAATTATATAAGAACAATGCACCAATGAGGGTTGGTAAGGGTGGAAGTATATATTTACATTTCCTTAATCTCAGGATAAAATCCTTATTAATAGCGGATTTGCAATTTTGATAAGAGTACACAAATCGAATATTCCCTTTCCCTCCCGCTAAGCTCTCTGTTAAGGCTTAGGTAACAATGAACAGTTTGGCATAAGCTGTTCATTAAATACAAAGATATGACATTCAAGGATTCTTAACGCAAAGATTCTTCACAGTCTCCAAGCGTTCACATGGCATTTCTTTGGGCGGATTGAAAAAATTGACATTTTTACTTTAATAATAGTACCTGTATTGCATTGAATGCATTTTATGTAGAAACTAATAGAAACAGAAATGTAGGAGGCTTTTCCCCTTCCTTCCTACCCACCCACCCGGCATTAAGGAGTTTAATCCCATTACATGAAGATATAATTGTCGGCGGCTTAGAAATCAGACAGTAGAAAATGCAAATTCAGTTTGTGGATTTAGTAAAAAAAAAAAGAAATAAAGGATTTCCATTAGTGGGAAGTCTTTGTTGAGCGCTTGTACTGTCCTTTTCTCTCATTTATCTGCACAACGTGATTTGGCAAACAGAGAAAAGGGCACTCTGCATTATCAGCCGCCCGATGGAGGTCTGAAACAAGCCTTCCCCACAAGTCACACATTGTTCCCTGGGATTTCATTCTCTGTCTTCTTGGGAAATATGACAAGAATTCACAATGTATTGATGCTGTTGTATTGTCAGGGCAGGATCGGACTGGGCCGGTGGGACACCGGGAGAAAACCCGGCGGGCCCTGGCGCTCATGGGCACCACCGGCCCAGAACCACTCCCCGATAGCCCCTCATGGGCCCCCTAAAGAAAAAGATTATCAAGCAGCAAGGCACCAGCGTTCGCTCATGCGCATGACGGGCTATCGTTTTCACATGTGCATGCCGAGCCAACATTCGTGCATGTGCACGCCGGGAGAGAGTTTGCCCTAGTGTATTGGGGGGGACACGAGAATTGGGGTGTCTGGAGGGGGCCCCAGTGATTGCTAGGAGGGCCCTTGTTGTCTCAGTCCAGGTGCATAAGGGTATCTGCCTTGGGGTGTAGCAAAGAACTTTATACTATATTACAACTAGACAGGCTATAATGTATTTGAATAGTCACATTGCTCTTATCCAATGGACTGGTATAGGCAGCACCTGTGTAATTCCACACCGAATGATGACATTATATATATATATATATATATATATATATATATATATATATATAGTGAAAAATGTGCCCCCTATTGTAAAATTGTATAAATATATGATGTCATAGAGGAGTTTCACAACCATTTCAAAGGCCAAGAGCTTTAATACAGGTCATGGAACAGGGGAGAAATATTTATACTAATACACATGTTCTGTCCATTGGGGGATCCTGTTTCTTGTCTGGACAATCAAAAATATTGCAATTAAACTGAGTAAATGGATCCTTTTGTCAACCAGACACCCCCATGTGTATGAGTTTGGAACTGTACTATAGTCAGATTCCCATCCCTGATTTACAGGAGCTACAGATGCACCTGGTCACCATTATTGAAATATTTGCTCTTGTTTCATGTTCTTTCATCAGATGTTCACCTGGAAGGGGTTCAACTATTTGACCCAACAGATACCTGTCCAAACCCAACCAGATTTCAGTTTAATAGGTTTTTATGGCTGCCAACTCAACAGTGGCCATGTTATGGCTAACTTAAAAAGGTTGTTGTTAGTAATATAGAGAGTGATATTCTGAGACAATTTACAATCGGTTTTCACTTTTTATTATTTGTGATTTTTGAGTTATTTAGCTTTATATTCAGCAGCTCTCCAGTTTGCAATTTGCCGCAATCTGATTGCGCGGGTCCAAATTCCCCCAGCAAACATGCATTGATTTGAATAAGAGACTGGAATATGAATAGGAGAGAGCTGAATAGAAAGAGGAGTAATACAAATTAGCAATAACAATACATTTGTAGCCTTACAGAGCATTTGTTTTTAGATGGGGACAGTGACCCCCATTTAAAAGCTGGAAGGAATCCAAAGTAGACGGTAAGCAATTTAAAAGCTATAAAAAATAAATAATGAAGACCAATTGAAAAGTTGTTTAGAATTGTCCATTTTATAACATACCAAACGATAACTTATGTGGTTCTTATGTTCAAAATGAAATAGCAACAATAGGCACATTCCTAAATTCTGGAAGCTGAAATGAAAACGTTACCTGTTTAGTGTCAGAGCCTCTCACTGCAGTTTATTTAAAGGTTTACAACTTTCACATGAACCGTAGCATAAACAAAATTAAAGGAAAAACAATTCTCTGTTAATTAATGCATGATAGATTATAGAATAATGGTAGGTTTCCATTATTGCCATAGATCATACTTCACATAGTTCCTTATTCACCTGGATGGTCTTGTTAATTCATAACAGTGAAAGCCGCCATATTGTACCTCAACTCATCAGCTTATTCAAGGATTGTATTGAACCACTGAGCAATGGCGTTCAACAGCATCATGAAAGAAACAATGTTTCATACAGCACTAGTTTTACCAGTGGTGTAACTAGATATTAATGGGCCCCGCAGCAAATAGTTTTACCCTACAATGTGTTCTTCACTGTTAGCTATGTATAATAGATGCATTCTTCATCACAGACACTAGAGGGACCTTCAATTCTTTGAAATAAGAACTCATTTAACTCTACCAGTTCCCCCGAGTCTGTAACTGAAGTCTTTTAAAATGCCTGAGGCTTTGAGGATTATAAATAAAACCCATGTTAATAAAAAAAAAGCTCCTTCTGAGATTATTATATTATTCCTCCATGATTTGCCCATTCACACTGATTTACTTCAAATGCAATTGTTTAAATGTTCTCACTGTAAATATGATTAGCTCCTTCCATTGTGCCACTCATCTGTGTATTATGTCAGGATTGCCCAGTTTCCTAGTGCTGTCACTGCCAGACTCATTCTCTGTTATACAGATAACTAGAATCTCAGCTGCCATAAAGCAGGGCAGGACTGCTGCTTACAATGGGGATCAGATAGGATCTGTGCAGCCACTGGGACAGAATGCTCTGTTATACAGATAGCTAGAATCTCAGCTGCCATAAAGCAGGACAGGACTGCTGCTTACAATGGGGATCAGATAGGATCTGTGCAGCCACTGGGACAGAATGCTCTGTTATACAGATAGCTAGAATCTCAGCTGCCATAAAGCAGGACAGGACTGCTGCTTACAATGGGGATCAGATAAGATCTGTGCAGCCACTGGGACAGAATGTTCTGTTATACAGATAGCTAGAATCTCAGCTGCCATAAAGCAGGGCAGGACTGCTGCTTACAATGGGGATCAGATAAGATCTGTGCAGCCACTGGGACAGAATGCTCTGTTATACAGATAGCTAGAATCTCAGCTGCCATAAAGCAGGACAGGACTGCTGCTTACAATGGGGATCAGATAGGATCTGTGCAGCCACTGGGACAGAATGTTCTGTTATACAGATAGCTAGAATCTCAGCTGCCATAAAGCAGGACAGGACTGCTGCTTACAATGGGGATCAGATAAGATCTGTGCAGCCACTGGGACAGAATGCTCTGTTATACAGATAGCTAGAATCTCAGCTGCCATAAAGCAGGGCAGGACTGCTGCTTACAATGGGGATCAGATAGGATCTGTGCAGCCACTGGGACAGAATGTTCTGTTATACGATAGCTAGAATCTCAGCCATAAAGCAGGGCTGCCGTATGAAAGCCAACAAAAGTTTGCAGCTCCTATACTAAGACTTCAGATTTAAACAGACGATAGAGCTGTGTCCATGAGTAAGAAGTGCTGGTGCTCCATGTATTGAGTTCACAATACTGCACAGTCCATTTCCCTTTGCACAATAGGCAAAAATCACCTGTGTTTAATGTGAATAAGCATCACTCCGCCCCACCCGCACTTCTGTAGACGCTGCAGTCATAGATAATTGTATTTTTTAAATCTTTTCAATTTAAATTGTACCTTATCCTGAACAAATCAGGCCCAATGCTCATGGTTTAGCGATGAAGTGAAATACCACCAGGTAATATTTAAGCTAAATTATCTGCTTCGTATACCAGGGAGATCTCACAGTTTCTGCATGTTCCGAAGCTCCAGCAATGAGCCGTGAATTTCTTACAGAAAAGAAACAAGAAATGGAGAGAAAGACGAGAAAAACACTAAGAGTATGATGAGGCAGCAATGATCTATATCCTCGGGCCAAAGAAGGAGATGAGACAGAGAATGTCTCCCAGAGATTCATTCACTGATACAGAACAGAAGTGTCTCTGTGCAGAGCAACAAAAGAAACTCAGCTGGGGATTGTGACTCAGGTGGTGGACATATAATCCACCTTCCAGCAGATGGGGGCAAGGTAGCACCCAATTACAGGCTGTCTGTTGGTCTAACGTGGATTAGGAGAAGCTGAAGTCTGTCGCTACAATGGGGAATTAATGATAGTAATTAGGAGCCACACCCTGAACAATTTCCTTCCTAATTACAGTTGAGGTGGATGCCATGTATAATCATAGAAGGGCTCCAGTTAGATTCAATTTTTCTTTTCATATAAATTATTTTATTATACTATTTAGAGTTTATTTTATTCAATGATATATATACAGTATATATATATATATATATATTGATTTAATGGCTGACCCAGTAAAATATCAGTGGGTTAGCAAATCTGTAGATAAACTGCAATGCTCTGAAGCAGACAAAGGTGGCCATACGTGAGTCAATAAAAGCTGGTCCCCAAACTTTTTAACCTGTGAACCATATTCAAATGTATAAAAGAGCTGGGGAGCAACACAAGCAACTGGGGTTTGCTATTTGGAAGCCCCTATGAGGACTAGTGGCCTACAGGAGGTTCTATTTGGTAGCACACCTGGTTTTTATGCAACAAAAACTTGTATCTGAGGAATTCATAAATAAGCACCTGTTTTGAGGCCATTGGGAGCAACATCCAATGGGTTGATGAGCAACATGTTGAGGAACACTTCTCTATACCAAGTCAGCAGCTTATAGGACCATGTATTTATCTATCCAAAGGCCTGTCTGGCTGATATTTAGCTGAGATTGG
Organism: Xenopus petersii; assembly: GCA_038501925.1. Classification (NCBI taxonomy): domain Eukaryota; kingdom Metazoa; phylum Chordata; class Amphibia; order Anura; family Pipidae; genus Xenopus; species Xenopus petersii. The sequence continues at coordinate 228,686,417 of CM076672.1, forward strand.
TCAGGTTAGAAAATCCTGTTGGATTGACCACATTAATATAAAAATTTACCTGTTGCTGGTAATTTAAATTTCATATCATTCCCTTAACTTATTCAACTGTTATGCCATTGACCTGCCCATTTAAGCCCCACATCCAGCTCTCCTGATCTTTCCAGTCCTACCCACCCTACTCTCTTGACATGGCCACCTCACTGCCAACACTATAGGCTATTAATATTTACTAGCAAACATGGCAACCCTAGCCACCCACATTGGGCAATGATGTACTTAGTTGACCCCACCATACAAGAAGATATTCCCTTTTATGCACTTCTTAATGCCATTAGTAGTGATGGGCGAATTTATTCGCCAGGCGCGAATTCACTGGGAATTTGCGTGATTCGCCGCCAGCGAATAAATTCGAAACACCCAAAAATTCGCCCGGGCGCTGGCATCAAAAATTCTCAAATTTTTCGGCAAAGCGAAATGGTGAAAATTTGCCCATCACTAGCCATTAGCTTCTTTAGCGCAAGTAACCAAACTTTTAATCCATTAAACTGCACAATGTACCAGGTTTGCTGGGTACTGCCATTGCACAAGGACAAGGAGAAAATTACATTCTTATTATTTTTGAACTCTGTCTTAAAAAGTTATCTTGACAAAAAGATGACATTACATAACCAAATTAATTTTCTGTGACACCAGAGTATGTAGAGTTGAAAAGGGAGAAAAGTCCAATACAGAGGCATAGTGTAAGTCCCCCATTGATGGCATTTAAATTAAGTGAATGTTGCTTACATTTCAGCAACTGTTAGTAAATCAGGCCTGAATGAGGCTTGAAAAAGTGTAGCACAACAATAGGCAACTAGAGAGTAGCTCCACATGCTCCCCCAACATTTCCAACAGCACAAAACAAATGCCTCTCTTCCCTGTACAACTTGAACATGGTCAGAGAACCCTTTTGGTATCTGTTTAACAAGTAAAACTGTGGGACCATAAAAATGTTTAACCCCCCCTTCCCCAGGAGAACGAATCATTGTTTCATATCACACAGTACCCAGCCTTCTGGCCCGAGAACAAAAGACCTGAAAGTGAAACAGCATCAAATATTTGGCAATTAGGAAGCAGTGCGAAGTGCTAAACACTCATTAGACATGAGATTATGCAGCCTCACGAAGAGCGTCTGGCGATGTAACAATGCAGTCATGGGATGTTTTTTAAAAAAATTGTTAAATTGTCTATTAGCAACCTGACCCTAAAGAGCTCAGAGTTTAGAGGGTGACAGATACATCCTGCAAAAAGAAAGCTTCTTTGGATGTGTTTGGTTGTTTTGTATTGATAGCATTTATATCCACTGAGGGCTTGTTTATAATCGGGCAGCTCTAAAAGGCCTCCTGGGGGGGATCAGTAGGGGATGCTGGGATTTGTAGTTAAATGACATCCAGGCACTATGACTTTTGCTGATCTACAAATAATAGTGACGCTGCTCGACAGTCTCTTGAATGGACAGTAAAGGTTGAAGGAATTAGCATAGAGATACTGAATGTGCTACTGGAATATGTTTCATCTGCCATATAGATGTTTGCATTACTGAGACAAAAGGGGGTTATTTACTAAACTCTGAACGCAAAAATCATGAAAATCTGACTCTTAAAAAATCACAGATTGTTCGTATTAAATCCAGAGGATGGAAAAAGTCAGAATCACAAAAACCGGCATCTCAGACCTGTCGAGGTTGCAAGCCAATGGGAGAAGTCCCACTGATTTTTTGATGTGGGCTGGGTTTCGTGCAATATTTGAAGTTTTCAGTGAAAAATCTGAAAAAATCACGAAAATCTGATAAAAATATGGAAAAATCGCGAAAATCTAATTTTTTTTCCCCGCAAAGCAAATTTTAGGAAAATGTAATAATAAATAAGCATAAAAATCCCGAACGGATTTGATCGGAGTTTGTAGCAGAAAATATTGAGATAAATTCGGACTTTGATAAATAACCCCCATAATGTCCTCTAGGAAGGGGCAGGGTACAAGCAGATGACAGCAGCCCGGGATTGTCTGCAAACATGAAAACGACTCCGATGGCATAACTTTGCTGAAAGTAGACCCCACATCTTCTAATTGGTGGCAAGTTGCTCTGAGATGCCAAGTCCTAATTCTATTATATATGGAGTTTGTGTTGGCACGGACAATCCAATAGGAAACATTGGCAAGAAACGTATGATGGTAGGATAGCAGACCATCAGCTGCTATATTCTGAACAGTGAAAGGAAAAAATGCTAATTTATTTTTATTTTCCTATAAATATCCAGTAAAGCACAGGGGGGGAGGTTGTTCTTCACAAAGAGCCCCATACATATGCACATTTCTATTGATATCAGTAGAAGCTCTAGTGACCATAGCTACGTCTAAAGGGACTATAATACTAATCAACACATGTGGCAGGCAGAGACAGAGGTGACATGTGGCTTTCACTGTTTAGTTAACATACTTAAGAGTCCTATTGTCTGCACTGAAGTGTCTTCCTATTCTTTCCAATAAGTTCTTAAGTCAGTGCCCTACTTCCAACTTCTCACTCATTAATACAGAAAAGACGCAATCTGTTTCTTTCTTCCATGCCGCCTTGTTGGCCTAACAGTTGGCAAGTACCAAGTCTGTTGACCAATTATCTATTGATAGGTTCTACATCCCTTAATGGTGGGCGTTACAAAAGCTGTCGGGAATAAATTGTTCCCTCGGCCGCAGCTGTCACATGGATGAAGGCTCATGCTATGAGCTTTTGGTGCTAGTTAAAGGCACAGATGTAAGTGGAGCCGTCTGTATAAAATGCAGATTGCATTGGAATAGATCAAGGGAGACTCAAGAAGCCAATAGAAGATGAGAAATTAAATACTACCATCGCTTAGTTAGGGCAAAAATTTTATACCAATTTTCTGAAGAATTATCTGCTTATTTTTTTTCAATCATTTTTTAAAATTGCTTTAACTTTATTACCACTGGGGGTAGATGTATTAACGTTCACACTTAAATTTTGCCATGATTTGGTGGGAGGATTTCTGGGGGATAATTTTTATGGATGGACGAATTTATTCGAACAAGCATGGATTTCTGGCGAATTTTCACACTTCACCAGTGTGAATGTTTTTGCGAAACGGAGGCGTAAATTAGCCATGGAAAATTCACTGTGAGAAAAAAAAATTGTCAAAAATTTTCGGACACCCATTAACTTTAATGCATTTGGACAAAAGAGTTGCGCGTAAAATAATTGTTGCTTATGTCAAAATTGGCGGGCATCAAAATTATTTTGACACCCATTGACTTTGTTTTATAAATTTTTCGGCGAAGTGAAACGGGACAGATTTAGCCATCACTAATCATTTTCCAAAAAAATAAAAATATCTCCACCTAAATACTGCCATTTTTTTTAAGTGATTGTGGGAAAAGGCATTGTTAGAAATGAAGATTCATTTATGAGCATAAATGCAGTTTTGGGAATGCAAATTTAGCAGCCATCAATTGTGCAGGAACTCTAAGTCAACATATGCACCTTGTACGTCTTTGCACCCAATTGAGCACTGCTTTTCCTATTGATGCAAACGAACCCTGAAGCTACTGCCACCTCCAAACCATCTGATAGCTTTAGGGTTCCCAGTGTTCACTGCATCAAAAGAAGCACACATCAATCACCCTTAAACCAGAAATGACACCAACTAGATTCAGAAAACTTCCTATGCAATTGTTGAACATTTGAGAGCAATTGCATTGCATTGGTTGCAATAGTACCAGGCACCACTACCTCTGGTGTCCACAATGATGCTGGAATTGTTGGTAATAAACAAAGTCATTGTGTCTAAGAAAATGACCCCTCTGGAGTCTTATGTGTAGAAGAGCTGGACTGTTTTCATTACTGGACCTTTAGCAGTGAAAGAGTTCTATTACTTTATGGGTTTTGTGGGGTGTGTAGAAATGCTAATAACATTTTGTAATACAATGAATAATTAATAAGAATGTTCCATAGTTATGAATGTTTTGTTAGTGATGTAATTGTTTTACCCTGTAATGAATAAGTGGCCAAAGAGATCATATAAGGATATATAAGGAAGTGACAATGCCATAGATCCTATGGCTCCTAGGTCTTCTTTGATCTACATTATGTTGTGAGTTAACCTATGGTGTCAATCTATGGTATAGCAAGAGCAACAAGAATTGGCAATTAAAGGCTTACATGTCCCTTTCTATTGCTATCTAAAAAGAGGATTAGTCAAGTTCTTCTTACTCTATAATCATCATCTCACCCTATTATCTTCCACTATAATTTTCACCTTGCCCTACTGTTGCCATCCTGCACTATGATCGTCATCTTGACCTACTGTCTCCATCTTGGAGACCTCCTATGGTCCTCACTTTTCCCTACAGTTGGTGTTGAATTGAATATGTACATGTTTATATATCCTTATTGTGTTGTTGTGTCAGACTGGGATGCAGATGGCCCACCAGAAAACCTTAGACCATGGGCTCACTTTCCAGACTATTATTCCTCCTTTCCTCAACCTCTTTATTCTCCTAGTCTTTTATATCTACTTATTATATTCTTCATAAAGAAATAGGGAATGACCATGAAATAGGCTAAATGGTTAGAAGCAAGAGGGCCACTGACACCTGGGCCCACCGGGAGTTTTCCTGGTATCCCGTTCGGCCAGTCCCACACTATGTTGGGGGTCATTTGAGGTTTTCATATACATCTTCTATAAAAATTGCACAAATACTTTATATATTCCAGACATATATAAATATTATAGCGCCTTTGTCAATCTTTTATAAAGCAATGTCATCTTCGTTTAGGTTTAAAGTGCATTTCTCATCTTTGATCGGCTATTATTTGAAGTATTGGCTCTAAAAAAAGGTTTCCTTTTATTGCATTGTATAAAAGTGTCCTTGAATTGTTCATTTAATTGGCTAGGAAAGCAGATACATACATCAACCTTCAATGTTAGCGTTATCCTTCATTAGCTTCATTGTACTCTTCTTTTAAATATCATTTATAGGTGTATCATGTAACAGATATAATTCTAAAATTATCCTGGAGAATTAAGACCAATACAAATAATGTTTTGATGTGTATATATATATATATATATATATATATATATATATATATATATATATATATATATATATATATATATATATATATATATTCACTTCAAATAATTATTTGCTTCTAGGCAAAATATCTGGTTCCCAACAATACTGGAAAGTGTTGGTACTGCAAGTAATAAAGCAACCAAAACTATTTTGCACCTGCAACCATTTTAATGAACATTTCCCAATGGTGATAGAACCCCACACCCAACCCTTTAATCAGGCAGAAAAAAAGAGCCCACAAATAATTCCTTAAACCGCAACAAAAATGCCACTCTAATGTTCAGGCTTAGTTCCAGTAGCGGAGCATGGAGAGACATGATAAAATCCATGGCTAAAATTATGGTATAGAAAGATAATCTATCCTGTAACAATATCTATCCATCGGTAGTAGATAATTAAGTACTGCAACTAATATACTCTGTGCAATAATGTATAATTAAATGAAATTGCTCATATTATTCCCTGAAGCAAATGTTGTGTCTTGTACCGAAAACAGGTTGATTTTGATATGCTCATCTGAGGGAAAGGTCATGGAGACTCATTTAATTCTATCAGTGCAAAACACTATGACACACTGCAGGTGCCACTTGGTAGTCATGGGGTTAACTAACACTGAAATGGAAAGTAGCATTGTCTCCCAGAAGCCTCTTGTTCTTCGTTATTAGACTCGGTAACATTTGAGCTGATCAGCTTGAGCGGCACTTCAGCATGAATATTAATGGCTTTCCCTTTCAGCTCAAGAAAAGTTCATAGGTCAGCAATGCTGGTCTCCATCTGCAAGCACGGAGATCGATAAAGACACCAGGCACCAAATCATCACTCTATGATGTCTCAGGATGGCCAATAAAGCCTCGTCTGTCTCTTTCTGACCTAATCTATGTATCTGCAGTCTCATTAAAATAGAGAACAGTTGCATCTTCTTAATTCCAATTGTAGTTTCCTAGTTCTATAGTCAGCACGAAACACATTTCCGTGTGCTGTTTTCTTCCTTTCCGCTCTGGAGTTTTTGCTCATAACCTCTGTCATTTATCAACTATTACAGCTATGAAGCGGTGTCATAGGGATTTCTGCTCTGTGGACTTGGGCTCCTGGGACTGATTTATGGGGTACTTATGTCATAAAATGATCTTGTGTGATGTCGACGGGCTTGGGAACCTGCTTAAGTGGATAACTTGGATTCACGGGCAATCATGAGGCATCAATACTTATTGTAGGCTGAGAATTTTTGTGTTTTATTGCTGGATGTGGCAACATGATTAAACAAAATTCCTCCCTTGCAACTGAATCTGTTCTATTGAAACTCTTTTCTTATTGGAAATGATGCCGCCCTACAAGGCGCGTCACCCATATTAACATATACTGATAATGACCAAGAAAAGATTTCATGCAACCAATCATATATATTGCAATTCAGTCCCTACAGCTCTCACAAGCCAATACAGGTATGCAATAATGATAAGAAAGGCAGATAGCATACAATTTACCCATGGCGAAAATAACACCTTATGTTTTCCCTTCCCGGGTACAATCCCTCACTCTTTTTAAAAAAAATGAATCGTTTGCATGGCCGTACATTGCCCAGGGCCCCCAGCAGGTCTGAAACCTATAAGTAAAAAACATTTTGCATTAATTGAAAAACAGGTGGGTCATACCTGTGCCATTAGTCACCTTATCCCACCATCTAGTTATAGACAGAGAGGAGCCAGTACATTTGGATAACATCCTTTTTTTGGCATTTGATCTCAAATTGATCTGCATGCTTTCCTTCTAATTTGATCATTTCATACCTTGATTTAACCCCCATCAGAAAACAATAAAAGCCACGGCTCTATCCAAAAAGTAAATGCTCAAAAACTACTAGTGAAAAACCAAATCTCACCCGATATAGGACTTGACCTGGGTGCGTGGCCCCAGGTCTGTCTTTTAAGGGTTCAGCATTCTCTGCAAACTAAATCAAACAGTATGAGCATTGTTCACACTCACCGAGGGTTGGCGGCCTGGGTGCAGCACCCTGAACCTGTAGCTCGGGGATTAACCTATTCCATAGTTTAAAAACAAATGTCCTATTGCGTTTTGTATCTAGAGAAACGTAATCATAGGCCTATGATTACGTATCTTTAGATACGAAACACGTGAGAACATTTGTTTATAACCTATGGAAAAAATATCAAGATTTTATCCAACCTAGTGCGTCACAGGAGTGCGTGCTCATTCCATGATTTTCTCCCATCAGAATTGCACAAAATCAATGAAATTAAAAGTGCAAACCAAACCAGCGATGCTTGCCTCATCTCTCGCTGTGGGCTGGAAACAAAACCTAAATAAAGAGCCCAGTGTCTTCACTTAGGCCACAAAAGTCACTTTGCTGCTCCAGATCTGATTCAACTAAAACTAATCTTCCAAGCGGCACTTCATAAAACATCTGTTCCCCTTGCAAAGGTCAACCCGACTGTTTCAAACTGCCCCCGCTGGAGCGTTAATACACACAACAAAGCCTTGGGGGGAAAGCTGATAAACCAAATGTGAACTGATTGCTTTCAAATTATGATCTGCACAATACATTGGTACGTGTTTCTATGGAACCCCCATTGAGAAGGTAATTTATTACCCCAATAATCTAATAGAGAAGCAACAACATGAACCTTTTATTTCATTCTCCATTCTTCATTCATTCAATCATTTTCAGGAATTCTTTTGTTACATTATCTTTTAAACACCAATTGCAGTTTTTATTTTACCCCACAAAGCCTGAACTTCTACAAACCAGCACTTTTACAAATGCCAATTAACCAACAGCTTTTTAGATTGTAGAAAGTAGAGCACCAAAAGGAAACCCACACAAAAACAGTAAGAACATGGTCTTGTTGAAATTGAATCCAAATGATCAACATAGAAAGATTTATTGATTTTCAAATTTAAGGTTTTTTGGATTGTGTTTGCGGCAATAAAATATTAGATTAACCTTGATTGAGTTTTTTCACAAGATCTTTTCATTTTTAAAAAGTAAATTAAAATGTTTTTATTAATCAAAAAAAATTAAATAGCTTGCACATTGAAAATACACCTCCCATTGACTTATTTGAAGTTTTGATATTTTTCTCAAATGACAAATGAGTGTCCTTTTTAATATCATGTTAAACTTGGGGCTTTGCCCTTGGAAGCTTTAAATCTATAAAAGTTCATATTTTGTGTCAACAATAAAGTTGAAACACTTCTACAGGCAGAAAATGGGATGTCTCTGTCACTCACTATGTGTGTTTGTATAGTATTTCCATCAAAGCCACAAGAGGCTCAAAGTGATATGCTGGATGAAATCTCTGCGGCATTACTAGTGATGACCTCCTGAAGTTCAACTGAAGAGACAGAGATGGGATTTCATTATATCCATACTGTTCACTTGTTAAAGTAAAACCTATGACAGTTCTAAGGTCTAAAGTCTTCTATTCATCTACCCAGCAAGCCAACAAGGACTACAAAGCACTTTCTTTCCTGCCCTAGGAGTGACCTGTTGGTTTCAATTCAAGACACCAAGAGTTGGCTTTCTGAAATGAAAACGTGGCACGCTTATCTTGCAGCCTGAACTCAATCTGATTATGTGACCTTGTGGCCTGATTTTATTCTACCAAGTAAAAATGTCTACAGAGGTTTAATGCTATTCCCTTTCAGACATATAACCATTATTGTTTCACCTGCTCAAAGGGTCATCTGAAACTATTTGACTCCAACAAGTAAAAATAAATTTATATATATATATATATATATATATATATATATATATATATATATATACATATATATATATATATATATATATACATATATATATATATATATATATACATATATATATATATATATAAAAGAACAAAACCAGCACCAAGGGTCTACAAGTGATGAAAATGTTGTATTGTTACATAGTATGCAAAACCGACCTTTCGGTCCCCATCAGGACCTTTATCATGACCCACATATATATATATATATATACATATATATATATACGTATATATATATATATGTGTGTATATATATATATATATGTATATATATATATATATATATATATTATTTTTTTTTTTTTAACTTTGGTTGAGAGAAAAAAGTTTCAAGTAAGAGTTCAGAAACTAAAGTTTAGGTTTTGGCGTGGTTGTCTAAGAAAAGATGGAGCAAGGTTACCCTGAATTAATCTTCTCAGTCTGGGCTCTTTTGTTCTCAAAGACCAAGTCAAAATAAGTGACATTTACACACTCAACTGAAAACTCGTATTTTGATTGTCAGCAGTCTTATGTCATTGAAAGGGAAATCATTACCATCATTATCATTTTGTTAAGAGAGACAAGGAATAAAGAAACACACATTCCTAACATTGCGTCAACATTGAGATAACATTGAGTAAATTGGCCCCAATCCACTAACCAGCTATCCAATGATTTCCAGCCGTCTAACTGCACAAGAGCGATCAAGGCTAATTGCTGATTTGTTGCTATGGGAGTGACTACATTCCGAACAGCTGGTTGGATTTGTGGGTGATTTTGTTCACTCTAATACTAAATATACATGTCAACAACAACAAGGAAACTGCTTATCTAAACTCCTTTAACATCCCAGGAGTAGAGCTTCAATGCAAGATTTTCTTAAAATATTGAAATCAATGTGTTATTGTCATAGTCGAACTATCAAGGGGCAAAACAAACAATGCTGAAGAAATGATTTATTGTATTTTGTCAAAGAGGCCTAGGCAACAGCTCATTATACCCTTGCAAATTACAAACTATGTAAGCAGGGAATGCGGAAAAATGGTGGAAGGTCTTGTTGAGCACATTGCTGCCCTGTCTAGGCTTACGTTGCTTGGTCTCTTGAAGGAAAACTATTTTGAGTTAGCTCTGACTCCTAGCAGCCTACCTTCAGCAGAAAAGCTGATTTATGCATTGTTGTATTGCAAGCATGGGAGAAAAATGGATCTGTAGCTTAGTGGGCTATGGTGTGCATTTTAATTATGGAAGTGTTAATGTTTGTTATTACTTTCTACTCTTGATTAATGATTCTTTCCTGTCTGGAGATGACTAGACTGATTACAAATAACAATAACAAGATATACAAGGACACTGAGTAGAGACTGTCTGCAGCTGCAAAATCTAATTTAGAAGTCATATAAAATATGTTGACCAGCACTATAAGTCACTTTACAGAAGAAGCCTAGCTTTTTTTTAACTCCTTTTTATAGGCCACCTCCATAGATTGGACACTTTGCCCATTGCAAGACTTTTCTGTGTTCTTCAGTGTGATTGAGAGTAGGTTTGTGGGTTTATCATGAGAGCCCAATGACTCGGGAGTAGCAGAGGAAATCAAGGCATTGCAATGTTAGGTGTGTAGGTCCTCCTTTCCATTGCTTTGTTTATATAGAAGACAAAAGGTTTTATATTTATGAAATGGGAATGCTGCTATCTTTGTGATTTTGAGATGCAAGGTATGTTAAGGTTAACATATCAATTTGCATGCATCCCTTTGTAGAAAGTTTATAACATGTGCTGGAGAACTATTAGAATTGTATATACAGTATATAGGAGATATGTCAGTTAGTCTGAAATGAACACCAACTACATGTAAACCTAACCACAGAGAAACATTGCTGCATAGGCTCCAGCCATCAATGAAAGTAGTTCTTTTTGGATTATTTCCACACCCCCATATGCAGGAGCAGGAGAAGATAGAGATATAGATTTCTCACCTGGAATCATGGTTGCACCAAGTGAATGTAGACTTATTATGAGATATATGTTAGTGCCAGTATAATCTGGACTACTATCAGCCCAACACCATAGACTTTATTCTATAACATTATTTAGTCGTTGACAATTATGGATTTCATTAAATGGGTTGTTCACCTTCCAACAAGATATTTGTTAGTGCCAATATAATCTGGACTACTATCAGCCCAACACCATAGACTTTATTCTATAATGTTATTTAGTCGTTGACAATTATGGTTTTCATTAAATGGGTTGTTCACCTTCCAAAAACTTTTTTTCAGTTGAGTTGCTTTCACCAGAAATAAAGACTTTTCTCAACTGATTTCAATCTTTTATTTCTTACTTTTTTTATGAAATTGAAGTTTGAAGTTGAATGTCCCTGTCTCTGGTGTTTGAGCTTGGCAGCTCAGTGATCTGAGCTACATAGACCCCCTCCCTGCTCCCCCCAGCCTAGGTGTTACCCTGGGTAAATGCCCCTAACTTTTCATGGTTCATGGGCGCCATCTTCTTCTCTTTGGGTAATATTCAGAAAGAGAGCAACGTGTCTGCACATGCTCAGTTGCTGCAATCTGCCAGTCACAAACAACTGCGCATGCGTTGAAAGCCACTGAAATTGCAGAAGCGCCGGTAGAAGACCCGAAAATTACCAAAGAAAAGAAGATGGCGCCCATGAACTCTGATGCCCTGAATCTGCAACAAGGGGTAAGTAAAGAGTTAGGGGCATTTACCCAGGGTAACACTTAGGCTGGGGGGGGCAGGGAGGGGGGTCTATGTAGGGTAGGGGGTAGGGGATTTTAATAAAATGGTTTAGTTCTCCTTTAAGGAAGTTGAGTTGCTGTGGGTTCCTGTTGGGATCAATGAGCAACAAAGTGATTGCTGGTGCTCCTTAGGCAGTCATGTTTGAGTTAAGGCTGTTATAGCCTCAAAAATACAGGACCCGGGATGAACAACATTTCCAGCAATATCAATAGATAAGAATATTTAAATTGTAAAATGTTATACATATTGCACTCTGTAAATCATTACATGCTAATGATAATCAACTAGTGACAGTTTATGGTCCACTACTTCTGAAAGGAATGAAGAAAATGAATTCTTGCCAAAAACTACTGTAATTTTACCAGTAATAAATGCCACTGGGTGGGCTAGAGGCTAATCCAGAGGGTAATTAGGTTACTTTAGCCATGCTGTTGTCTCACAGATGAAAATGAAATGGAGACTATCGCCTGTCCTCCTGATGCCCTTGGTGCTTAGCGGTGTGAAAGTCATCAGTTAATTTTGTTAATACTGTTTCAGTGAAATCAGAAGGTGGAGGAAAGGAGACAGGCAATGTATATGTGGGAAGAGGGCGAGTGAGTAAACACAAAGCTCTGCAGGAGACCAGAAATACAGAATAATTGATTATGGTGGACTATACTGCAAATTGTCAGTACTGTTGTAATAATATAATTTTATTTCATATACTTTGTTCTGCGTGCCCAGAAGTGTGGACTTCCTGTTGGTCACATGACCGTTAGCTACATTGCAGCAATTGATGAAGAATTAATTGAAGAGAATTTTGAGATTCCTCTTTGTAATTACCTCCTCTAAATGCGGCTCCAAGCATTGGTATATCTCTGATGATTTATAAACTGCTTTATACCCATAGGACAATAGGGCACACATTTACATAGCAAATGATTTTACTACTTAATCTGGGAGATAAACAGGGATCAAAGGTCATTCATGGCTCACTCCTGAACTATAGAAAAAAAACCTTTCCGATATAAAATAGCTTATTTATTGGACAGATACTGTTGTGACGATGTTACTGGTGCTTTAAGAATAGCTCCCATGAAAGAAGCATTTTCACTGCAAAATAAAATAAGAAAATTATTTGTGAAATAGTCTCACTAAAATGCTTCCCACAACATGGTGCCTAAGGAAGGAACAGGTGTTCTGGCATTTACATAGATGTTCCGTGAAATGTAGGGGAGGTTTTTTTTATTTTTTAATTGAAGACGTGAGTTAAAATAAATCGAATCAGCCATAAACACAGGGATGTAAAACAAAGAATTAGACGAAGATTGGAAACAGTGTGAAAAATGACCTACATTTAGTTACAAAAAAAAATGATAGACCAAAATATGTTAACGTTTTCCAGCAGTATTGTTATTTTTTACCCATGAGTCACATTCAAATGTAAAAAGAGTTGGGGAGCCACACAACCATGAACAAAGTCGTTTGGGTTACCAATTAAGCGCTGTTATTGGCTATTTGGTAGCCTCTATGTGGACTGGCAGCCTACAGGAGACTCTGTTTGACAGTACAATTGTTTTTTATACAACCAAAACTTGCCTCCAAGCCTGGAATTCTGCTTTGAGGCCACTGGGAGGAACATCCAAGGGGTTGGGGAGCAACATGTTGTTAATGAGCCACTGGTTTGGGATCACTGGTATAAAGTTGTACTTAAGCTATCAGCTGTGGGCTCAATTTTTATGATGTTGCCATGGCCCTAGACATGGTTTTGCTGTCTGAAAGGCCATCAGAGCTTTGACATTGGGTGGGAACATGATGCCTGCCTCATTCCTGTTGACTACTGTTGACTGTTTTAACACCTGTTTACCTCCCTTTACTTTTCTGGCCCCCAAGAGTTTTCATGGTGAACTGTGGACCCCAAATATTTGATAACAGGATGTGGTCCTTAACAACTCCATGGCACCCTGTGGCCCCCAAGCATTAATAACAAACTCATATAAATATCAGCTCAGGCCTCTTGTCTCTAGGTAGCTGTGAGTGTGATTTATAAAAAGTGAGACGTGATGTCACAGACTCATGTTGTGATCACTCTGTAAGGGGGCAGTTAATCTTGGAAAGTATACCACCGTACAGACCTCCAGTGTCTGTGGGTTTAATTGGGCCCTATAGGTTCAACCAAGGCCAGTCCCGGTCCCATGGGGGGGGGGGGTACCATGGGATTTGGACAAGGTTATAACTGCAAGACATACTGTACACCAGTTCATAGAAACAAACAAAAACCATATGTGGCATCTTTTTATAAGGTATGCTTATGGTGCACAGAGCAACCCATGATTAAGGAGGTTATTTACTAAAACTCTAATTAATCTAATTTTTTTTTATGAAAACAAACCCGCCCAAGCTCCCTTCCACAAACTGAACTCATTATCCTCAATATCATTAATTTTTATCGAAAAATTTGGGGCGAAAAAACATTGCAACCAAATTGAATGTCAATTGGTATTGTATGATTGACGATCCGAAACCTTGACTTTATCGAATTGTCGCTGCGAAAACTCAGCTTTATCGGATTATTGGACAAAAACACAGACTTTATCATATTGTCCAGCGCAGATCACAATGTCAAGAAACAACTTCAGGGACATCTGCCATTGACATGACCTAGACAGGTTTGAAATGGAGTATTTTCACATTTGGATTTTTAGCAGCTTTGTGGTATGATAAATCTAAAAATTCTAGTTTCTTTTTCCACAATAAAGTAGAGTTTTCCCCTTAAAAACCTTGACCAGATACATTTGAGGTTTAATAAATGGGCCCCTAGGTGCCCTTAGTGAGGATGGAGATGATGCTTTTTAATGCAACTTTGATAAAAGGATTCCCCTTGTGGAATCCTTTTGAGTGCCCATTTGCACATTCTGCTTTTGGCTTTGCTTATGGTACACGCCCACGTACTAAGTCTCCTAAGTGCCATTTACCAACCTTTAAAAAAATAAGCCAACAAATTCATTGCTGAAAAGTTCTTGACATATGAATGGGAAGAAAAGCACAAGAAAATGCGACCGCTACTTTCCAAGTCAATTTTGTGCTCACAGCCTAATAATACCAAGCCCCCGTGGAGTAGTGCAGCACGCTTAACAAAATGAAGTGTACAACCGAAATACTTTGTCATAGAAAATTCACTACTAGAAAAGGCAGCAAAGCCCTTGGGTGTATTTGTGGATTAAAAGCCATTTACAGTTTGAGGTCTGGAGAGAGAGAGAGACAAAAAAGAGACCAACATGTAAAGTCTTCTATTAGATGTCTTTAACGAGAGGGCAAGCTGTAGCTTTCAGATTCTATAAATGGTGTTTGTTTGTCTGTAGGATTGAGATAGGGCAGAGAGGGCTCTTTTGGGGTGAATATATATATTATAAATTACATAAGGTTCAGTGCAAAGTACTAAACTGCACGTAGTCACAAAATTGTCAGTACCCTGCTTTTCTATACTTATTCCAAGCACTGAATGCTGGATGCTTCTACTTTGAAGAATAATGTACAAGGTGCAAATTACACTGTTACTTCCAGGGCTACCTTTTCATATTACACCTACACATGCAAGTGACATCTAATGAATCACATACTAACACTATTTCCACCACTGTGAGCATCGCTGAGCTGGGAATAATACAATTCACACCCCCACTGAACCCAAGTTAAACAAGAATGCAACACGCATACAAGGATTATATGCAAGTGTTGCCCCACACTAGCCATTGATGAGGGCTTAGACAAACAGTATATTTTAGAGCGGATAGGAAATTTCTGACATTTCATAAGCAAAAAAACCAAAGAAGGCTGCCGTAGGTAACAGCTTCAATGAAACTTACTGTGCATATATAAATATAATACACAAAAGCCATGAATATCTTGTGAATTATATCCTTATAAACGGTGACAAGTTTTAGTGAGTTATGTGACAAAAATGACATCACTACTCACCGTTTATAACTGTAACAGTTATAAACGGTGAGTAATGATGTCATTTTTTGTCACATTACTCACTAAAACTTGTGTATTATAATAAATAAAGTACCTCTTGTTGTAAAATATGAGGATATTAGAAGTAACCTTGGAGTTCCATGACCTGCATAAAAGCACTCGGCCTTTGACCTCATGCTTTTATATGGTCATGGAACTCCTCGGTGACTTATAATATCCTTATATTTTACAATAGGGGGTACTTTATTCACTATATATTCTGCAAAAAGTTGGAAAAGAATGTATTGAAAACAGGAGGACTTCTGGGACCCATAATAAAATCATAGTAGCAAAGCCTCCAACTGAAAAGACATGTGGATATGGGGTGAAAATATTAAAAGTGCATCCAGCACAGAAATATTGGACCTGTGGGGTTTTTGGGGCTCAATGAGCATATACAGATGAAGCCACTTGGATTTGTGAGTTAAATGCGTCATGACTCAGGGGTAATTGAAGAAACTGTGTTATCTTAAGTCATCTTAACTCATTTAATGCATTTAACCTTTTCATTAGCATACCAAAGCTCCATTGTTCACAATGGTGAATGCTTTAATTAGATGGGATGTTGTGACGCAGTTTTCTGTGTTAAATGAGATAAATGGGATATCTGTGTTTAGTTATTCTGTGTCAAACAGACAAACCAAAGTGGCTGCATCTGTATGTTGCACAATGGCCTTACAACAGGATTCCCCAACCACAATGCCAAGGGCTGTGCCAAACTGGGCAACCTCTGGTCCCAGCTGCAATCTATGATATCTGCAAAAGCAATAAAAAAGGCCCTAATTACCTGCAATCCCAGCTCCATTGCCATGACAACAGCTGTGCAAAGCCCAGGAGCCTTTCTACTGATCGGGATAAGTACCAAAATACTGTTTGGACAGTATCTCAATTAAGTCTGAAATGCACCTACACATCTACACCCCTTCCCGGGTCCTTGTAAAAATTGTCTTGCTTGAAACTGGTCCATGGTACAAAAAAGATTGGGAACTGATGCCCTACAACATATGTATGATAGCGGCTTTTTTAACAATGCTAGCAAGCTTTAAAACCACCCTAACATATCTGATTACACATGGTGAATGCAGGTGTCTATGTGAAGCAACCCTATGAGGTCTTGGGGAACAGGGCAAAATAATACCAAAAAATGGTGTAAAAAAAGAGAAGCCTGGTGATGCATGGTGTATATTTTACACACAATGATTACTAGGCCCACTGTGTTTATTCAGGTCTTCCAAGTACTTTAAAGATGGTCTTCTAGACAAAGTCATCAATTAAAGGTCACACTGAGCAAATGCCTATAGTTGGTTAGCTTGAGACAATGTTGTCAGTCTTTAGTGGCACTTCTTGACATCCAATGTAGCTGTCAGGGATTACCCAGGCATTAGATAAAGCTGTAAATCACCAGGTCTGCTTTGACTGTATGGACTTCTTCTAAGAAGAACTTGAAAACACCCTATCCTGCAGAATCCCCCTGTTTGTTAAATGTCTTTGTATTCTGCTGCATTACAGCTGTGTAGATAGATCATCCAACAAATGTTTTACTTGTGTACGCATCTGACAAGTTACATAGATGGCACAGGAAACAAACATTTCTACGCCTGATCTTTAGCTTAATTAGCTGTGAACATGGAGTGCTTTCCTTGGTGACTCCAGGGTTCATGCCATTTCTTGCTAAGAGAATATATTCCTATAATGAGCCTTTTAATATGGTTGCAATTTAATGACTGAATCTAGATGTAAGCAACCCTACTTTTCTTTATAAACACTAATGAACACATTGGCAGGACCTCTGCCCTCTTGGAAGAGAATGTTAAGCATCTCACATTTGGAACAAATATGCCCCTGTTGTAGGTCTTACTCGTCCAGATCTCCTCCACACATTTTCTCAACTCTATCCAACTGTTGCAGTCGATTTATTCCAATGTCACTTGGAAATAATGTTTATCATTTCTGTCACATGATGTATCTTTCTGAAAGTTGACTTCCATTATTATCAGTCAAAGTGATCCTCATGGGATCATGTAATTAAGCTGTATTTATGATGCTTGTCTAATTAATGTTGGTGCCTAATGACTTGAAGCACGATACCCACCATATCAAAGAACTACACTTGCAAAAATAGGAACAAGATGAATGTATAAAGCAAAATGTTGCGTAATGAAGAGCCTCCAGAGACGTATTAGCTTGGTGCCAGGATCAGACACCTAAGATTTTCTTGCATACGTATTCCATATTGTTAGATATGACCTCCTCCTGAACACATGATTAAGTGGATCATTGGATGATGAATGGTGGGTTCATGGCTTGATGTCGGCTTGATTGGAAGCTGGTCAAGGCTTCCAAAAAATGTAAAACCATGTATATTGATTATCCATGTTTGGTTTGGAACCTTTTATGTGTGATTTGACATGGCTGAAGGCTACTAATGTCAGCAGGTCTACTGAGGTTGCCCTACTTAGGCTTTAGATACATGACAGTTAGGATTATTTGCAGTATGGTGAGGTTCAATCCATTCTCTGAATATCAAGAACATGTTATAGATATTCTCATGCTTCCCAATAGGCCTTTGTCCACTAGAAAGGAGACCAATACTGGTATGGGACCTGTTATCCAGAATGCTTGGGACCGGGATGTTTTCTGGATAATGGATCTTTTTGTAATTTGGATCTTCATACCTTAAGTCTACTAGAAAATCATGTAAACATTAAATAAACCCAATAGGTTGGTTTTGCTTTCAATAAGGATTGATTAAATCTTAGTTTGGATTAAATACATGGCACTGTTTTATTATTACAGAGGATTTTCTGTAATTGGGATATTGGATCCCATATCTTTCTGGTTTCCTAAATAACGCAGGAGGTATTGGGCAGGAGATTCAAACGAAAATTTGAAATATATAATACCTGAGATCTCCCAACACTTTTACATAAGGTGATAGTTTACCATCATCAAGAACATTTTTGGTTTTGGCAACAACCTCATATTCCATCTTCCCTTTCTACAGAGAACAGCACAGTCACAAGCATTTGACCTGTTGATAAACTAGGATTTTATCCTGCCCGTTTCCAAATAAGCCTATTGTATTCTATGTGAATGCACCTGATAACACCAACATAAGTTCAAAAAAAGAAATGCTATCCGTATTATCGGTATTATTGGTTATTCCCACTGCGACTGTAATTTCTTAAACCACGTTATAAAATTATATTATTCAGAAAAAATGATAGTCTTTGTGCAAGTGCTAAGGTTTCTGACTACAGAATGTATAGCAAAATATTCAGTACAATAGATTTTTAATTTTTTTTAAGAAATAACATTTGCCCAGTGCTAAAAATGACAGATCATTACCATAGTAATGTCTTCAGTGAGCCTATTGATTGTACAACTCAAGCATTTTAGTGGTAGATGAACTGCTAAATTAAAATACAGCTACACGGTGGCATTATCTGTAGTTCAATGTATTCAGTAGTTGTGGAACAAATCCAGGGCAGCAACTTGTCTGCAAAGTTCTTTATTGGGAAACTGAGTTACACAACATGTTTCGGGCCCACGCCCTTTATCAAGTGTCACACTTGATAAAGGGCGTGGGCCCGAAACATGTTGTGTAACTCAGTTTCCCAATAAAGAACTTTGCAGACAAGTTGCTGCCCTGGATTTGTTCCACAACTACTGAATACATTGAACTATTGGGTATTATACACAGAATACCTGTGGAAGAAGCCAACAAAGAAATTCGGTGAGCTTGCTCTGAATATTATATTGGCATTATCTGTAGGCCAACCTGCAACCCAAAATTGCATTTATAAACATGTTTTACAGCAGGCCATCATTTAAAAAACAATTGTTTTATGGAGCTGGTTTCCACCAGCTTCCTGAAAGATCACAAAGCTACCAAGTGTTTCTTCTCAGTCATTACGGCTGGTATTTCTCTAACCTCATGTATTTTTAGAGCGTTTGTTTAGGTTACCTCAGCCATTATTTCATTTTATTTGAATTAATTTAATTTATAAATCTTTTTACATATACAGATTTATCAAGGGTTGAATATAGGGGCATATTTATCAAGGGTCAAAGTGAAAATTCTACGTAAAAAAATTCAAATTTAGAGCTATTTTTGCATACTTCAACTATCGAATAGGCCAAAATTTGATTTGAATTTGAAAAAAAATTTGTCTATTCGAATATCGAAATTTGTACCTTCTCTTTAAAACTTTGACTTTGACCATTCGCCATCTAAAAACTGGCAAATTGCTGTTTTAGCCTATGGGGGACATCCTAGAACCTATTTGGAATAATTTGGTGACTTAGTTTCAGATTCGATCAAATGCACTAAAACCTCAAAACAAACAATTCGAATACAGCCTATTCACCCAAAGTTAAAAACTGTGATTTTTTAATACATTTCTTTTTTTTTTGAATTTGAAGTTATGGGAGTTCAAAAAAACTCCAATTACTTTGGAAATTCGACCCTTGATAAATCTGCCCCCTGTGGTTCATGGAAGTTTTGAAAAACTCACCGTAAACTCACATGAACTCGAAATGCGACCAACTGCAATTTATTGTAAACTTTTTCAAAATCAGGTGTATGGGATTGACCCACAAACTCGAATCAAATTTGAATTAAAATTCGAATCAAATTTGATTTGAGTTTTACTCAGAAAAAAACTAGATTTTCAGGAAGGCTGCAAATAACTCCAAATTGATCCCAGGACATCCCCCATAGGCTAAAACAGCAATTCAGCAGGTTTAATGTATCATTACAAAAATATATCATGTTAAATTCAAATTAGAATTCAAATTAGAATTTTTTAAAAAAACTCAAATTGGAATTCAACTATTTCCTACTCGAATTTCAAAGAAAAAAAACAAAAATTCAAATTTCAAAATTCGAATTTTCATTTCGACAGTGACAAATCTGCCCCTGAGAAAACAATTTAAGGGGGATGGATTCGACCTACTTTCGAAAACATTACAAAAACCTACCCAATAAAGTTTTTATTCTTAGTCATTACCATTGGCATTTTCTGTAACCTTTTTTTTTTGAGGGTTTGTTCAGGTTACAGCAATATTTTATGTTTATAAACACTAAAAATATGCTTGCTAATACGCACACCCCAGGAGTCATCAAATTAACAGATTATTGGCTTCTCACATACAAAACTCCTCATAGGGTCATACACCTGGTTTCAAAAGAGCTGAAAGTTAGAAATGTTAATATATACTGTTGATGCAACTAATATGCCTCTCATTTTTTTTGAACAGAAATATACAACTGAAACAAAAACTATTATTCTGTTATTATCACAAATAAAAACATGTTTAAAAAAACATGCTTGCTATAGAGGTGATGGTAATATGAACTCAAACATAAATAGACTGAATATTTAAACTTAAGGTCATGCAAGAAAAAAATAAGAATTGTGCATTTAACAGGCAGAACAAGTTGTTCCTTTGTGTTGTCCAATTCACATTTCTATGTGTCAAGTTCCATGTCTGATCGTAACCATACATTGTGTTGAATTTGACATTTAGATTGTCTTCTCATCAGCTAATGGAAAATGATAACCTTCCAGCATGTTTTTTTTTCTTCTTCTTAGAACTGAATTAAATACTAACCATGGAGTATTATTGGGAACAAAGATTTCTTGCTGTCATACAAGTTGTGTATAGTAAAAGCAACACAAAAGAACTGCAATTAGACTGAACTGAACTTCTGTTAGAAACAAGTTTTCTGCAAACCACAGAATGCTATGCTGGTGCTAAATAAAAAGAGGCTTTATTGACAACTAGAGGTTCAGCATATTCCTCCTGCAGAACGCCCGAAGAATCCTAGGTTTCTCCACCTATGCTTTATAGAAGGTAAAATGCTATTACCCCAGAACAAAGGCTGTTCACTGAGGTCTCCATAGGTCTCCTCTAGAGAATGACCTAGCCGAAGAGACTAAACCCCCTTTAAAATGCAAGAAGTTTCAGGACTAGGGATGTAGCGAACAGTTCGCCGGCGAACTAGTTCGCGCGAACTTCGACTGTTCGCGTCCGCCGAATGTTCGCGAACGTCGCGCGACGTTCGCCAATACGAGTTCGCGTTCGATTCGAACAAAAATCGTTCGACCATTCGACCATTCGATTCCTTCGACCGCTAAAATCGAAGGATTTTCGTTCAAATCGAACGATCGAAGCCATTGGATTGAATGAAATCATTCGATCGAATGGCTTCGATCGTTCGATTCGAACGAAAATCCTTCGATCGAACGATTAAAATCCTTCGATCGTTCGAATCGAACGATTTTCGGATGTTCGAAGTTCGCGAACTGTTCGCGAACTGTCCGCATTTTTTGCCGGTGTTCACGAACGGCGTTCGCAAACACATCGGCGGCGGTTCGCTACATCCCTATTCAGGACTGGCAGAAGTTGATTTTACCTGGTGTAATAGAGAGTCCATTTTTGTTGCAGATACAAAATATAGAGAGAAGGCGCACACCCTTAAATTAAACTACAGGGTGCTAATCCATAGGTGACTCCCCATAAGGGTCTCCATATCGAATTGCAAATATTAAAAGTAATGGATAGCACACCCGACCCGATTTGAAAAGCAAATAAATTTATTACAAAAAGAAGAAAAAAATAAGCAAAAATAATATACAAAAAATAATTGAAAATAAAAAGGTGAGGCCAACGTGTTTTGACCTTAAGGGTCTTCCTCAGGGGCACAAAATAAACAAAAAATCAAAAAGACCTTCCTTTTTGTACCGTTCTGTTCTATTGCTCTTGTTCAAACATTTCCCATTACAAAACGCTCCTGTCATTCTATCCACCCTAGTCGAGTGTCAAAACTATTATGATAAGAATAACCTCCTAGGGGATAAGAAGTGCCCAGGAATGATCTAACATCCCTTTGAATTCCCACCGATATAATTAGGGCAATAGAAAAGAAAACTGTGAAGAACACTCACACTGGTGGTCTAGTGGGCCGGTGGGACGCCCGCCGTGTTGATCTTCCTTCCTGCTTCGCCGGTTTCTATATGGTCTCTATGGCACGTATGGCGCTCACTTCTGTGTTTTATGTGCATTTGACGCTGGCTTCATGATGTCATTGCGCAAATTCAAATAGTATTAAACCAAATTCAAATAGTATTAAAGGGACCTTGTAATTGTAATGATTGTCTGTTGTTAGGTTCATCCTTGTGAATTCCTGGTGCTATTTCTATGAAATAGTGATGATCTGATTCCTGTTTTGACCCCTACCTGCCTGTAGACTCTAACTTCTGTGATCTAACCCTTGCTTGTTATCCGACTATTCTGAACTCTATTATCTGACCCGTGCCTGTCTGACCATTCTGATTGATTCTCCGGTTTTGACCATTGCCTGTCCTTGAATTCTGCCCGCACTGACCCGGCCTGTTTGACCACACTCTTCGTCTGTTCCTTAAATTGTGATCTTCTGCCCAAAAGACTTTGTTCAACGATTGCACGACGTGCAACTATTTGGTCCAAATGCATCAAAGTTAATGGGCGTCCAAATAATTTTGACTTGCGACAATTTTTTTTTTGAATCAGCGGATTTTTCACCAGGGAATTGTTGCCGCCGTTTCTTAATTAATTTGCTTGTGTAAGGCCAACTGCTATGTAATAATAATAATAATAATAAAAAACTTGTATTGTTTAAAAAATAAGATATAATCAATCCTTATTGGAAGCAAAACCTATTGTGTTTAATATTTACATGATTTTCTAGTAGACTTAAGTTATGAAGGTACAAATTATGAAAAAGCCTGTTATCCGGAACCCAAGAGCCTGAGCATTCTGGATAACAGGTTCCATACCTGTAGTGCCAAGTATTATTTAGTGCTTTACATGCAATTTAGATGAATCACATTATTCCCCATCCCAATAGAGCTTCCACCCTTGCTGCACAAAGCAGTACAGAAAACATATTTTATCAGCAGCAAAGAATATTACCAAATTATTCACAGGGCAGTTGGCTGTCTCAGATTGCAGAACATATCTTTTTAATCCGTTCAACACAATTTATTGTCAATAGTGGGCATTGCTTCTGCAAATGAGTCAATATTCTGTTGGGCAATTGAACTATGCAGTATGGATTAGGTGTAATTAATAATTGCTTTACCTTGCTTAGGTATGTTAGAAATTTGTTTCAGTTACCGAGGGGAACAGCAGCAGGATTTGAAGAATAAGCACTTTTTTTTTTACATTAAGCTAAAGCTGCACTGCACCATGTTCAACACAGTTAATGAATTTATGAAAATAAAACTCCTGCGAGTGCGTATGCATTGGTTGTGTAGCATTACAAGGCTACATTGCTTGAGTATTCTCACAACACATTGGTAACAAAAATAGAGGAATACATTCTAAAACGGAAGTTAGTTTTAAGGTGGCCATACACGTAGTAATCTGCTCATTTGGCGATGGCGCCAAACGAACGCTCTCAAGCCCTAGTGCCCAATAATCAGATCATAATGAAGGAATGCTGTCGGCAATCCAATGGGATTCTTAGTCCCATCTGATCCACATCTGCCCGACTTTCGGGCAGATACCGATCAGGGAAGCCCATCTGAGGGCCCCATACACGGGCCAATATGGTGCCAACTCGGCAGCTTTTATTGGCCCTTGTATGGCCACTTTTAGGTACTGAGAGATGGATGAGAGGATACAGGTTCCTAACCTGAAAAGCTAACTGTCAAAATGTGTAGAAGCTTATAAAGTCTAACTATATGGGCAAACTGTCCCATCCATCACTCAAAGTGTAGTCTGTACTGCGTGACAGTTTTGATGGATCTTCTTTCCATCCCATTAGATAATCTTTGGCTAAGCCATAAATAAATTGGGGGCGTTGGGTGCTTCCCTTAGTCTCTTTCGCCATCAAATTGCATGTGATTCACGGATTTAGCTGACAAAAACAAAATTAAAAGCAAGGAGATCAGTGGACAGGATAATGGCAATATGGGGGAGACTGATTTAATCATTTTTAAATTTGAGTTTTTATAAATGAAACATTATTTTTTCTCAATTGCTAGCATCTTTCTATAAAAACTTGAATTGAAAAAACTCAATTGCATAAAAATAAAATACTCAATCACACAAAATTGTAATAAAAAAAATAGAAAAATAAAATTGCTTGAATGTTGAAAATACACCTCTCATTGATTTCTGAACAAGCGTGGCATGATTTAGTTGCAGAGTTTTGTGTATTTTTGAGACTGAAAGTTCAATTTTTTTTAAACATTGAGATATAGTTGTCTAAATAAATCTTGATGAACCTGCAAATATGTCTAAAGGGCCACCTGTTGTACATTCCAGAAATTTTAACAAAAATTTTAAATTTAAATCAGTAATTGAAATTGTAATAAAAAAAGTGTTATACTTTGAAGGCATGTACTATCAAATAAGCAGCAAACATAAACACATTTGTCATGCTGGAAATAGCTTATTAACTTCTGAAATTTGCAAATTGGGTGGGGAATAAATCTAAGAAAACTATAACAATTCATTTGCACAACTCACATTTGTAATGAGAAGTGACAAAATAACGAGTTACAGCTTGACATTGTTTTAAACATTGTTGCTGCTTTTGTTGATTACTCCACTTTAATTAGTTTTCCAATGTGAGATATCAGGTAGCAATTTCATTTGAAATGTCCATTTTGTTGAATACAGTTTGGATCCAAGGGTTTATTATGGCCACTCCAGTGTTCATGTTGGTGAACCCATCAGCATTCTGAAACAAAATTAGCAAAGCAAATGGATAGGAATCCACCAGGGCCAATGCAAATAAAGAAAAAATAATATTTATTTGTTTAATTTAAAATGTACACATCTCAATGGGCCCTATGCGTTTCCTTCCCTATTGGTTATGGGCTCATCATGGAACCCATTGGCATACTTGTCTATTCGCACTCTGCTTGTACATCTGACCAGGAGGAAGGGAGATCATTAGTGATGGGCGAATTTGCGCCGTTTCGCTTTTCTGGAAAATTAGCGAAACGGCGCCGGAGCCCGTTTTTGATGCCGGCGCCCATTTTTGATCCCGGCGAATTTTATTTGGCCGAATTTATTCGCTGCCGGCGAATCGCGCAAATTCGCTGCAAATTTGCGCCTGACGAATAAATTCGCCCATCACTAGAGATCATGGCTCCCTTTCAGATCCAATCTCCCCAATGCCCCTCTGCAACAAGAATCATTGGTCTTCCTATATTATCCCATGTGCCTATACAGCAAAACAAAATGTAATTTTTTAATATAAACAGCAATTATAGATGGGGTTAGGATCATGGGATAGCTAGGCTAGAAGGCAATTCCAAGCTCTATAAGATGTTAAAACTGTAAATAAATCAGTTAAACCTGAAGAAGTTGCTTGGATGAGTAGAGAAATGTCTTTGCTGGATATACTCACATCAAGATGTCTAAGCATCGAAATAATTTGACTTTTAATTATAACCTAAAACAAGAACTATTAAATAAGTATGTTTTGGACTGGATAATGAAACGTTAATGCTACTGTATGTATCATGCGGTCAGGTTACTGATTATATAACCTTCCCTAGTGTACTTTCATCCAAATTCTTCTTTAAATGTCATGATTAGAGCAAAGCCTTTCTGACACCTTGGGTGTCCGTTGCTATAAAGCTTGAGTCATCTTTCAAAGGTGGTCAGAGAGAGAAGCTTCAGCTTCTCTCTTCAATGGAAAAACTAGAAATGATTAGAGATTTGAAAGTCTTGGAATGCTGGTAAATTTCAAATGTGGAAATAGCTATGGAAAACAGGTCTTCTCCCTCTAAATCCCTTACACGTTTTTTTGTTTACATAATCTAATAAAACTCATTCTAAACTTGCTGGCTGTAGTGAGCTCTCCTCTTGCCCAGGCTTCTACAGCCAGTAAATTTGCTCAAGCATGTAATTTGAAACAGGTTCTCAAGCAGTAAATTGCTGCTCCTGTACAGCCCTGACTGTAAAATTATTTCTGAGAGAGCAAATATAGATTTAGTAAATAAACAAGGAATTCTTTTCGCAGTGATTATACATAGACACCGGGGGCAAGGGAAAGGAACCATGTGCTAGAGATGAGGCAAGGAAAGGAAATAAGAATTACATAAGGATTATGGTTTGGATTGTTCTCCTTAGAGAAAGGTGTATCATAGACAATACAAAGATAACCCCTGCAGAAGGAATTAGCCTATAGGGTAGTGGTAAGTGATAAGAAGATATAATATATCTCCCAAATGCATTAAAGTCAAAGGGCATTTTTTCTTATGGCAACTTTTTTTGTCCTAGAACATTTAAGTCAGTGGAAGTTTTTCTTATGGAGACTTTTTTGTCCAAATGTCTCAAGGTAAATGGGTGTTCTTTCTTATGGGCTTTTTTTCTGCAAATTTTTCCACTGTGAATTTTCGCTGCAGTTTTGCAAAAAAATTTACACATGGTGAAATTTGGAATTTTGCCGCAAATCCATGGATGACAAATAAATTCACTCATCACTAGACAGATGGACCACCATTGGAGACATTTGAACTAGGTTTAAAATAAGGGCACATGTACACAATGTCAGTAGTGGTTTGTTCATTGGGACTCAATGCTATTTAAGAGCCAGGAAAAATTTTTTGGTTCCTTCCAAAGTTGAATTGTTAGCTGACCTGCTCAAGGGTTGTAGGGTACTACAGAAGAGTTAGCTTGGTAAACATATTTTGTGTATTTTAAGACCGAATTGCAACAAAAATGTTTTCTGAACTCAGATTTTGTAGATATACAGATTGAAAAAAGCTTGAGATTTTGAATTAAAAAAGACTGGCATTTAAAACTTGATAAACATCTGCAGAACTCGGTAGGAAGCGAATTTTCAATATTCAAACAATTTTTTTAAGAATTTTAAACAATTAATAACACATTGCCATTTTTATTTAACATTTCTTCCTTCTAATTCAAGTGTTTATGTAAATATGCTGACCATTGTGTTGAATTGCAATTTTATTTTTGCAGAACTCAAATTAATAAAATCAAAGCAAAATAATAAATCAAAGTAAAATTGATAAATTGGCCTCCTCATGGTTCTATTGGTAAATATATGACCTTGGGAACTAGTTACTGATTTGGGCAAAGTGTTACTGATTTGGGCAGGGTGTTACTGATTCCCACATTTTCCCATAATTAAGTTTTTTCTTTATACAACACAACTTCATTGTACCTACAAAAAGATCCCACAAAATGTTTGTGCCAACCTCTAGGTGCTGGAGATGCTAGAATACTAGTGCAAAACCTCATTTTAAATTATGTATAGAATAAGTACCTTAAATAAACAGGGGAATGCTGTATGTGTTTTTAAAAAATAGAGGACATCTGTTTCTTGCACTGTGGGGGTTTATGGGACCTGTATTATGACAATTGCAAATATGCTGTACAAAGGAATAAAAGTAGTGAAAGCAAAACAGGTCAGATTCGCTTTGCCAAAAATTTGCAAATGGTCAAAATGCATTGAAGTGTATGGGTGACAAAAATTTTTTTGATGCACAATTTTTTTTCGCAGTGAAACTTGATGGGAAATGTTGCTCATCACTTTGATAACTGTGCCCCAAAATCTGAACAGTTATCTGGGAATTGTTTGCATAAAGATATACATATAATAATCTGTAGTATTTATATTGATGAATTCAACCTTATTATTAG
This sequence comes from Xenopus petersii, assembly GCA_038501925.1. NCBI lineage: Eukaryota > Metazoa > Chordata > Amphibia > Anura > Pipidae > Xenopus > Xenopus petersii. Next base: position 228,714,718 of record CM076672.1, read on the forward strand.
AAAAAAATAAATAAACCAGGCCAAAACCCAATGGAAACAATCATGTCAGCATCTCCTAATTTCGCCTGTCAATCAGCCACCAGACCAAAATAAAATGGTAGGAAAGATAAAGGCGGAATTCATTAATGGGTAAGATTACATCTTTGGCATGTCAGGGTGAGTGACAGGAGGTATATTGATCCTTAACTGTCAGTTGAAAGCACAAACACATTGCAAATATATGGTAAGAATATTATTCTTCTTACCAGCACAAATAACATACAGTGCATGAATGCACCGGCATCAGGAAATTCACGGAAGGGGGAAAAAAATTCTTAACACTTCTCGCCGGCTTCCAATTGTAGCAACACACAGTAGAATTGGTCTGATGAAGCGAAAGGGTCAGATCTCCTGGTGACATATTTGGCTGCACAACCTTGTTACAAGAGAAGGGAAACCTCATTTGTTTGCAATTTCATTGGTTCTTTTTTGGAACTCGATTGCAAATTGACTTTAGCAGATGAAATTGCATTTGCTCTGCTTCTCACGTGAAAAGAATTTAAACAGACAATCCTTAACTTGATCTTTGGTGTGTTGCTGAGTGGAATAAAACAGAGGGTTGAGATATGAAATCATGATGTAGGGTATAAATAGTGTCAAATAAATCTCTTACACACCCTACTTAAATACCTTGTAACAGATATTGGGAGAGACGTATACTAACTTTTTCTTTAATTGTAATAGACAGGCTTGGAAAGCACTCATGTTGGACGTGTGGTTTTAGACAGTGGCGATATTGGACATCCCATTATTTCTTATTGGTCAAAATTATATACTTGGTCATGTTATTGACCTTAGTGTCAATGAATAGGGATTGGAGAAGATTTTGGTTCAGCTAAGGAAAAGTTGTCTTCGAAATGATGCCACAACCTCTGTCAAGTTCAACGTCAAACTGTCATGGACAATCTTAGGTTGGCAAAAGGCTTAAGTGCCCCTTAAACTCTCTTATGCCACTATTGTCAGGGGGTGATTTATCGAGGGTTTGAACTTAAACCTTTGACATGATTCAAATTTTTTTTGCACAAAAACTCATAGATTCGACTTATATTTTAAAAAGCTTGAATGTTTGGTATTTATTAAACACAAAAAATTCAAATGTGAAACTTTGGCATCTTAAAACTTGCGAGTTCATGTAGAAGTCAATTGGACTAGTCATTCAAGCCATTTTTTTAATTCAAATTTTTTGAGTTTATAAACTCAATTCCCGTTTTTTGAAACTTGTAAAAGCACAAGTTCAATTTTTTTTTTAAACTGACAAATTTGGGTATTTGAGTTTTTAAACAATTGTATTCAATCAAGTTTGTTATATTCAGAATTTTTTTGATATAAAAACAAACATTTGTGTGTTTTTTTAAATTGTGAGTTTATTCGAAGTAGGATATAACTCACAAGTTTGTTTTTGATAAATAAGTCCATTAGTTATTCAAAATCAATCAAGGACCAAGAAATTATGTCACCGGGAATATGGCATGGCCTGCTAGATCATCAGCTGACAGTATGTTTGTATAATTTCAATTGTTTATAAATAATCCAATATCTTGCATTTCTATGAAGTAAAAAAAATCCAATTAAAAAATTAAATAAATTTTAATGTAATATACTGTATGTTGTTGAAAACATTTATCAAAATGGCAATATATAAAACTAGAGGTCTATATTGAATGGTTTCATGCAAATATTTAAGCCCAAGCCTATGTACACATTACTAATGCCTGTCTAGATTCTCTTTCAAAGCACATTCTTTAATTAATCAATATCTGCTTCAGGGCTGATATTGATTGGCATAAAAAGGCAAGGATGAGAAAACGATGAATTTATTGAGAAGCTGAGAAGCAGGAACGTGTGGGAGGGCATGGTATAAATGGTTGTTATGTAGCATAATTAAAGCTTTAATTTCCCGAACTCTCCAAATACAAGTCGCTTGTCAGATTTATGAAGGAACAATGACAATGCTCCTTTCAGAATGAATCATAATGCATTGCTCTGCTATAAAAAGAATATATTTGTTGTTGATGGTTTATTAAATGTAATTGGTTAATATGGCATTCACTGGAGCTTTGGCTAATGTAATGTTAGATTGGGGGTTATAATTGAGTTATACTGTATGGCACATAAAAACAGTGAGATCAAAACAGGTTTCATTAACAAATGAGCTTTTAAGGAGAAAGAGGAGGCAAAACTATATAAGCACCTTTATACAATACAGGAAAGACTTGCAACATGAATATGACTGTGACTTCTTCTGTGACATTTTTCCACGAGGCAAATTCAAAAGAAGTTAGTAGGCCTTTAAGTATCCAAAAGCTGTGATATTGTATCCCTTAATTTGCTTTTATATGGTTAGCCATAAAAAGTGCCAGTGTTCGGAGAACTCGTGGCAGTATATAGCTAGTTGATATATGTCTGCCATCACAGAAATTAATGGCCTGAGCTTGGTCATCCTTTATCGACATTCTGACTAGAGTTACACTAAATTAAAGTCATGTTGGAGAAAAGAGAGAATTAGTCTAGATGCCCAGATACACTAGAAATATGAGGACAAACACAGATCCTTAAAGAGAGGACGATGAGTAAGCGTGCTATACGGGATGGCAAATTATGATATATATAGTGAATAAAGTACCCCCTCTTGTAATATATAAGGATATTATAAGTTACCGAGGAGTTTCATGACCATATAAAAACACGAGGCTGAAGGCCGAGTGTTTTTATACAGCTCATGGAACTCCAAGGTAACTTCTAATATCCTTATATTTTACAACTGCGGGTACTTTATTTATTATAATACACAAGTTTTAGTGAGTCATGTGACAGAAATTACATCACTACTCACCGTTTATAACTGATGACATCAGAAATCGTAAGGATATTATAAGTTACCGAGGAGTTTCATGACCATCTAAAAACACGAGCCGAGTGTTTTTATGCAGGTCATGGAACTATGAGTTTACTTCTAATAGCCTCATATTTTGCAACAAGGGGTACTTTATTTATTATAATACACAAGTTTTAGTGAGTCATGTGACAGAAATTACATCACTACTCACCGTTTATGACTGATGACATCAGAACTCACTGTTTATAAGGATATAATTTACAAGATATTCATGGCTCAAGTATTATATATATATATATATATATTTGTAGGCATTTGCAAGCCTAAATACTTGAACATTTTAGAGCAACTGTTATTTTGTATTATTTGCTGTAGGCAATTAGAAAACAAATTTGCAACAAATGAATGTTTTTCCATCTTTGCATACTACATTGAAATGTTTTCTTATTACCATTCCAATTCTGTCCCTTATTTCCCTGGCTTGTAAAAATGCAAATCATGGATAAACTCATAACAGTGTATGACTTTCAGTCCCAGGCTTCCATGCCTTGCTATATTAAAAGGAAGGCTTATTAAAAACATATATTTTAAGAGTGCTTTTTACTAGTGAAGACTTGCAGTGTGCTTTTCAGAACCCTTTTTAACATGCTGAGGTTTAGACCACCTACCAGTACTTGGTATTAGGATTTCCATCTGACCCTTCTCTGTAATCAGTTAACTCATATTAACAATACACTTACTAAGTCAAAGGATCCCAGCCTGCAAGCTTGGTAAACCCTTGAAAGACTCAAAGAATCACAGATTATGCAGAACCAGCCTGAACAGTATAAGTCAGTCTAAATCAGGGTAGACTTTTCTTCATATTCTTGGAACTCTCTGCTGGACCAGAATTCCAGGATGGCCGATAGAACAATATGTTATTCCTTTTTATTTTATTGCAGTGTATGACAACATTTAAATAATGAACAATGGTAGGGCTTTTCAACTAGAGGCCCCATTATCTCATACACATCTTTTTATCACATTATTGCTTTTTGAACACTCAAACTATCATGTGATAGAGCAGCTAAATGGCTCACAGCATAGAAAATCTTAGACAGCAATAATCTATGCTGTTGTTGAAAGTGGAACCACCATAAAGAACAGTTGAATTATCCATTTTGGATGACATAGGGGTCCATTTACTTAGCTCGAGTGAAGGAATAGAATAAAAAAAAACCTTTGAATTTCGAATGATTTTTTTGACTACTTCAACCATCGAGTTGGCTACTTCGACCTTCGACTATGACTTTGACTTCTAAAATCATTCGAATATTCGACCATTCGATAATCGAAGTACTGTCTCTTTAAAAAAAAACTTTGACCCCCTACTTCGCCACCTAAAACCTACCGAACCTCAATGTTAGCCTATGGGGAAGGTGCCCATAATATTCAAGACATCACTGGAACGTGATCAGACATCTCTTTACATCTCTTTTTTTGTTACAAAATGTACATGAAGGCTAACTTATTATTTCAAGGATGAAACAAGAACCAAAAAATATCCCAAAACTCTGTAATTAAGTAAAAAAGCTAGTTTTTAGTTAACATTGAGTTAAATATAGCAAGTATAGGCATACAGACCAACTGGTATTCCACCTTATGCGTTTCATACCCTCTGGTACTTATTCAAAAACTAGCTTTAACTCAATGTTAAATAAAACTAGCTTTTTAACTTAATTAAAGAGTTTTTAATTACTGATATTTTTCTGTTTTTAATATATGTGCCATTAGAACTGGGGGCTATATCCCAGTAACTATGGTCCTTTCGACAAGCCTTCTAGAGTGCAGCATTTAATTGCTTTTTCTTTTTGTAAAGATTAAAAACAACCATCAAAGGTCCCTATGCAAGACAATAGTCACTTTACTCCTTTAATGCATATTGTTCATTCCCAGGTGTAATAACAAATCAATAATGATATATACATACACCAGGTAGCCATTGCATGACTAAAACAGAAACATTAGAAGAGATGGACAGCTGACTTTACATTTTATATTGAGTGCAAGCACCTGTGACAGGTCTCATATTTGTATGATTCCCGTATGTGGATGTCAGACTTTACTTGCAACAAAAAAAAACATTTAAATTGAATTATTGGGTTTTGTGAGTTTCCAATCAATTCTTAAATTGTTTTGCACGGATTCACACTATATAATATTCATTGGTTTAAATTGATTCTCATCACAACTGACTTGTTCATGCCTAGTTCCTGGAAGTACATCACAACCAATAATTCTGTAATTTACCAAACAACAGTACTGTCGTGCAACACCATAACAACCAATAATTCTGTAATTGAATCCCCTAGCAAACAAATATAATGTAATATAACCCCATACATAACCATACTATAAATCATTCCCAACCAACAGACATCATATCTAATACATGGGTGCTGAGACTGTGGTCTGCTTTGGTGAAGTTATTTTCTCAAGAATTGCCTGAAATGCTACAATGCCATGGAAATGATAAATTAATCACATTATAATGAGAGATAGTTCCGTGTTAAATTGAAAAATACACATTTCTCAAGCTATTCTAAAAATCTAAATATGTAAGAACCCTGAATGCTGGGTTGCTATGCTCTGCGGGTCACCAGCTCAAGATGCTTACATCACTATCTACCTTTTGGCCACCACTGATTTAAACAAAACACAATATAGGTATGGGACCTGTTTTAAATAATGCTTGGGACCTGGGGTTTTCAGATAAGAGGTCTTCCTAAATTTGGATCTCCGTCCCATATGATTACTAAAAATACATTAAAATATGAATGAAATCCAATAGATGAGTTTGCCTCTAATAAGGATTAAATATCATAGGTTCAAGTACAAGGTACTGTTTCATTATTATTAGTGATAGGCGAATTTATTTGGCAGGTGCGAATTGGCGGCAAATTTACGCGATTCGCCGCTGGTGAATAAATGCACCAAACGGCCTTGAAAATTCGCTGGTGAAAATTCATCGGCGTAAAAAAAAAGGACGCTGGCATCAAAAACGGACGCCGGCTTCAAAAACGAGAGGCAAATTCGCCTATCACTAATTATTATAGAGAAAAATGAAATAATTTTTAAAAATATTAATTATTTTATTAGTCTATGGGACATGGCCTTCCCTAATTCAGATCTTTCTGCAAAACGGGTTTCCAGATAATGGATCGCATACCTGTGCTGTAATTCAATCCCTACCATACCAGAATAAAATAATTTAACTTCACACCAAACAAGAGTTCTGTAATTCAGCGTCCTAGGAAACCAACCAATTGCTTGGTTGTTCTACATAGGAATCAAGACTACAATTTATTCTGGATAAAGGTCTTGTCTCATTGCAGTCATAAATCAGTATTTGCCCCTGAGCATGCAATGGGGGCACTTTTACCTTTGAAATGTAGACTGATTTATAATAGATATAAAAAGAACATAAGCAGCTTTAAGCTTTGTTAACAAATCACAATACACAAGGTTACTAGTATTGATCAGTTTTGTAATGCGTGGCCCTAGGACTTCTTTTATTATACTTTATGAATCAAGCTTGGATCAGATGGGATTCCCCTCCCTTTACCATGGACCAATGAAAGGAATTCATCCAAATCTGACTTATTAACTGAAATTACTATATCAATATTCTTGAAGATTTCTACCATAATTATCCAACACAAAATGAGACATCTAGGGAGTTATTTACTAAAATCCAAATGTTTCTCGTATTTTATTTAAAAAAAACATTACCAAACTCCCATGCTCAATTTGACCTTATATATTAATAACATAACCCAAATTAATAGGATCGCAGAAAAACTCAATAAAATTGAGTGAAAACCTGAATCACTCAATTTTTTCGGGCTTTCTTCCTAAATTGCTCCATTTGTTTGTATTTTCAGGCTAAACCCAGCACAAACCACGATAATTTCTCTCCCATTGACAGAACCTCAACGGGTGTGAGATGGCGGATTTTCAAATTTGAGCTTTTTGCAGCACCGGGGTATATTAAATCTCTGAAAATTTTAGTTTTTGCCCCAAAAAGCTTGACCAGATACATTTGAGGTTAAGTATAAGATAGAAGCCAGGTGCTTTGTAAAACAAAAGATTGCAGCCTCCTCGATAAGTCAGGTCTTCACTAAAACAATTTTAATAAATAATGCCCCACAAACACATGGAAGAGTAACTGCAGGGCCAGCTTTCATTTAAATTCTTCCATGGCTCTAGGCTTTCCTAACTACATTATTTAAAACTGCCCATTCTTTGGCCTTATAGCTGTTGTTCCGATACGATTCCCAGAACTTTTCTTGACAGCCTTTGACTGTTGCAAGTTACAACTGTACTTCAATAATTAAAGGGCCACACTGCATACAACACTGATTTAACGTATCACTTTTGCCATCATGCTCTTTTTTTTGTACTGTCCCCAGTTTTTTCTAAACCATTCATACCAGCTCTAGTCTTCCAATATTCCTAACCAGGTGGAGGACCTCAACTTGACATCCCTCATCAATGATGTAATTCTTTCCCCTTTATAGACAGAAATTACAGTTTTTCTGCATCTCCGGGGACCTCCTTTTTCTAACTTCAGGCTATTTTTCTGATAAGGAAGAAATAGGAGTATATAAACTTACACACCTCCAGTATTGGCTGTTCAACATGAATTTAAGTAGAAGGCTACCTATGTTTCTCAGTGGAAAAAAGAACCTCCTGTGAGCATGCAAGTCATTCTGTCTTCTTAATTATCAATAACCCCTTCCAGGAAACATCTGCAAACTTTGGACTTCATCTAAAAGCTATCTGAGTTTCCAAGACAACCAAACAATAGCATTACCTCTGTTATATTTATATATAAAACAGCAACTACTATTAGTAATATCACAATTTGACCTTTTAAAGACAAGAATATTTATCAAACATTTACCAAAGCAATGAAACATGAAAGTTTGCATTTTAAAGGTAATTGATAGAAAAAAAGTTAACTTTTCCCCATTTTTAGCAGACATGTTACTAGACAGTAGGAGCAATACTATCATTCATGTCAGGAGATGGAGCTTGACACTGGTTGGAGTCATAATATAATTTGACAGTTTAACATGGTTAAATCATGGGATTAATATACCAGACAGTAACCTATAGCAACCTGTGAGAAACTAATAGTATACCGTCTGAAGTCAATCGATCAACTGTTGATTTTCTGCAGTGGTATACACAAATAATTACTGTATCTACTGATCACTTTCATGCCTTATTCCATAAACAACACCTGCCTACACAATGGTTGAATTGCATTGAGAACTACCACCAAGGCCAACTGTGCCTGATTCTTTCCCCCAATTTGAACTCCCCTTAATGATACATGATCACATCAAGAATGAATTCTGCAGAATAGGAAAAAGATCCCCCTTTACGTGGAAGAAATGTTATCCTGACAAAGTAATGTAACAATGGAGAATTTACTTGATCATTATTTACAGAAATATAATTATACCATATATTCCCCTAGCTCTGAAACCTTAAAAACATTTCTTGCAAAAATATGTGTAGGGACCAACAAGGTAAATAGTCCCTTTGTTTTTAAATTCCTACTAGGAAGTCCATGTATCTCTCTTCTCTAATCTACATATCCATATTATTGGATCTTAGAGATAGTGACCTCTACCTGTCCACCGACACTTTGATATAGAATTTAGAAATGGGTGGTTCTTTGTATTTGGCCTTCCAGGTCTTTTTTGTAGTTGACCTAGGTGGATGAGTCTGTGGAGCCTGGGATGAACAAGGCCCAGTAAAGAGATCAGGAACAGTGATCTTTCACACTAACATTATGCATGGCTGTAGTCACTCTTCTGTGTTGTATTTTTCTTGCGTAGGAAAACACTAAAGTATTTAAATAAATAATGAAACATAATACTGACTCTTGACCTTAGGGTACAAAAAGATTTTACGTATATGAAGCAAAGATCTAACAGATTCCCTGGAAATATTTTGCATTAGGGCAGTCACAAATCTTCAGTGTTAAGAAACATCAGAGCATAGCCACCTATTTATGTCATGCCTAATTATTACAGAGCAGGTCTCTAAATTGCACAGTAAATGGACAGTGACTTTTACCAGGGAGAAGGCTGTCCCTTTAGCTGTTTGAATGATTACCTGCCCCCAGCTTGCTTCAACACCTCAGTGCTTAATGGGCTCTCTTCCTATCTTCCTAAGAACGAAGGTGGCTTGAGTTCATTTATATGAAATGCACTAAGCTGAAATTGCAGCAGCGCTCCCATGAGAGGCACAAAAATGTCCATCAAAAGCTGCAGCTGCCATTTGGACTAAGCTATACCAAAGAATGAAATAATGCCAACACTTTTTTTTATTGGCATGCAACATCTTCTTGTCTGAAATTATCTTCTTAGACTGTAACTCTCTATTCCCCCTTTGAGCCCACCAATATGGCAGAACAGGCATTTATGTTGCAATTGCCCACTCAATTCAGGATCCACTTATTCTGTTCTAATTACCATGTCATCATGTAGGGACTATGTGAATAAGTTAAATATGTTCCTTCCTTAGGTACGAAGTAGTGATGGGCGAATTTATTTGGCAGGCGCGAATTCACGGCGAATTTGCGCGATTCGCCGTCGGCGAATAAATTCGCGAAACGGGCGCTAAAATTCGCGGAAAAAATTCGCCGGCGTCAAAATTTTTTTTTCGAAAAAACGGACGCCGGCGTCAAAAACGGGCGCCGGCGTCAAAAAGGAGACGTCGGCGCCGTTTCGCGAATTTCGTGCGAAATTCGCAAATTTTTCGGCGAAGCGAAACTGCACAAAATCGCCCATCACTAGTACGAAGTACTTTTCACCTGTATAAGTTCCAAAAGGATCTTCATGGGTCAAGACTGCAAAAAGTCATGCACCTCACATGTGGTGCAGTATTAAATATTTGGATTCTCAGGTCTATCTTGAGCAGTTATTTGACTTGTAGGATTAGGTCAGTTGTCCCCTTGAATATACTAATATAGATAGGCCAACTGGATTTTAGTTATCCACTCTGGTATGTTTTTTAAATACGAAAAAACTGCCCTTACCCAACAATGTCTTCTACACCAACGTTGATGACAGCCACAGCATCTTAGATATCAGATCTTTCTTTAGCAGGTATTTGACTAGTGGATGATTTATCCACCAAAGTCTTCTCCTACATCAATTACAATGGCAGTCAATGCATCTCAGATGTACATGATGATGCTTCTAGCCAGAGGCAAATTCCATTACATATTTCCACGATGATGGTGATCTTAAATAATATTCTAAATATGTTGACTAAAAATGTGTTTTCCATCTTAATATGAATGTGTTCTCTATATAAAGGTGTTTCTTTGTCTTAGGAGCAGTTGGGTTATCCAGCCAAGTGCCTACTATATTGGCATGCAAAGATCATTTTGTTTACCAACTAGAGTAGTCCTCTTCTCCAATACCTATCCCTATGGCTAATTCTAGTTATGTACCCGCACTATTAATGTGAAATACACTGTAGCATGAACGCTTCAATCCTTCATGCTCAAGCCAGCACAGCAGTCCCGTTAAAAAGTTATTGACTGACTGATATAATAATCCCATTTTCATTTACTAATTTAAGATTCACAAATGAAATATAATCAGCCGGTAACTGTTGTGAACTGATGGATCACCTATTACAGATGTGACTGTAGGGAAATACATTTTGTTTACTTTTCTGACAGGGAAGGACAAGATGACATACCATTATTTGTATCTGGAGACACTCTGATTTATAGCACACTGCAAAAAACTTTATTACCTCCATCCAATCCTTTTTTTATGGCTCATATGCATTCTTGCATTCTAAGCACTGGAGTGAAATCATGTATGCTGGCATTTTTATAGGCCGTGCAACCAATTGGCCATGACCATGTTACTATATATGCTCAGTGTGTTTATGCACGTGTCTCTCTGACTAAGGGATCAGCAAATATATATATACACATTTCATATGATTTGCTCAATGTTCACTATACATAAACACACCTATAAAGGTATAAGGAAAGAATGATTAGGACAATACAACTGTCACTTGTAGACAAGAGAACTTCAAGTGTGGATTGTTTGCAAAATAAACTGGGCTACAGTTCATAAACGTATAGCATTCATACATCTTAAATGATATTTTGGGAAATTGGAATGCCGGGAAGAAAGGACATTCTTTGGTAGTTACAATAAATGGGCACAGGGGAAATGTAAGGTGATATTTTAATTATACTGTCATCTGACAGGCTATCAGCATCGGAGATATGAAGACATCGTTTTTTGTTATGACATAAATGGGATAATGTATTGAAAGGCACATATTTTGCTCAGGTTTGTTAGTCAATATCAACCAACGAATGCCTTGCTTTCAAACAGGTGACCAGCTTGTTGGTATGGGTAACTAGGTTACTAGGCAAATGTTGCAATCTATGCATCGGATTATATCCTACCATGTATATTAGAAGATCTACTTGTTTGGAAAAGTTCTGGCCAGCAAGCAGATAGGCAAACAAGGGTGATCTGCTATTTTACCCCTTGGAAATTCAAGGCTAGAGGTCCTCATCTAATGTTATTTTTCAGCCTTCATGACGATCATCTGACCTAACCCTAATGATTTATATGTGGGGGGGCTGTAATACTTGAGTTAATAAACTGAGTCAACTGAGTCATGGTAGGCCAATTCAGCATCCAGTATCAACCTCTGCATGACCAGCTTGACCGTGGAAGGTCCATCCTGCTCAGCAGCCTCTCATTGATATGCAATGAAATCATCTTCTAATTGACAATATTTTTGTAGCTGTCCTTTGACAGGGATGATATACCTTCATTTTTGAATATTCATATCGAAATAGAAAGGGAAAATGAGCAGGCAAAGGATTAATTGGTGACCCAATATATACAGTAGTGGGAGGAGTTAACCAGTATGAATGAGGCTATAACTGGAATTCCTTTATACAACTGATAACTCTTCTTTGACAGTCTGTAAAAAGTGATACACAAAACCTATGCTACAATAGTAGGCATCCCTCCCCAATAGAAACCTAGTTTAGCAGGAACAGCTCCCTAAGTTTTCTTATAGCCCATACAGAGAGAAACAATGAATCTACGGTATGACAGCATAGATATTCCCATATCTAGTAGGCACAATAGCAATTGCTAGATGAGTTTGCTCATAGCCAGTAGAAAGAGATATACCTTAAATTGAATATATTTATTACTCTGTACTAAACACAAATCCCCAGAAAAATGTTATTGAATATATACATACATATATATATATATATAATATATACTGGCGATATGTGAATGTTCTTCGGAAACAATCCAATCCACTTCCGCACATCAATCCTGACAGCAAGGAAATCACAAGAAAAGAGCGAGCATCGTATTATTTTCTGGGTCTCCATTGTCCGCGGTTGACGCAATGCAAAATCCAATCTGTGTAACTGTTCTGACATTTTAAACTACACAGTATGAAAGTCATTTGCCCACCTTCCTCTCAACCAATTGGAAACAGGGGATCTTAATCAGTTACAGAGGGAAAGTAAAAAATGGAAGGAAAGTGCTGACTGGGAAACACTTGGATCCAAGCCTAATTAAATTAAGCTATTCAGCTCTAATATTTTACTGGTATCTACCACTATAATTATGCAAATCTATCCTTTCCTTTAGCTCAGCATGGGCAAATTACAGTGAATGATAAAAAAACCCCATACAAATAGTTTATCATAGTATATATATGTTATTATAATGGTTAATAAGGCTTAAACTGATCCAAATCCCTTTTCATTGTTACACCTATCCATATATTTATAATTTATATTTGCAGGATACAGTTCCAAGTTATCCATCAGTCAGATGATCTCTTTTACTAAGGGATAATGAAACTAGAAGCAGAATACCAACCTGCAGCACTTGAGATATTGATAAACTATAACTCCTTGTACTTTCATCTATGAACACCAGGGGACAGGGGTCTGATGCCCAGAGGCTGGGCAATACACATTTTATAAATATATTATAGTATTATATGCTGCTCTGATATATCTAAATCTGATCTTCTTTGTCTCCCCCAGCTTGAGTGAGTAGTGAGAATATTGGGAAGGGGTTTGTTACAGTGAGAGCTGTGAAGATGTGGAATTGTCTCCCTGAATCAGTGGTACAGGCTGATACATTAGATAGGTATAAGAAGGGGTTGGATGGTGTTTAGCAAGTGAGGGAATACAGGGATATGGGAGATAGCTCATAGTACAAGTTGATCCAGGGACTGGTCCCATTAACATTTTGGAGTCAGGAAGGAATTTTTCCCCCCTCTGAGGCAAATTGGAGAGGCTTCAGATGGATTTTTTTGCCTTTAACTAGCAGTTAGGCAGATAAAAAAAAAAAAAACTAAAAGGTTGAACTTGATGGATGTGTATCTTTATTCAAAACTTACTTACTATGTTACTATGATGTGTGTTGTTACAGTGTGCTAAACCTCCATAAATATCAAATCCTCAATTAGCAATGAGAGAATTCTGGGTATGAAGAAAGATGGTAGAACATAAAGTGAGAAGAACATCTTGGAAGCTGTGGTGGTAAAGTTGCAACCAAATATCGTAACCACAAGTCTCAAAGCTGTTGAATAACAGCGTCTTCTCCAATTATGGTGGATACATGAACATGCAGAGGCACCTTTAACTCATATAATGTTGCTGTTCTTATTGTAGGTGCCCCTACTGTAAAGCATAGAAGGCCGGTAACAAAACTGGTTGGTCTAACCTAATGACTAGTCTAGTGGTCTGATTATCTATGGGTTGGTTCTAAGTCTGCTCATTGCGAAATAGATTACAGATGCATTACATATGTACACACAGTGCAAAATATTACACGTTACATTCTATGAAATGCATTTATCATGCCGATTTCTTGATAAGCTCTCTGGCATGTCCATGAGTATGCAATTTCCTTACATAGCATACATAGTATGTCCTTACATTCTAATGGCAGTTGATCCAGACAGGTATCCCAGTTGGCCAAAGCCTCTCGTCTCTTGTCAATGACACATCCAAAGCCACAAATCACTCCCACTTCCATTTAAATCTGCTCATATAGAGTAGATCACTGAATACATGAGAAGACCCGATTTGAAACTCATGGAGGTGGTTCAATGGAACAATGGCTCCTTAATAGTTGTAAACAAAACCTTCTTGCTTTTTTTGGCTGCCTATATCATCCATAAAAGAAACAGTCATTTATTTTCTAAGAATAAACAGAAATGAATAAGAACTTGATTTATCTGACACTTCTCGCATCAGAAACTGATGTTGCTATTATTTCTTTCTTATCTCTGGCAATACATATTCTCTCATCCTTAAATAACCTTATTGTGTAAACTATATCTTTTAAACAGGCTTAAGACAAGTCATTCTTTTGTAAACATTTTATGTGACCTGGAGTTTTATAGGCTCAAGATCTTATTTCCTGCTGTTGAGCTTCTCTCTCCATCTTGCCTCTGTAAAGATGCATCTAAAAATGATCCAGCTAAACTGTCAATTATTCTATGCTTCAAATAATAGGCACGGTTTCAGATAACCTGAGGATAAAGTCACAATGAAAGAGGGTGGATGATGGATCTGAAATGTTCCAAAAACACAGAGATAAGAGGTATTAAGCCATTTACATTTCAGCCAACAACATATTTATTCAGTGGAAAGCCACTCAGAAAGATAACAGTGGTGTGTATGGAAAAATCTGAACTATATTAATAGATCCATGTCAAGAAACAAAGCTGAATATAAATCATCGGAGAAACAAATACATGTAGATACAAATTGAATCGAAATATACAAATAGAATTTATAAATAATAAAGAGATTATTTGTTTATCCATTTAAATTAAATATCACACCCCACCTTTTCCATTTCACCATTTACAGCTGGAATAAGTGAAAAAAATATAGATCATAATATACACGTATAATAAATATTGTATATGTATATATATATATATAATACACAAAAGCCATGAATATCTTGTAAATTATATCCTTATAAACAGTGAGTTCTGATGTCATCAGTTATAAACGGTGAGTTCTGATGTCATTTCTGTCACATGACTCCTTAAAACTTGTGTATTATAATAAATAAAGTACCCCCAGTTGCAAAATATGAGGATATTAGAAGTTACCTCGGAGTTCCATGACCTGTATAAAAACACTCGGCCTTCGGCCTCGTGTTTTTATATGGTCATGAAACTCCTCGGTAACTTATAATATCCTTATATTTTATAAGAGGGGGTACTTTATTCACTATATATATATATATATATAATTTTTTTAAACTATATTATATGACCTGCGTTAGGAATGTTTTCCTACTGGGGTCATGTAAAGAAGGTAATAATAGCAATGAAAACAAAAGTTTTTTTTTTAGATTTTGTTCAGAAAATTTAAATAAAGATGTGTAAATCGAATATCCTTCAATTTCGAATGTGCAAAATAATTCAGTTTGATTTTGTGCTATGATGACAATTAGTAGCAGGACCATCAAAAGAAGGCTGAATTTTAGCAGTGAGATAAAAACGCATCTTAATATTTTTTTGAGGTTTGGACAAGCCATGACAAACTTGCAAAACTGCTTACACAATCAAAAGTATTGACTCACAACTTGTCCACTGATGAAAAGGTTGTTTCGTGTACAGGCCAAAAATATTGGATCTCACTTAGGCGCAAATTCACTAAGCGCCGAAGCGCCGAACGCTAGCGTTAATTTGCTAGCGTTTGGCATTTTTTCGTTACTGCGCTGGCGTAGTTTCGCTAGTGTTACTTCGCACCCTTACACCAGACGAATTTTCGCTTGCGACGTAACTACGCAAATTCACTAACTTGCGCAGTGTACTGAACGCTACCTTTTACGCTAGACTTCCTTCGCCACCTCAGACCTGGCGAGGCGCAATAGAGTAGATAGGGATTGTTTCAAAAAAAGTCAAATTTTTTTCTAAGTCCCAAAAAACACTGGCGTGTTTTCTACATGATGGGTGATAGGCTGAAAAAGATCGAAAATATTTTTGGGGCTCCCCTCCTTCCCCCCTACATTTCTTGACTCATGGCAACTTACCTAGAGTGGGCACATGTGTAAGGCAAAATAAAATTTTTATTTGCTGATTTGAAGGTTTTCTAGGCATTTGTAATGCTAATACGTGTTCCTCCATTGAAATTTGAATTTCACGCCGTATGCAAATTAGCCTTCGCTAGCGTAACTTCACTTTACATAGCGAATGAACGCTAGCGCAACTTCGCAACCTTACGCTACCCCTGTGCGCAACTTCGGATTTTAGTGAATTTGCGGAGCGCTGGCGAAACTACGCCTGGCGAAGTGCGGCGAAGTTGCGGCGAAGTTGCGCCTGGCGCCGGCTACTATTCTAAGCCGCCGGCAAATATTCTTAGGCGCCGGCTACTATTCTAAGGCGCCGGCGACCATTTTTGCGCTTGACCCGAGTATAAGCCGAGATAGAGTTTTTCAGCATATTTTGGGGGCTGAAAAACTCGGCTTATACTCGAGTATATATGGTAATAAATCTTTAAAAATTCAAGTTTTTTCTTTGCTCTAAAAATTCTAGTTTTCTAGTGAAAAAAACTCAAATCTTTCGAGATTTCAACATTTGGATTTAACCCCCTTTATGTAGGGAGAGTGTGGACCTCTCATAATAATCTAATACTGATTTCTTTTTCATTTTAAGTGCCACATATTTGGATTAAACTATAGAGATCTATATTTGCTTTACTTGGTGACATAATATTTCTTCCCCTCCCTCACACATTCAGGTTGACATACCCACACACAAGAAGCCAGCAATGTTCCCTTTGTTCATAAGGCAGCAAAGTGATTCCATGACAATCTAACATTTCCTTTTCTGCCTTGAATCCTTCCAGCATACTCTGGGAAGATTTATCTTCATTGTCAGCTAATTTTTCCTGCCACAGGACATGTTTCTTCATTTGTAAAATCTGACATTTTTAAGATGTTTTTAAGGTTCCTATATCTTTTTACACACACACAGGAGAATGAAAGGAAACTAGGGATCAAATATCTGAACATAAATCACCTGCGCTATTTATTGGTTATCGTAATAAACCAATCAACACAAATCTTAATTAAAGAAAAATATAATGGATATAATGGACTGCTGCATTGCATTGATTTTTAAAGTTACTGGAGGTCACTTTTATTGTATTGTTGTGCCTCTAAAGAGCAGCTAAAACCATAAACAATTATTTGCCGGTAATTTGCTTTCATTGCACAGAGGTACTGTACTGTTTCCCATTTACAAAATTAACAATTCTTTTAGCTGTTGTTGATATTTTCTGACTGTGGGAGGAAACCAGAGCAACCACAAGTAACCACACAATATTCTGCATGTTATTTTTATAATATTCTCACTCATCCCTAAGAAGTTCTGGATTAAATATTCTAAATTTCACAGCAAAATTCAGAATAGCAGCCAAGTACACCTAATGCACATTAGTGTGTACAAATTTCTTCTGCAGATTAGAAATTAATGTTTCTATCTCTTTGCATTTGTCAGGCTAATGAAAAAAATAAAAATTCAATAAAGCATTTTCTCCATGATTTGAGAAAGACAAAGTATTTTTTTACACTAAAATAAACTTGAAATTAGAATTTAGGAGGTCCCCCATAGGCTAAAACACCAATTCGGCAGGTTTTAGATGGCGAATAGTCGAATTTGACTACAGTACAGTATTTTAGTGTAATTATACTAGGGAATAGTCCAAATTAAATTTGAGTCTAAAAAAATTCGAAATTCAAATTTCGAAATTTATCATGTACTGAATGTAGTCAAATTCCACTATTCGTCATCTAAAATCTGCCGAATTGGTGTTTTAGCCTATGGGGGACCTCCTAAATTCTAATTTCAAGTTTATTTTAGTGTAAAAAAATACTTTGACTTTTCTCAAATCATGGAGAAAATGCTATATTGAATTTTTTTTTTTTTTGGCCGAAAAACTCTAATCAAATTCGATTTGAATTCAATTTGAGTTTGCAGGTTGATCCTATTTACCCACATTTAAAAATGTTAAAAAAATTTTTTGAAATTTTGAATATTTGAATTTTCTAAATGTGACCCTTGATAAACATGCCCCTTAGTGATCTCTAATTTTTTGAATTTGAGTTTTCCAAATGAGAATTTTGGAGCTCATATATTGAAAACAAATCTCCAAAATTTGAATGAAAATTTTTGAAAGTATTGATGGATTAAACTTTATACATCTTGGAAACCCAAAGCATTAATTATCTAGTCTACCCGCAATGTGCAATTGTTAGACATTCGGAAACACAATCTGCTCTATGATAGAATGGAGACAGATGATCAAAACACATTTGCATTGAGCTGACTGGTTGCTGTGGAAGCTCTGCGGAGACCTGTGATTGATTGGTGAAACATAATGCTGATTTGATTTCCTTTAAATTGGTAAAATCTTAGTTTAATCAAAATCCATTCACATCCCTCATAACAATGAGTCCAAATCTAAGGACATGGCAAGGCTCCTAAGCAGGTTATTTAAAAATGATAAATTACATTTTATTAATGTTCCAGTTACAGATTTTGTGATTTTGATATGACAGAGGATGAAGGTGGGGATACATGGACAGATGTTATCTGAGTCATGCTTAAATAAGATCCATCTAAGGGCTCAGAGTGAGCACCTCCTTGATGAGTTTCTTATTGAGGCTCAATCATATATTGACCAGACAGCCTGGAAAAGCCAATCAGTGGGTGACTGCATTGGGCCATAGATGTGGTCTCCAGCCATCAGGTTCCTTATATGTTCTTAAGCCCATGACCAAACAAGAGTATCATCCCAGTCTGACCAAACATTTATGAGAATCTATGAGAATTTTCAAAGGTCTCATATTTGATGCCCTGGACAGTCCACATTGAACTTTGACACACAACTAAATCCATAATATAATAAGTATAATAAAAATATTGGTATTTTTGTATATGTTAGTCTGCACATAGGACATATCAAGGATAGAGAGATCGCAAGGCATTTCTGAAATTCATTCAGGCCTGTAGAATGCATTGAATGTATTGCTAGAAGAATCCATTTTGGAAGGAAGCTCCAATAACCCTTTCCAGTATAAATCAAACACATTATGGTAGTTAATGTATTTATTATAGAGGATACACTGCAACTTATTATATAAATATAGATTTTTTTGCTTCCCCAGTCTGTGAATTTGAGGGCATGATCTAGTTAAGGTGGTTGCAGACATGGACCTCAGAGTGTACGACAGACAGAGAGATTTGTCATGAAAACTGAATTAGTTATTATTTCTGGTTATATATTGCTTACATATTACACTTGGAAAGAATATTTTAATCTCTCTCCTCAGTCTCTGTCCCAGTGGAGCTTACAATCTAATTTCACTACAAGAGGAGCACACTCACATTTTCATTAGGAGCAATTTAACCTGCAGCTATGTTTTTAAACTCACTGAACAAACAAGGGAGAATATAAAAAACTCATGAGTTGCCTGTTAGGAATTATATTTAAGATCCTGATAGACCTGATTCAGGATTCAGCCAGGATTCGGCCTTTTTCAACAGGATTCAGATTCGGCCAAATCCTTCTGCCTGGCCGAACTGAATTCTAATTTGCTTATGCAAATTAGGGACGGGAGGGTAATTGCGTGACTTTTTGTCACAAAATGAGGAAGTAAAAAATGTTTTCCCCTTCCCACCCCTAATTTGCATATGCAAATTAGGATTCGGATCGGTATTCGGCTGAATCTTTTGTGAAGGATTCAGGGTTTGACAGAATCCAAAATAGTGAATTCAGTGCATCCCTAGGCAGAACACTTCATATACTATGTATTGCCCTGATAAACTATCACAGTCAAAGTGGTTGCGTAGTGATGTTGCATGAACTTAGGCTCATATTTATTAACAATTTTCCTTTCACATTGTAATAGGGTTCCTTTATTACTGGAAAAAAGACCACCAAATTGACTGGAAATAGATGGATTTGCACATGAAAAGAGGCTGTGTTTACCTAAAAGGCCCCACCTAGATATTTAGGTGCTCATTTAATAAGCCTTAATTGTTTTTTACTTTTTTAACGTTTTTAAAGAGGAACTTGAATTTTTAGAGATTTATTATACCCCATAGCTAGGGATGTAGCGAACCGCCGCCGATGTGTTCGCGAACGCCGTTCGCGAACACCGGCAAAATTGGCGAACAGTTCGCGAACTGTTCGCGAACTTCGATCATCCGAAAATCGTTCGATTCGAACGATCGAAGGATTGTAATCGTTCGATCGAACGATTTTCGTTCGAGTCGAACGATCGAAGCCATTGGATCGAATGATTTCATTCGATACAATGGCTTCGATCGTTCGATTCGAACGAAAATCCTTCGATTTTAGCGATCGAATGGTCGAATGGTCGAACGATTTTGACACGAACGCCTATTGGCGAACGTCGCGCGACGTTCGCGAACTTGCGGCAGACGCGAACAGCCGATGTTCGCGCGAACAAGTTCGCCGGCGAACAGTTCGCTACATCCCTACCCATAGCTGCTAAAAATTAGAATCCGAAAATACTCTGTTACAAACCTGTCTAGGTCATGTA
This sequence comes from Xenopus petersii, assembly GCA_038501925.1. Classification (NCBI taxonomy): domain Eukaryota; kingdom Metazoa; phylum Chordata; class Amphibia; order Anura; family Pipidae; genus Xenopus; species Xenopus petersii. The sequence goes on from CM076672.1 coordinate 228,735,283, forward strand.
GAAGTCAATGGCAGATGTCCCTGAAGATGTTTCTTGACATTGTGATCTGTGATGGTTTTTGTCCAATAATCTGATACATGTGGGTTTTTGAAGAGTCAGTTAGAAATCAAATTTTTTGGAGGGTCAATTGTACAGTTCAAATTGACACATATTTGTTGCAATGTTTTTTTTGTCCAAATTTTTCAAGAAGAATTATTGATAAATGAGTTAAAAATCATGATGGGAGTTAGGTCAATTGTATTTTAATAAATAAAATGAGATAAAGTTGAGTTTTAGTAAATAGCCCCCTTAATGAAGGCTCCACTCATCTCGGAAAATTATCCATATTCCATTAATCACTTCCTAAAGACGTTGCTTAGGTTATCAGAAATTGTTAGAAATGTCATTGCATCAATTAATATAGCGTTGAAGAAATTATTGTTTTTGTCCTTTATTAACCCCACAGATGCTCTTATTTCACCTAGGTGAATGAGTGCACTACAAAGAAGTAAAAAAAAAAAAAGGGCACATTAACAATATAATGTCACTCTCCTGCCTCAAAGATGTCTATCAAACAACTATCTAGGAGAGCTTTAATCTGAGACGTTTATCATATGCAGGATAGGAATGGTCTTAATATAAATGGGACACAAGGGAGAAGAATTTAAATAAAGTGCCAGTAGCTGAGAATTAAAAAGGCCAAAACACAAATGAACCTGAAGAGCCACATGCAGAGAGTACTTAGGATGTAGGAGCAGAAGAACCCTTAACCCTCAATTTGTGTTTATAAATTACATATTCATTCAACAACGTCACCTATGAGCTGTGATGTTTTAGTGCATCTGGGTTAATGTTTGTGGTTCATTGTCACCAATGATACCATTAAAGGCAATGATCTACAGTAGAACATCAGTTTTACTTATCATAGGTAGCCATGGTAGATGTCTGTAAGCCATGGTATATTATAAATTCAAGGAAAAGTCAAATTTATTTTTGGTTCATGGGACACCATTGAAGTTAACTGTATCTTTGAGAATTCTCATACAGGTATGGGATCCATTATCTGGAAACCTATTATCCAGAAAGTTCTAAATTATGGGAAGGCCATAAACTCCATTTGAATAAAATAATTACAATTTTTAAAAATGATTTCGCTGTAAGAATAATAAAACAGTAGTTTGTACTTGATCCCAACTAAGATATAATTAATCCTTATTGGAAGCAGAACAGCCTATTGGGTTTATTTTGAGGGTTATTCACTAAAATTGGTTCTTTAAAAAGCTCAAATTAATCGGTTTGGGGAATACCGAAAAAATCATATGAAAAATTGATCGGATTTTTTGGGGTAAACCAACGCAGTATATGATAACTTCCAATTAGGATAGGGACCGCTGCCATTGACTTATTCTCAACTTCAGCAGGTCTGAGATGGAGGATTTTCAGATTCAGGCTTTTTGCTGCATCGGGCTTGAATAAATCTAGTTTTTTAAAAAAAAAACTGAAAAATTTGAGTTTTGCCCCAAAAAGCTCTACTGGAGTTTAGTAAATAACACCCTTAATGTTTAAATTATTTTCTATATACAGTATATTTGTGTGTGTGTATTGAGTGCAAAGGGTCTCTTTACTTTAAAAATCAGTTGTAAAGCAAATAAAAAGAGAATATATATTGAGAATTACCCATAATGCAATGGGGGATGATCAAAGCCATCACTCCCATCCCCTCTAACAGGGATTCTTTAGACGCCCTGCTATTTTTTTTCTGGCTGCAATAAATATCTTGGAGGGAACAAAATGGCTAATAGTTTGCAAGAAAGCAAAAGTGAGAGGCCATAATGGGACAGAGTAAGCTTGCGTTAAAGTGAGGGAGGCAAAGCGCATTTATCATTTCTCTCCGACTGATTAAGCGAAGGTGCACAGATATTTCTTGAATTTTATAGTGAAAACAAGGGATGGTATGACAATGATGTATTGTTTCTGTCAGGGGAGGTGTGACTGATTATTGATTGTAATCATCTAGCCTTTCTTGGTGGAAATTGAATGAAATTTGGTGCAGACTGCAGAGCAACCAGTAATTCCATGATATACTTGTGCATGTTATTGTCACGGTGTGTACAGGCACAGACTAACGCAATCTACTGTATTTGTGCAGGACCAACCAGTTGTCAAATAAAAGTACCCATGTTAGTCTTTACTTTACTTTATTATTGTAAAAAATCTGGGTACCGGTATTGGGTACAGGTATGGGATCTGTTATCTGGAAACCCGTTATCCAGAAAGCTCCAAATCACAGAAAGGCTGTTTCCCATAGACTCCATTTTATCCAAATTATCTAAGTTTTTAAAAATGATTTCCTTTTTCTCTGTAATAATAAAACAGTAGCTTGTACTTGATCCCAACTAAGATATAATTAATCCTTATTGGAGGCGAAACCAGCCTATTGGGTTTATTTCATGTTTACATTATTTTTAGCACAAAGATCCATTATCCCGAAAACCCCAGGTCTAGAGCATTCTGGAGAACAGGACAGGACAAAAGCTGAAAGGGTTCCTACCTACATGGTTTTATTCGCCAAGTCCACCATGCGTTCTTTAGACAATGGTTAGGCAATGTATCCATCAACTCAATGAGGCATATAGAAATTCTACATTTAGTCCTGGTTATGGCAAGGCAGTAGGAGCAATTTAAAATTCATCAGATATCCCTATTTTTCATTGTTGCTAAAGGAAGTCATATTATATGAACTGAGCTGGACGGAGCATGAGAACATGTAAACCTTCTGATTGGCTGTTTGCTCAAGAACTGAGGATAGTCTAATGCTGTGATTGGTCGCTGGTTAATCATAGCCATGGTCTCTTCAAGGTTGGTGGCATACTAGGACAAAATCAATTAGTTTAGGTTCTCCCACCCCAGAGAAACCCATTTATAAGCATTTTCTTGTACTCAGTGGACTGGCATACATAACAAAATCACAGGCTTCTTTACTGTGCATTACAGGCATGAGATCCCTTATCCAGAAAGCTACAAATCACAGGAAGGCCATCTCTTATAAAGTTCCGAATTTTTACTATTGTTTTAGATCACAAAATAATTAATCTCGGTAAATGTCTTGCAACTTAATACGGCTACATCAATTAGATATTTTGAGAGTTAGAAAATAACCTAACTAAATAGCCAAAGGTTCCATCTGGAATACAAAATGATTACTAGAATTTGTTAACAGACATAGTCATTATGAATATGATATGGATGTGTTTTCCATAAATCAAACTGGGAATAGAGAACATCATTAGAGTCGATTTGCCTGTGGTTATAGTAAAGCTCTTTACATTTCCCAATGAGTCCGGTGAATATTACAGAATAATAAGTCACATGGGAGCACAGAGGAATATCCAGAGGAAATAGATATGCATAACACAGTATGGAACCTCCATGTTTATGCAGGTATGGAATCCATTATCTGGAAACCCATTATCCAGAAAGCTCTAAACTACAGTAAGGCCATCTCTCATAGACTCCATTTTATTAAAATAATCCACATTCTTAAAAATTATTTCCTTTATCTCTGTTATAATAAAAAAGTACCTTGTACTTGATCCAGACTGAGATTTAATCGATCCTTATAGACATCGAAACAATCCTATTGGATTTATTAAATGCTTAAATGATTTTTAAGTAGACAAGATATGATCCAAATTATGGACAGATCAATTATTCGTAAAACCGCAGGTCTCGAGCATTCTGGATAACAGGTTCCATTTCTGTACATGATTTATGCATCATGGTTTATTTTTATTTAAATATACAATAAGTAGTAAATGATATAGTAGATTGTATATCAGAATGCAGTGGCACAAGCCAATCAACCTGTATGGGCGAGAAAAATGAAGGGAAAGAAAAGGGGAACAGACTGGGAGAGAAGAGATTGGAGAAAAGAAAGAGGAAATGGCAAAAAGAGTAGGAAAGTATAGGAGTGGTATCAAGTTTAGAGTCCATAACATCTTGAGTCCAAGTTGTCTGCACCACCTTGAGCTAAAATGAAGATTATATAACAAATGACTGTAACATTCAGCCTGCTATAGGTCTGGAAAAAAGAAAGTATCACAATTACCTCTTTAATTTGGGCCCCTATTAACCAATTCAACACTTCAGAATAGGAGAAAAAATGAAAATTGCATGAGAAAGTTAAGATGGCCATACCCAAGCCGATAAAAGCTGCCAACATACCAATTTGACAACTTATTGGCCAGTTAATAGTTACATAATTACATAGTTTAATTGTGTTGAAAAAAGACAAAGTCCATCAAGTTCAACTCCTCCAAATGAAAACCCAGCATCCATACACACCCTTCATACTCTCAGATAAATTATACCATCATAATTTAAGTCTTCCCTCCCTCTAACCAGTTTAGGCCCTGCACTCTCTCCAGTTCATTTATATCCCTCTTAAAGTCCATAACTGCACTGCATACTCCAGATGAGGCCTCACCAGGGACCTATAAAGAGGCATAATTATGTTTTCATCCCTTGAGTTAATGCCCTTTTTTATACAAGACAGAACTTTATTTGCTTTAGAAGCCACAGAATGACACTGCCCAGAATTAAACAACGTGTTATCTACAAAGACCCCTAGATCCTTCTCATTTAAGGAAACTCCCAACACACTGCCATTTAGTGTATAACTTGCATTTATATTATTTTTGCCAAAGTGCATAACCTGCATTTATCAACATTGAACCTCATTTTCCAGTTTGCTGCCCAGTTTCCCAATTAAGACAAATCACTCTGCAAAGTGGCAGCATCCTGCATGGAACTTATCATTATTGGCCAGTGTATGGGCTTCCCTGAGGTGGGCATATTGAGGCAAGATCCACTCGTTTGGTGACCTCTCCGAATGAGCGTAACAGCCCATGTATGGCCACCTTTAGAAACAATTACCTACACTGCTTTTTCCTGGACTGTCTCATGTCAAATATATAAGGGATAAGAATGCACTATACTAGCAGTTGGCCGAGTCCAGTCAATGAATGATGTGCGTGACATGCACACTAATATAAGGCAGAGAATGCGTTGCACAGACAGGTCCCCAGTAGTGATGGGCGAATTTGCGCCGTTTCGCTTCGCCGTTTTCGAAAAAAATTTTTTGACGCCAGCGAATTTTTTTACGCGAATTTTCGCGGGAGTTTCGCGAATTTATTCGCTGGCGGCGAATCGCGCAAATTCGCCGCGAATTCGCGCCTGGCGAATAAATTCGCCCATCACTAGTCCCCAGCTGCTCATGCTTCTTATCCTTCAAATCACCTCCCCATACTACTTTGCACACCCATCTCCCTACTCATGAAAATTATATTTATTATAATGGATATTGTACAAAATGCAAGGCTATCAGAGGTTACCTTGTGGTTCCATTCCTTAATTTGACTAGAAACACCTTAGTGACTCCTAGCATATTTTATTTAACACTTACAATATATATATATATATATATATATATATATATATATATATATATATATATATATATATATATATATTGTCTGACTTTTGATATGAAATAATATATAATATAAAGGGACAGCCAACCCCTGCCTCACTTGCTGCTACTAAGCTTTTTTCCATGAAATACATTTGGAGAAGCACAAATGTGTGACTATAAAAAGAATTTGGAGGAGTACAAATGTGAGATTCAGCTCTACAGCCCACCAGTTGTTATAGGACTACAATTCCTTACATGCCTCTTTACGCTGGAGGAAGAAGCAAGCTTGTGGACATTCCCTGCTGTATGAAAACCTTATTTACCATTTTCATGAAATGTACACACATTGTCAATTCCACGCATGCTGGGAGCTTCTGTGTTTGTGCTACAGATTAACATCTAACCATTGTCCAACACGTAGCCATGTCACGCTCTGTGTATTCAAACAAGTCTTTTTTTAAATCAATACATTGAATCATCCTTCCTAACACCAAGTAAATGGGCACCCCACAACAGTCGGTAGGAATCCTGAATAGGCTGGTAACTTCAAGGAGACCTAAGAACACTTGTATGTGTCAGAGAGGTATGTATGTACCCATTGTTGAAGAACTCACGATACTTGACACCAACAAGATCTGGGACAGGAAAGGGACATCTATAGAAAGCCATGTTGACTCACAGTGAGGGATAAACAACTCCAAAACCCAAGTGACTTTGCACTATATCTGTGATCAGGAGTAGGAAAAAGATAACTTTTTGGGAATACAGGAAACCATCAAGAGGATGACCACCAACACTTTCCTAGATGATATATTAGGCTTAAGGTTGGAATGGCTAACCATCTTCCCATGACTTGTAGCTTTAATGGACCATTTTAGGGTTCATCTGCTGATATGATAGTCGATGTGATTGGTCAAAGAGCGATGGGTATGTGCCTTGCTCCTGGTTTCCTCGTGACTTATATGGCCCACCAGCTGGATAAATACACACTTTTCCAATGAATGTATTTGGCTAAGCAGTCCATTAAATCTCTAGGGAATCAGCATGAGTCAGAACAACTATATATAGAGATGTTGTAGAAATGTGTGAATGTGTGCGGTGGGTATAAAAGGTAAAACCCCCATTGTCTTACTTACTTATTTTCCCAAAGCCTATATTTTTTTCTACCCACAACTTGAGTACAACATCTGGACTGGACAACAAGTGGCATTCTAGTAAATAATAAATATTATTTTTCCGATTCCTCTTTTTCCCCCTCATTGTACCCCATGGTGGCTGCCCTTTCTGACCTCTCTAATCATCCATGTGTAGGACCAGTTGACTCTGAATATAGAACTCCTCTGCTGAATTCCAACAGTATAAATTTAATCTATGCAAACTGTTTCTTTTTACACATTTATCAAAAGCCAGACTTGTAGGCATTAATCATAAAGATGATGCTGGAGATAAAAACTAAACATTTGTTCTATGATCACCAGCTTTGAACAAAACACATCTGAGAGCCTTTCAATTCAACCTGTGATTAATGCATTCTTTACCAGCAGACACAAAAGGAATATTAGGGCTTCTTTCTTCTTCTTTTAATTTTTTTAACCTTACCATTGCTGTTGAAATAACCCACTCATGTTAAGCTTAAATATAGAAACAATGAAATTATTACTTTGTGAGTTATCTATCAGCACCTAAGTGCCAGCAAAATCAATGTCTTCTCAACAACTGCAAAGAGGATGGCACTAAATGCTTAACCTTATTCTCTAAATATTGAAATCTAAGGAATTACAGAGTAGACCAACTTTGAATTTAGAGCTTTCAGTGCACCACTTTCCACTGCATATAAATTAAATTAACAATATGACATGGTTGGAAAGTGGAAAAAGAATATCAGATGCCTGAAAACCCACTTATAAACCAATTCCTCTTGAAGACCAACATTTAAGCAAGACATTTATTTCAGTTTGCTATTGGGGTCCACAAGTGAACCTAGGAGACAACTTACCCCAGTCTGGAGAAGCCTATTCAGAATAAAAAGTAGGTACTGTATGTATAGGTGTTATGAGAGCAGACTAGGCAGATGCTTTGACATTCTCCAAAAGCATTTATGGATGAAAGTAACTTTGGGAAACACACCCATTTTGCATATGTGCTTGCACTAATAAACAGGGCCAGGACAAGATTATGAGATTATGGCAAGATAGTGACAGTTACACTTTACATCAGTGTGGCCTGAAGCTGTTGACAGGAAATTCCCAGTATCCAATAAAAGCCAAAAGGCTGGACTGTGCCAGAACCTAAGACCTCCTAGTCCTTATGTTACTGTAAATGGGTCTCCCAGCCCTGGTGATTGATGGGTCCTAAGGTAAGATCTTAGGTTGCTTAGTGCTTTTACCTCCACCCAATGTAACTATACATCCCCACACTGGAACTGTTTATTAACATCCCCCAGACAAGTGTTATATTTGTCATTTCTATGTCAATAATTTTCAACACTGCATTGCATCAAATGTTCCGACTCAAGGGGGTTCTAAACATTTTATTGTCTACACTTAGTTGACCTCTGATGGCATCTGTCCATCACGGTTCACTGAAAGTTCTTCACCCCTCAATCATCCCTTATTCCACTGCCAAGAAACCCCTGTCTGGAATGACAATTAGCCAGATGTCGCCCTGTGCATTATTCCCCTGACTCATTTCTACAATACTAAATCACTGCATGGCAACAGCATAGAATTCCAGGAATTAAACCAGCAATGCTACAAGAGGTCCACTTAACAATTCAAGCAGAAAACCTGTGGAGGGCAGAGAAATACTAGGAAGTTAATAAGATTAGACCTGCAGCTTAATAAATGGAAGAGCATAAAAAGGCAACATGAGAAAACAGTTTTGATAGGAAGGAAGGGAGGCAAATCCATGGCACCACATTCCAGAAGAAGTTGGGGATGGTTTACAGCACAATATGGGCATTAGTCCTGACCTTTTCAACCATAAGATCCCATTATGTAACATCTGGATAACACCTGAACTGGGAACTGGCACTTATATAACAGTGTAAAAAACTGTAACCTGCAGCACCTTTATACCCCTCTGAATTGTGTCTTTATGTTACCCCCCCATTTAGACTGTAAGCCCTACGGGGTAGGGTCCTCTAGCCTTTTGTTTCCTTGACACTGAGCACTTAATCTGTATTGTAATTATATTTTATATTTATGTGAATTCTATTTCTGATAATACACTTATTGTTACTTTTTATTTTAATGACCCCTTGTTTGTTACTACAGGTATGAGACCTGTTATCCAGAATGCTCGGGACCTGGGGTTTGCCGGGTAACAGATCTTTCCATAATTTGGGTCTTCATGCCTTAAGTCTACTAGAAATTCATTTAAACATTAAATAAACCCAATAGGCTGGTTTTTCTTCCAATAAGGATCAATTATATCTTAGTTGGGATCAAGTACAAGCTACTATTTTAATATTACAGAGAAAAAGGAAATCAGGAGTATGGGAGACAGCCATTCTGTAATTCGGAGCTTTCTGGATATCGGGTTTCCGGATAAGGGATCCTATACCTGTACTAATTTATTATTTTGCTGTACAGTGCTTTGCCCTTGAGGAGTGCTTTACAAATAAAAATATACATACATACATAAATACATCTGTAGTTTGTAATTTATGGTCCTTCAAGTGGTCGGGATGAAGAAACAGTTAGTGACTTTCAACATATGTATTTAGACAGGACAAAGGGGTTCAGGCATCTTGCATCAGCCATGTCCAACGCCTCCCCCCTCCTTTTGAGAAAAACCTAGTGGGCACACAAACTCAGGACTGCTCCCCACCAGAAAATGTGGGCCTGGGTCAATGGGCCCACTGGGTGGCAATAGTGGTGGCAAGAACTAAGTGCGGGTATGTATTGTGCAGCGGGACTGGTGGGGCCACCAAGCTGCAGCCTCAGTAGGCCCCGGGTACCCCAGTCCTACACTGAATACATGTGAATACAAATATGAATTCTAGCTACAGTATCTTCCAACATTGCGTTTCACTGAATGCCATCTCCACGTATATAACAGTTTTACTCCTACATCCATGTTGTGAAAACTAAACTCAGTAATGAAATTGCAGTGTTAGTACAAGTTGTATGGGCAGCTCTGTAATTTTTTTTCTTTCTAATTTTCCTGAATACACTTTATTGACGAAATATATTACAGCGCATAAGCATAATATTACCATATGAAAACACACATCTCCGCTTACGTTGTGACCTTGATTTTTATGTATGATTTTTAGTTCCTGCGCAATTTAATAGAAAACGATACAGTTCTCAGAACCTGCTAAGCAGAACAGTATAATATGGGAACACAGACAATTCCGTTGTTATAAAATGCTTTGTTCTCTGACATGTCAGCAAATTTCTGATAGTAATCATCGAGGCTGTCATCTTTTGTTGATATTGTTTTGATGAAAGTGCTTTATAGTAAGACAAACCCGGTATATATTTGTTTTTTATAGTTATTATGGAATTGGAATGGTTTGCCATATATTTAGTTATTCTGAAGATTATTATTAATGTTTTTTCCTGTTGGAAAATAAAAATTACGAATAAATAGGGCTTCAAGGACAGGGACTGTCAGGGAACAACAACAGATGAGAGGGGAGGAATGGATAGAGAAAAAGAAGTTTTAAGGGGAAGGGGAAAGACGAAGGAGGCAGAGAAAGAAAAGATGTGGGGGGAAGTTGGCTGAAAAGAATGATAAATTTAGAGGGATAAAAAGGGATAGAAGAGGTGTAGAGGCGAAAGATAAAGAGATGCATTGTAAGAGATAGAACAGGGATCCCCAACCAGTGGCCACAAAGCAGGTGATTATTTTTCAATTCCAGGCTTGGAGACAAGTTGTGGTTTTATAAAAACCAGGTTACTGCCAAACAGAGACTCCTGTAGGCTGTCAGTATACATAGGGGAGACCAAATAGCCAATCACAGCCCTTATTTAGTACCCCCAGGAACATGTTTCCGGCTTGTGTTGCTCCCTAGCTCTGTTTACATTTGAATGTGGCTCACAGGCAAGAAATTTGGGAACTCTTGAGGTAGAGAGAGGATAGGTAGGATGAGAGAAGAGAGAGTAGGGATAGAGGGAGATGAGAAAGAGGGAAAAAGTTAGTAGAGGAGGTAAGAGTAAAAAAGACAAGGTGGCTAGTCATAGGACAAAATGAAGGCTAGGATGTAAGCGAGGGGATAGAAATTATAAGATTGATGGTAAGTAGTTATGGACCAATCTGTGCCGTTTCTGTGCCGAAAAATTTGCAAATTTACCACCAAAATTCTCAAAACGGCAAAAAATTTGTGAAACACATTGAAGTCAATTGGTGTCAAAATAATTTTGACCAGCAACAATTTTGACGCAAGTGACAATTTTTATATATGGAACTATTATGTCCAAATGCATTAAAGTCGATATAATGTGTGCGGCCATTCTGATGTGCGACAATTTTTTTGTTTGCGGTGGATCTTTCATCCGCAAATTTTCTCCTCAGTTTCGCAAATGTATGCGCTGGCAGCGAAATGCTGAAAATCACAGCACCCCATCACTAAAGGGGTAAGAGGGGAGATTATTAGAGGACAGAAACTGAAATGGTGTAGATATGAAATATTTAAAAAAATTATAGTGTGTAGGAGAGGGTACAAGAAGGCAAGAAAGGTGAGAAAAAAGGGAAAAAGTGGTAGATGTGAGGGTTAGAGGGAGAAGGAATTAAGAGACCGGAATGAGAGACAGAAATTGATAAGGGGGAGATGTACTGTAGGAGAGGCAGAGAGGAAGGTATTGATGGGTAGAGAGAGAAGGAAGTAGAAGGGTTCGGGAATGTGAGAGGAAGATAGAGGGCTGATACACAGAAATAGTGCTGTAGCCATTAGTAATCCTTAGTAAGTCCTAGTTAAGGACTGTCTAATTTGTAGTAGACAGTCCTTAACTAGTTGCATTGGCAGCTACACTTGTGCCATTTATAAATCAGCCACAGCACAGAAGGCAATTTAGAGGGAAGAGAATGAAAGTAGAAGGGAGAAAGGAAGGGAGAGAAAGAGAGATCAGAGTGAAGTTAGTAAAGTTTGTGACCTGAGGCTCTCCAGCTAATATTAGACTACAACTCCCAGCATCTTTGGACAACTGTCCCTTCCCACATATTGATCCACTACATAAAGCAGAGCAGGACTGCTGCTTCCAATGGGGATCTGTGCAGCCACTGGGACATAATGCTCTGTTATACAGCTAGAATCTCAGCTGCTATAAAACAGGGCAGGACTGCTGCTTACAGAGGAAGAATCTCCAAATAATTTAGGGAAGACATACCGGGGCTCATTTATCAACACCTGGCAAATTTGCAATCTGTGATTAGCTTTTTAAAGTCAACTGCAAGTATAACAATGAATGCAGAAATTTGATTGGTTGCATGGGTTACTGTCCATGGGCAAATTTGCCCAGTGTTGCTAAATGACCCCCACTGTTCTTTAAGATAAAGTGCTCCTATAAATAGAAAGTGCAACCTTTCCCCCATTCTAATTGTTCATAAAATCTAATTACAGTTTCTTTTTATTTTTGGGCAAAAGCATATTTTCTTGCCCTTCTCCCAGCATATCACCTGTGTATTTGGTGCTCTCTTCTCATATTGTATTCATAAATTTCCGTGTGTTATTGGGAAGGATTGCTGAGATGTGTAATCCAGAGAACTGCAATTCCCTAGGAAATTACAAACTCAATAAATCAGGGGGAAACAGATTTATCATGGTAATTCCATCAATTCCTCTCCGACCAGAGCGTACTGCCCTGAAATTCCTAGAGACGTTTTCATAAAATATGTTTTCTCTGTTTAAACAGCACAAAGAAAGAAAAATCTCCCTGGTAGACGTTGAAATATTGATATAAGATAGTGTGTGTGTGTATCTTTCATTTTATCCACACCTTCCTGAGGCTTTAAAGCAAGTCATATATATTTCTTACATACAATCATTTTTATCTTGTTTGTGTGTCGCCGCTAATTGATATTGTTACATGGGAACTAGTGATGGGTGAATAAATTTGCCAGGCACAAATTTGCGGTGAATTTCCACATTTCGCCACTGGCAAATAAATTTGGGAAACTGCGGTGAAAATTTATTGGCAAAAAATCCGCTATGTCAGAATAGTTGCACGCATAAAATTTTCCGCACATCAAAATTATTCAGACGCACATTGACTTTAATGCATTTGGAAAAAATAGGCGTGCATATAAAAATTTACGTTGGGGTCAAAAATGACGCATCAAAATAAATATTTTTTGATGAATAATTTTGATGTCCATTGTTGTCAAAGCATTTTGCGAATTGTTCGTCATTTCGCGAATTTCAGGACAAATTTGAACATCACTAATGGGAACTCCTATTGGATCTGAAGCTGTTAGTTTATGAAGACAAGTCGAGACTTCCAGCTGTTATATTACACATTAGATATCCCAGGAAATGGGCACTCAACAAGCAATAAATGGTTCAAAAGATACAAAACAATTGAAAAAGACGAAATTACAAGCAATGTTATTACTTTCAGCAGTGAGAAACTACAGTGTTTTATTAGAGATTCACCAAATTCATTGTTTTTGGATTTGGACAAATATATTAAATTCTCAACGAAAGATTTGGCCGAAATCTAAAGTCTAGTTTGTATATTCAAATTTCATAGAAACAAACATGTACATTATCTGTAGATTCATATGAATCAAAGGGTTCAGATTGGGTATGACTATGAAATTATGATTAAACTGAACAGAACCCTGGATTCTGTGCATCTCCATATGTTATGTGCAGTTTTTTTGTGCAACTGTTGGCTATGGATAGCCCTCTCCACCATCTTGGATTGCTAGAGCAGTCCATTGCAGGGTGTCCACCTTTTACTGATAGGAAAGCCGGGCAGGGGGGCAGGCGACTATGTCACAGGGTGGGACTGTGACTTGGCAATTGGTCATTCACGTCGCGTCAGTCTAGAAGAGTCCAACTTTATCAGTAGGAATGTCTATCTTGGTTTCACCAAAGGATCCAAGATGAACTCATGGCTACATTGAATGCAGAACTTTGAATTCTGATGGCAGTTCCAGGGTTCCCAAATGTCATAGACAAGAATTGTGAGCAGTTCTGTAACTGAAGGGAGATACTGGTGCTAGGAACATGTATGAGTACCTTTGTGAATATCATTAATTCTCTGATTAATCCTGAAGCAAACTAGGAAAACTTGTGGCTACTTCTAGTCTATGCTTCAGGCTGGAAAGTGCTGATTAAAAGTTAAAAAAGGTACTTTTCTATGGAAGTGGTATGGAAGGGATGTTGTTGGTCATAACTGGGCTACTTAAAGGGGAATAATGGTCATGTTCTAAATGAAGGGGCTTTTCTGTGAATCTTAATATATCTGTGTTCTGTTTATAAATAAATATATGTGTGCATGTTTTCCATTAACTTATTTCTGAAATAATATTTGCTATATCTAAAATGATTTATATATATGTTTTTAAAATCTATGTTCTCCTAAACTTCCCAGTAAATGATTCCCCCTGCTGGTGCAATGGATAAGCTTGCCCATTAGAGCAAAGTAATTGCTGCCTGGAACACACATTCCTAATTAAACCATAACTTGGGGAACAGTATGAGATTACGAAGTCCCCTTCCCAGACAGGCAAATGAGTATGGCAATAACGCTGCCTGCAAAGCAGTAGTTTTGATCAATTCCTACCGCATAATTTAATATATAGCCTATAATTAATCAGCACTTTAAATGTCCGGACAGGTAATTAATCAGCCACCTGATTGGTAGTCAGTACACGATATAAAAACAAAAAGCACCCCAGGAACTTAGAAATGTTGCATTTTTATTTGTTTTTATCTCCAGCCGCGCTGTGAAATGTTCCTTCAAATACACCATGAATATTTCAGAAATAAGTGAAAAGAATAAATCCTGCAAAAAGCAACCTTAATTTAACATTACATGTGAATGTAATATATAAACCACTTTCTTCTGCGCAGAGCCAAGTGACATTGGGAGGAAATATAAGGAGGAGCCCTCACCGTATATTTTGTCTTCGCGGCTTGTATTTAGATGAATTACCTCATGCCTCGAGACTCCCCCCCCCCTCCACACACAACATTTCTTTACAACTGGAGCTTGAATTCTGAAACAAAGCCCTTGGAGCATTTACTACTATTACTAGTCATTAGGAAAAGGTCCCATCAGGTTTACCTGTGGGTCAGGTGGGTTTGGGATATCTCTTTCTTGGGTGGTTTGTAGGCCAAAGACCTTCTTTACTCATTAAATAGCACCTCCAATTCAAAAGTACAGTATTCTTACAGTTTAGCATTTTTTTTACTTATTCAGGATAAATATATTTTATATTCCAACTCCATTCTCTGTTGGGGGGTATTAGAGCTCAGTGCCAACACTTTCTAACACCCCACTAAGTATTTTAGCCCCCAAAATGATCAATCCTTTTCTACTCTGTAAAGAATCTTTACAGAGTGAAGAACGTATCTTTTTGGTGTATTTTTGTGGGTTGTTAAAAGACAAGGAAACCCCAATTTTCTCAGTGAGTGCCAATACCACCTACCAGAGAATATAATCTATATGTTTTTTCCTGCATTTTGTGCCTTTTTGTGAAAAACAAAAAAGCAGTTCTGGTCTGCCATCTGACTTTCTCAGGTGTTCTTTTTCAGTCTGGTCTTCGCTATGGACACTACTTTGTTCCCCAGGACTGTGCAGTTTTTTTACTACAAGGAACACTGGCCCAGGGATAAACTTGTTGATTGCATTCTTTGGCCCCCACCAGTGAATTGGTGTTTTCTTGTCCTTTAAGACTTGAAAAAAATCACTGCGGATAATAAATGTGCCTCTAAGTTTACAGATACTTTTTACCTGAATTTTAGAACAGTTTTGGGATATTGATGGAACTGCCCTCTTCTCAACATGCTACCATGGCCATGTTCTGTTCTAGCCCATTACTCTGTATTAGGGATGCACCGAATTCAGGATTCGGTTCGGGATTCGGCCAGGATTCGGCCTTTTTCAGCAGGATTCGGATTCGGCCGAATCCTTCTGCCCGGCCGAACCGAATCCAAATCCTAATTTGCATATGCAAATTAGGGGCGGGGAGGGAAATCGCGTGACTTTTTGTCACATAACAAGGAAGTAAATAATATTTTCCCCTTTCAACCCCTAATTTGCATATGCAAATTAGGGTTCGGATTCGGTTCGGTATTCGGCCGAATCTTTCACGAAGGATTCATGGGTTTGGCCGAATCCAAAAAAGTGGATTCGGTGCATCCCTACTCTGTATGTATGTTTTTTTTTCCTGTCAAAGTAAACCACAACGGTAATTTAATTACATAGTCAAGTTAAAGTGCTCTGAGGGATCTTTGTGGTCTCAAACCTGCCAAACACTTTTTCATATAATTTTTTTTCCATATTGTGTACTCTAATGAGCAGAATTAAATGTTATCAATGAAATAAGGCCGTAACTGGCTAAATGGTTGAATAATTAGTTGTAAAGAAATAACAAGGTCAGTTTAATTGTTCTATCTTACTAGGGATAAAGTACCTATTTTTGGGAATCAGGCAAACCCCATAATTTTTAGGAAGGAATCCCAAACTCAATCTGAACTTTTGAAAGGGAGAAAAAAAGTCGGCATGCAAACAATTTTGATCCCCTTAATTACGAGACATAACATGTCATAATTTTTAAGGGTTTGGATTCGATTTAGCCAGGCTCTTGGATTTGGCCAAATCTGATCCTTTTTGAACAGGATTCCCGAACCATATCCAGGATTCAGTTCATCCCTATTCCTAACCAGCCATGCCATACAAAGGACCAGATTCAATTTAATGGAAAAGGGTTTATCACATGATAAGTCATGGACGAGATTCAATTTGAGATGCAATTTAGTTCAGAAAAACATATCTCACTGTTTATCACATGAAAACTCTACTGAAGTCCATAGGGGAAAAAACTGTAACTGAATTTGGAGAAAAGTTTTTTTCTCCTTGAATTGAATCTTGTCAATGACGTTTCATGTGATAAACTATGAGATAACTTTTTCTCACTGAATTGAATCTGGCCCAAATCTCAGCTGTTTTCAGAGTCAGACTGGTCAGTAAAAAGAAGGAATAAGTCCTAATTACAAAGAGAATTTATATTTTTGTCCATTCGATGAAGATCTAAAATGATGATTGATGGCCAAAAAACAAAAAATGATGTACAGCTTGAGACTGCCATTGTGTAAACATTATCTGCTGTATTATCAGTAAGTAAATAAAAATCTCACAAGAGGGATTATTAAAGATTGATGGCAAAATATAAAAAGTCTAGCTTGCATATTTCTACAGCCTTGGCTAGAGATTTTATAATCCACCTCTGGAACAAAAAAACCCACAAAATAAAACCGAGATGGGACCTTTGTGGCTGGAATGAAATGAGCGAGTCAGTCAACAGGGGGGTTTATGGCTCACTGCAGTATAAATGGAAAACCCTTTCACAGTAGTCACGGCAGAAACCCTCATCTGTGCTGGGGCCCATAAATGCGAGATACAAATCAATTACCCCTCTTTCTCTAGCGCAGCATTATATACAGTAGAATGTGCAGGAGATGACATTTTCATTGTCAAGATAACTTCTTTATAAAGATTTTTTTTTTTTAAAAAAAAAAATCCATTGGTGTTTTCTTGACAGAGCTCTTGATATTGGTAGGGGGGGATAAAAAAAAAAGATATCCATCTCTCATTAAAATACAGGTGTTGCTCATTGAGATTTCATATGCACCAGGAACCTTTCTCTTCAATAGATTCTTTGCAGGTGCCAAATAAATCTGATGTACAAGTTAAAGGCATGCATTGCTGGATGGAATGAAGACAAAATCTCACCCAGCCTCTGATGCTATAAACTTTCACAGAAGAGAAAATAAAAAATATAAGAACACACAGTCATAAAGAAATTCTGTTGCATCCCCCCTCTTGATGTAGCTTCATTTTGTATGCAAGACCAAACCACTTCCCCGTCGTAGATGACAGATATATTTTTTTCAAGGAATGGATTTCAGTCTTTTAGCCAAGTTAGACATGTTCCATGAATATATTTGT
The DNA here is from genome assembly GCA_038501925.1 of Xenopus petersii. NCBI lineage: Eukaryota > Metazoa > Chordata > Amphibia > Anura > Pipidae > Xenopus > Xenopus petersii. The sequence goes on from CM076672.1 coordinate 228,752,863, forward strand.
GTCTGTACTCGGTCACAAATTTTTGTATTTCTCCAATTAATAATTCATTTCATTTTGACATTCATAATTCTGATTGATGTGTTTTTTCACCCCCTTTTTTTACTATGGCAAATTAATATTTAACGTAGGTTGTTTAATCCATGTGTTGTCATTGTGGTTGTATAGACTGAGGAGCTTGAGACATTCATAGTGTATATTTTTATGGGAGCTGTACTGGTTCCAGCCATGTTTAACAAACATAAATATGTAGCCAGTTTAAGGGGATCTAATTCCTAGAAATATTTGTAGATCTGATGCAGAGATTAATATTAATGAGCCATATGCCTTCCCTAGGTGTCAAATTGTATTTGAATTATTTACTGTTAAAGGCTGCTTACCACCTGTAAGAACTTGTAAGTGCTCTAGTCTAGACTGCTGTTTATGTCTATCTCATTACAAAATCTTCCTATATATAAATATGAGTTGGTATGAAAGGTGTGTTAATCTGGGATGTAAGGTACTTACTATCTCTCAGGGCAGGAATACCCTTAGAGGTTTTCTTTGTCATGTGTTATTCATGGAGCAGTGGATACCTTCTTGTATATATTATGGACCAATTAAGCTTTTGATCTCCGTACAAGATCTTCCTCTGGGGGAATGATAAGTAACCATCCTAATGAAGGTCTGTTAAAGTGACGGAAAAAGCTTATTTCCTAAAATATCTTATTTTCTTATGAATGTATAAACATTGGAATAGTTTCTATGAATTGGATTTAAAGTTGTGTCATATTTAGAAAGAATATACAGTAGCTATATATCCCTTTCATCTTCAAGAAGTTTAATTCAATTTAATTTAAATACTGACTTATAGCAAAGCTTACCTTTCTGCTTTCCAGGCTACCTTCTATTCAATTCTTATAATTGGAAAATGACCTTCCAAGCTATGTTGTACCATTGTAGGAGCTAACCAATAAGATATGATTCCAGAGTAGTGATGGGCGAATTTGCGCCGTTTGCCGAAAAATGCCGTTTTTGACGCCGGTGTCCATTTTTTGGTCGCCGGTGACTTGTTTTTTGTTTGATGCCGGCAAATTTTCGCCAGCAAATTTTCATGGGCGTTTTGCAAATTTATTCGCCAGCGGCAAATCGCGCAAATTCGCAGCGAATTGCGCCTGGCGAATAAATTCACCCATCACTATTCCAGAATCTACCACCGTCAATCTGCCAACAATTTCTTATTGTGGGTGAGTTCTCCGAAATAATATATTCCCTAGCAGAACTGTCCAATGAAACCATGAAAAGTATAGCTACTTGAAAAGCATGGAAAATGTTTGATTATTTTATTCAGCTAAATGTAAAAAATCTTATTACAGCTTTTCCTTTGGGTTGGAAACTAGAATCTTGGAAGTGTGGCTTTCATTCCTTTGTTGAGCACCTTAGGAAAGGACCTGCGTGCACCTCAAGCACCAATAGATAGATTACAAGGTCTCTGGGAAAGCAACTTGCTTTAGAGGAATGAATTACATTTGATTGAAAGAATTGCTAGATATTTTAGGGGTCACTCATTTACACAGTGTACTAAGAGGCACAAAATCATGCTCCTTAGTGATCATTCTAAATGTACTTGTGTCCAAGGTATGGCTTTGCTCTGCACCAGAATATGGAGCTTGGTGCTGAGAGAAGTTCAGACGGCACATGGCATAGGGCTACATTGTGTCCTGCTCCTGTCAGCATTCCCTAATTCCAGTGTCTTAATGATGTGCAAGTCAAGAAATAGGTAGGAGGCATGTGGGAGAGTCCTATATGTCTCCCTCTGCTTACCCCTTATGATTACAGTGTTAATAAATGCAGGTAGTACTGTATTGATGGGAGGATGCAAGACTTTGCACTTTTTCAAGGTGCAGGGCAAAAAACACAGGCTGTGCCCACTAATGTTAATTACACCTATATATTGGAAGGATATTCTGATACCTGTCTAAGGGCAAAATTGATCTTTGCTTTTTAGCTCCTTCTAATAATCATGATGCTTTTAACCTTAGATGGAACTCATTTTAGACAGACAGGAGGCATTGCTTTAGAAGCCAAAAATGTCCCTTGTCTGTAGGAGTTGGTCTCCACTTGTTCCAGGATAGAACAGCCTCTGAGCAACCTGCCATATTCCATAGCACAGACAGTTCATTTTGTAGTTGCTGGGAAGGGGTGATATTTTTCTTAACACAATAATAATAATAATAATAATAATAATAATACTACAGTAAATGCACATTAATCAGATAATTCCAATTTTGTATAATGACTCTGTATATGACTTTAATTGGGGAATACTTTTAAAGTTGTGTGAAAGGGTTTACATATAAGTTACCATTCTTTGTATATGTGTTGGTTAAATTACAGGCAGCACAGGAGCATATTTATTATCCAAATAAATGATATAGTAATACTTAATAAAGAATGCATACGTGGTGCTTTTAGTTCCTAGCAAAATAATTTGTGCATTTTAACTCAAGTAGAACACGAGAAACAAAAAGTGGCACTAACGGCGGCAAACAGTGAATTTACGGCTTTCAATGAAACACAATAAAGCCGTCTTATTTACTGTGTCGAAGATGAGTCAAATGTGTTAAAAGCTGCTTTAATTAACAATGTTAGAAAACTAGGCACTTGGATTTTAAAGTGCACTTTAATATTGCCCAATTTGAATTTCCATTTCCATTAGAAAAGAGATCAATTTCTCCATGATGAGGTCTGGATGTAAAGCACGACGCATTAGACCAAAGTCATCCTAATGGGCCAGAGCTTGAAGCCAATCACAGAGCTAAGGAAGGGACTCCAATTAGGTCATCTGGAGTGGATAGAACCCATTCAGAGTGGTCAGACCTTTGCTAGCAGAAGATTTAAGCATAAAGTTCTAGAAATAGATTGTTGGTGGCTAAACATGTTCTCTTTTAAAACAAATACCAGCTCTGTTTCAGAACATTATGATGATTTGTACAATGAGTGGCTCTAAGTTAAGAATGCTTTAAATGAATGCATATTTCCAATTTCTGAGGTTCCAGCCTTAAAGTCTTAAAGGGGAACTTCAGCCAAATACTCAACCATCATAATAACATCTTGAGGTTTTTGATGGTTGTAACTACTGGTATCACTGAAACAATGAAGCATAAGTCAGATCTCTTCTAGCCATGACTCCAATTCCCACAATGCTTTACATGGTTTGGTATTAGGAGAACATTCATTCATTTATCTAGCCCATGGGTAAAAATGTAAGTGCATTAAGGGGTGCAAAAGCATATCCCTAAGTGCTCATTGAAAGAGCACTTCCATCAAGATCTGATTGCACTCAGAAGATAAAATATCAGGACAAGGTGCAGAGCACAGTTCCAATAAGTGTGAAGTAGCCCTGTCCTTAAAGCCTGCCATTGGGCAAACTGCACCCATTTTTTTGCAGATAATAAATGACCCCCAGTAAGTATAATGGATTGATTCCTGCAGTGGAAGAGTTGTCCAGTGACTACATTAGTTCCAAAAAGCCTCCGTCCAACATCTAACATTTATTCATCCCCTGTAAGAAGGCATTTTGCTTTGCAGAATTTCAATTTTTGTCTCTCCATATCAATAACCGAGGTGGCACCACCTTATATCATTTGCATACTTTCAAGGCCTCGTAATTTCCTGACTGACAGGAGATCCCCATAGAACGTTGGCAGCACAGGCAACAGTAACATCTGCATCACGCAGAAGCATTCATTGCCGATACTTCACACACCAGTGGATACGGCCTTTTTAACAATTCATTAGGTTTTTATGAAAAGGTTGACGGATCTATATGTTTTGAATATATAATTCTACCAATGATTGAGGAAAAACGTTTACATTATCCATTCTTTAGAGTGGAGTATCGCTCTTTATGCAAATTTCACAAAACCAGGCGATAGAATATTTATTTTATAAGTCAGCGACTTTTGTTCTAAACATAGAGGCACTCTTTCCTCAAAGCCTACTTATGTACAGGATAATGTCTATTCTAGGCACACTGTTAGACTTTATATTGGATATCAGTAACCTTACAGTAGTGGTTCTAAAACTTTGGGATGGCTCCATTGGGAGGACTTGTAGTATGTTAGGGTTGAATTTGGGGAGAATGCCTATAAGCTCTCCTGAATACACTTGGATCCAGCTTGAAGGTCAGTAAGTGTTAGACTTGGGACCTATTAGTTCTCCTGAGTGCACCCAAGCCACCTAGGATGATATTTGATGGTGAATACACGTAGATATTCTTTGGACAATAGCTGAATGATCAATAAAGCAATTGTCTCTTCTATCTCTAACCTTGTTTTGAAAGGTTTGACCTCCTAGGGGAGCTTAAACTGAATTAATCAAAAAAACACTTATAGTAACTGTATTTTTTTCCTACTAGCCACTCCCTAAGTATTGTCATATCACATCCCCAGCCTACTACGTCTTTTCCCTACTAGTCATTGGAAACCACCACAAGAAGGTGAAATAACAGAAGATAAAGGATTTTTTAGAAGAGAGACAATACAATCAGAGTATAGGCAAATCAGAATTTACAAACATGACCATACAGTATATATGGTCATCATTACCAGTTTTATCTGCTTATGCTGATTTCAAGAGTTTGACCAAAGCATCAGACGATCTTCTAGTCTTTTGATAAAATGGACAATGAGCTACAGATGGAGCAAGCTTTCATAATGCTCTTTCATTTTAGTAACTAGAGTTTTCATGCTACAATAATACAATAAAGCCCCATTAAAAATCCTCTCCATCTCTGTTTCTTTGTGTTGATTCAGTAATACAAACCTTTATTAGCATAAATACATAGGTATCATTAACTGGTCTTCGAAGCTTGGTCAAAGAAAGCTCCATTTTTCTGTACCACACCAGATGATAGGCACCCTTTCAATGCATTTTGGGTGGAGAATACATGTTCATATATTAAGCAACTGTCTTACAACTTTTTGATGCCCTGCAAAATAAACTGGCAATGCCAACGCAACAGGCATACCTTCAAGTGCCAAAATATTCAGTGAATCTGTTAAACCATCTGTGGTACTTTTTGCTTCCATATTCCAAGTAATGCCCACCTATCGGCACAAGTGTCTCACTTAGGGGCAAATTCACTATGCGCCGAAGCGCCTAACGCTAGCGTCAATTCGCTAGCATTGGTCCTTTTCGTTACTTCACAAATTCACTAACGAACGCTGGCGTAAATTCGCTAGTGTTACTTTGCATCCTTACGCCTGGCGAATTTGCGCAACGGACGTAACTACGCAAATTGTACTGAACGCTACCTTTTACGCTAGACTTCCTTCGCCACCTCAGACCAGGCGAAGCGCAATAGAGTAGATAGGGATTGCTTCAAAAAAAGTTCAAATTTTTTTAAGTCCCAAAAAACGCTGGTGTTTTTTCTATATCATGGGTGATAGGCTGAAAAAGATCGAAACATTTTTTGGGGCTCCCCTCCTTCCCAGGGGTGCTTCGCCAATGAGGCGAGTTGAGGCTGTCGCCTCAGGCGGCAGCGCCCCACTATGTACCAGGGGCAGCAAAAATGCTGCTCCAAGTACTTTAAGAGCGAATTTCCAGGGGAGGGGGGCAGCAGCAACTGGTGCTGCTTCAGGCCACTGAGGGGCCAGGATCACCCCTGCTCCTTCCCCCCTACATTTCCTAACTCATGGCAACTTAACATGTGTAGGGCAAAAAAAAAATGTATTTGATGTTTTGAAGGTTTCCCAGGCATTTGTAGTGATTGTACGTATTCCTCCATTGAAATTTGAATTTGGCGCCGTATGCAAAAAACCATCGCTAGCGTAACTTCGATTCGCTTAGCGAATCAACGCTAGCGCAACTTCACAACCTTATGCTTCCCCTGAGCGCAACTTCGGATTTTAGTGAATTTCCGGAGCGCTGGCGAAACTACGCCTGGCGAAGTGTGGCGAAGTGCGGTGAAGTTACGCCTGGCCCAACTACGAATCTTAGTGAATTTGCCCCTTAGACGGCTGACTGGCAGGGGGTATTCAGAATCTCTTGGCCTTACACTGAGCTTGTATACATACATTGTTTTATAAATATTTGGTAATGGCTTACAGTAAGGTTGGTGCACATACAAATGCCTATGGACAAAACATATTGTGTCTACACGGGTCTCAGCAGAAGTCCAGCCAATACATAAAAAAACTTTAAATATATAAACAACAGGACTTCTATATTTAATAAGCAACTGTATATTATTAGTCATTCTCTTACATTTATTCCAGACTGACAGAGCTGAATTTATTAATAAAAAAAATCTTCAGCCATAGATTCACGCTGTTACAACTCACGGCTTTTTCTTTTTTTTCCCCTTTAAATTAGTGTATTGATTTTCTACAAAAGGCCTGCTGCTCCAGCAAAACGAGATCAAGGCATGATTAAAGGGTATTTTGTACATTGTTTTTCCCCTTAAAGACCTGATCTTTTGCTAAGTGCATGTTTTTTTGGTGAACCCATTAAATAAGGTAATTATTATATATATATATATATATATATATATATATATATATATATATATATATATATATATATATATATATATATATCCAGTGTCATATCTGCATCTCTAGACATTCTACAAAATCTTTTTTGAGATTCATTTAAAAATCCTAGACCCCAAGTCTGAAGTAAGGCACTTCTAATTGTAGAACATGTGCCTCTCAGTGCTGTGACTTATAATAAGAAAAGTTGGGGGTTTCAGTAACACAAAGCATATGTTTTGTAATATGTTTCTTCATATGAGATAAACAAGCATGGAATAAGGTAATAAAGCAGAGCTACAAACTCATTTAAAACAATGTGGGATGAACAACTGCATGAACAAGATGAATAAACCAAATAAGACCTTATTCAACACCTGATTAGCTGGGGCTTCAGTCTGAACCCAGAACTGATTCGCCAAACAATCATTCCAGCTGGAGAAGATGAACTGAATAGCAGAATAGTGATTGCCTTTAAGAGACCAAGATGGCCACCCCTCTTGAACTCTTTTTTTTTGCAGGGAATGTATCTCCCTGTTAATATGAATGGGTTTAGGAATTTGCCTGCCACCTCCATAGCATGTTCTGCTGTGATAGGGTAGGTCAGGTTCCCCTAAACTTTTTAACCCATGAGTCACATTCAACTGTGTTGGGGAGCAACACAAGCATGAAAAAAGTTCCTGGGAAGGCAAATAAGGGCTGTGATTGGCTAGTTGGATTGCGGACTGGTCTCAAGGAGGTTCTATTTGGCTGTACACCTGGTTTTTATACAACCAAAACTTGCCTCCAAGCCAAGAATTCAAAAATAAGCCCCTGCTTTGAGGCCACTGGGCGCAACATCCAAGGGGTTGGGTGGCTCACAAGCCACTAGTTGAGGATCACTGGGGTAGGTCTTTCAAAGGAAATTGAGTAGGGTTTGAATGGTTATAACTTGGCGTGGCATAAATTGACCTACTTTGCAGATGGGTTATGTTAGAAGAATGCTATCATGACTAAGCCTTCTTCTGTGGGAAGGGGTGATAAAAAAAATTCAAGTGGGTCATGACTTGAATTCCACACAGGTACCAATGTCTTCCACCACTGTACTTAGCATGGCATGTGTTGCCAAAATAAGTCAAGGAATGAGAAAGGGGCAACAATATGACTTATGGCCATGGGCCATATTTCAGAAAGCATTTCTGAGAAATGAGTGAAGAACTTAATGCAAGAAGCAAAAAACAGCTGGAATGATGTTGTATAGATATTGGTAATCTGCAGATATCTTTCATGCCTAGATTAGAGAAAGTTTGAACAGGAAGACATAACAAATATTTAGAAAAGATGTGATACAAGTTTATCCACACCTAACTTTCTTGTTGCTGGGGTTACTTACAAAAATGACCAACTGCAAAAACCTTAAACCGTCAAGTGGATTTCCACCTTGAGTACACTGGACTCAATATGGGCAATTTAATCTCACAAAATTACTCCATCTGCAATAACTACTAATGCAATTTGTAAACAAAGCTTAGAACACATCTCCCTCCCTGTATTTTACAAACCCTGCCTTCAAGACTTATTTTTATTTATTTATTCATGCGCTTGCCATTCTGCTTTATCAGTCGCATATGCTGCAAATGTATATAATTCACTGCTTGGTAGATGGGCCCCCCCCAAATCCCTTTCACAAAATTGCAGGTATCCATCCTAATGTGTCAAACAGCAGAACAATCTGATCTGGGGAAATTGTCACATGTGACGGTGAATGTATTATTATAATAACTGAAATTACTGGGAACTATTCACAGGAAGCAAAAACCATAATTAAGAGCATCCAATGAAATGGCCTTGAGTGAAGCTGAGAGAGAGGAAGACAAAGGGTAAGGCAGCCAGGAAAAGCAAAACCAGTTGGTCTGTGCAAGAAGATATAAATCCAAACTTTTAAACTAGCACTGGATGAAGGGGCATGTCCCCAAAACGTTTGCTGGGATCTCGCACATAAAAGAAGCTTTTTTCAAAAATTTTTGCAGAAGCAGTATGTGGAGTGTGCCTATGTTCTATTTTGTTTATAAATCCTCATAGTGGTGGGGCTAGAGACCTATGGAACATACAGTAATTTGTCCCCTCCCCAGCAGAAATATGGTGATTGGCTCTTATATTAGTGTGGATCAAGTACAAGCTACTGTTTTATTATAACAGAGAAAAAAAAATGAGAATTATTTGATTACAATGAAGTCTATGGGAAATGGCCTTCCCTTAATTTGGAGCTTTCTGAATAATGGGTTTCCGATAAAAACCCCTTATTTTGCCTTAAATACATCAAAAAAACACTGTAGTTACTGATGAGTGAACATTTTCGCCAGGCAAGGATTTGTGGCAAAATTTAACTTTTTCCTCATCTGCAAATTTTTCCAAAATCAATGAAAAAAAAATAAAACCTCAGCAAAAAAAAGCCCCTATTGACTTAAATGAATTCAATGAGTTTGAACAATCACTAGCTGCAGCCTCTCTGCTTAAGCCCCCTCAGTGCTTGTTATGAACAGAATCCCAAAACCAGAACTAGCGCCAAGGTCCCAGTCGCGGCTCACCCTTCCACCTATAACAACTGCATTTCGCTTCAGGAGGAGCCCTCTGCTTATCGTGAGAAGACCAGGGAGACAGTTCTGGACAGACAAGGGAACCAAATATTGTAAATAGAATGGAGAACAGGAGTGTGGTCCAGGTCTAGGCCGGGTCAATATCAATCAGGACAGGCAGTACAGATTCAGGAGACGTAAGAGTTGGATTCAAGAGAGAAGTCAAGTCAAGAGAGAAGTCGATACATAGGCAAAGGTCTGGACAGGCAGTGGACTAGACAAGGTCAGGGACAGGCAGGGTCAGGAACACAAGAAATAGCACCCAGGAACTAAGAAATAGACCTTTACATGGGGCAGCGTGTGTCGGAGATAGAGCTACGGGCATCCCCACAGCCCCACTAGGCCATCAAGGCTTCTCACAGTGCTTTTCATGGGTCATCAATTCTCCTGCAGCACATTTAATTCAGGACCGGTTATCCGCATTGCTTGGGATCTTCATACTTTAAGTCTACCAGAAAATCATTTAAACATAAATTAAACCAAATGGGCTGGTTTAGCCTCCGATAAGGATTACAACATTTTAGTTTGGATCAAGTACAAGCTACTGCTTTATTATTACAGAGAAAAAGGAAATCATTTTTAAAAATCTGTATTATTTGGATAAAATGGAGTCTATGGGAGACGACCTTTGTGTAATTCAGAGCTTTCTGGATAATGGGTTTCCAGATAACGGATCCCATACCTGTACCATACAGTTTGCCCAGTAGCACAGCCCGGCTACTATTGAGGGACACTGTCATTAGGCCTTTGCACCATAGAGGAATTGGAGTAAAAAGAAGCATAATGTGTCATACCTAACATACATAGATGGTTCCAGCAATGTAAATTCAAGAATCCTGTTAATAAATAAATGATAGAGTGTCCATACTCAGTAATAGCTACAGCCTGTGTATCAGCTGTAAGACTGGACGAAAGAGATAATAATGGTTAAAGCACTTGCTAATGTGCTAAGCGTAAAGCGAAATGATTCAACTGCATAAATTACCTGCTGATTTCCTGCATTTAATTTACATGTTTTCAATGTATTTCATGTACAATAAAAGAACATGAACTGTTTGTAATGTACAAGCCCTGAGGGCTCTTGAATAATAACAACACTTCAGATACAGTAAACGTAACTCCTGTCTATACATTCCATCCATACGTATTGCCAAGCCTGGGATAATATATTAACACTACTTATTTCATGAATAAATATGTATTGGCTTTATTTGATTCATTTGTGCTCCTGTTGTCAGTATCATTCTTTGAAAATGACAAGAAATTCAGTGGTTATGGGGCTTTTAAAGTCATGTGTAATCATTATGGCTCAAGGCGCGCGGGAAGCCTTTGCTGCATTTTCTGATGGCAAAAACTGGGTTTTGTCCCAAAAATTCACCTTTGCAGTGTCAGACTGGGGTATGTGGGACCCACTGGAGCTGCCAGCTAAGGGCCCCCACCCCAGATGTGAGCTCCAATGAAATCAACCTGCCTTACCCTCCTGGACAGGCATTTTTCTGCAATTGGGAGTCAACACAAATCATCAAGGAGTGGGACCTGTTATCCAGAATGCTCGGGACCTGGGTTTTTACGAATAATGGATCTTTCCGTAATTTGGGTCTTCATGCCTTAAGTCTACTTGAAATTCCTTTAAACATTAAATAGACCCAATAGGCTGGTTTTACTTACAATAAGGATTAATTATATCTTAGTTGGGATCAAGTACAAGCTACTGTTTTATTATTATATAGAAAAGGGAAATTATTTTTAAAAATTTGGATTATTTGGATAAAATGGAGACTATGGGAGACAGCCATTCCGTAATTCGGAGCTTTCTGGATATCAGGTTTCCGGATAAGGTATCCTATACCTGTAGATTTTTACAAATGTTTGGGGGCATATTTTTAACCTGTCAGGGGTCAAGCTTGGATGATATGACGTCAAAAACATTGATTGCTTTGATTTGCTTTATGGGGGATTTGTTCCCCCACAATTGACTTTAGGTATAAAAAAATAATACTTTATTACTTTATTACCCCAGAAGATAATAAACATGCCCCACTGGGGGTTATGTAATTTAAAGTGCCACAACCCAAAGCAACCAATCAGCAAATAGAAATTACTGGTCACCTGTTTAAAAGCAAACATTTTATTGGTTGATGTAGGTTACCTAGTGCCTTTTATTCCATATGGTGGTTAGTGTGCAATGAGCATAAAGGATGGACCAAACACATACAACTAGTTGACTACCTCTTTGAAGGTTACACAATGCATTTACAACCACAAAGTGCAATTTTGAATCCAATTTCATGTTTTTATAACCCACAATGTTGTTGTTTTCTCATAATTCCACGCATGCACGTTTTCATGAATCGCCTGTGGTCAAAAATTGGGAATATTGTGCATAATTTCTGGCACTTGCCATGAAAATCATGTTTGTGCACCTATTGATGCAGCATGCTGAGAGAACCCTGAAATTATAGGTATGTACAAGGTGGGGGTCCCAGGGACTGGGCTGGAGGGACACCAGGAAAAAACCTGGTGGGCCCCACCAACCGAGACCCAATCTCTGCCTGCCCTCATTTCCCAGCCTGCAGCAAAAGAAAGTTCAAGGGAAGGGGCTGGTGGTGGTGATTGAGCAAGTGGTGGAGGCCCCAGAGCGGATGCGGGGACCCATGGGGTAGCAAAACTGGTTGGCCTTGTACCCCCCAAGTCCGACCCTGGCTGATCCCTTCCATCAATAGGAACATTTGAACTTAATTCAATGGAGGAAACACTGGTGCTAAGCTTATCTATATGGAACTGGTTGGATTCAAGTACCTTTAACAAATGACTTCGATAGGCTCAAAAGTTGCATCCATTTTTGCTGCATTTATAAATGAGCCCTTATATGTCCTGTATCATTTTATGGATTTCCACCACAAAAGACCCATATGATGCTAGGAACCTGTAATTATGGCCTTGTCCACCCTTTCCTAAAATCAACCCTTGAAGGAAAAGTGTCTGCTCAAACTGCCAACACACATTGTAGGTACCCCCAAGCCTGACTTATTATATCTGTCTGTCTCCTTTGAGAACATAAATTGCCAAAAAAAAAATCAAATCCAAACATTAAACTGGTTTCATTGAATTTGATATTTTTGTAAGACGATGGGCGTTTTGGTCCTGTGAATAACACAGCTTTTGAAATGTCATTTTCATTCCCTAATACCCGCACAGAGATTACATTTATCAAGTCACTGGGAGGATCCCAAGGAACGGTTTTCAGGCAGAAACCATAGCGCTGGTGACAGGAGTCAAATCCAGCAGCTCCGGTACCCTGTCAGCGAGCGCCACTCATCTAATATAATGTCAAGAGGCCATGAAGACGGACGTTAAAATTAATTTATTTTGCTAAGATTGAAAGCCTAAACTGATATTTCTGACAAGCCTAAAATCTGCAAATTAAAAGAAATATAAAAATAAACCATTGCGATTGTGTTCGTATTCACATGCGGAATCTCCACTAGTTCACGGGTAGACATCAGACTGTAGTAGGAATGCCTTTGGAATGGGAAATTGAGAAAAAATATATAATTCTAGTAAAAGGAGATTTTTACTCATGCACCCAAACCATTGCCTGTTCTTAAAACAGAGATAATACATTGTTTAGCCTAGTTTAGGTCATGGGTTACCCTTGTGTCCATACATTTCACAAGATATAGAAGCTGTAGATATCTAGAACAGATAGCTAGAATCTCAGCTGCCATAAAGCAGGACAGGACTGCTGCTTCCAATGGGGATCAGATAGATCTGTGCAGTCACTGGGACAGAATGTTCTATTATACAGATAGCTAGAATCTCAGCTGCCATAAAGCAGGACAGGACTGCTGCTTACAATGGGGATCAGATAGGATCTGTGCAGCCACTGGGATAGAATGTGCTATTATACAGATAGCTAGAATCTCAGCTGCCATAAAGCAGGACAGGACTGCTGCTTACAATGGGGATCAGATAGGATCTGTGCAGCCACTGGGATAGAATGTTCTGTTATACAGATAGCTAGAATCTCAGCTGCCATAAAGCAGGGCAGGACTGCTGCTTACAATGGGGATCAGATAGGATCTGTGCAGCCACTGGGACAGAATGCTCTGTTATACAGATAGCTACAATCTCAGCTGCCATAAAGCAGGACAGGACTGCTGCTTACAATGGGGATCAGATAGGATCTGTGCAGCCACTGGGACAGAATGTTCTGTTATACAGATAGCTAGAATCTCAGCTGCCATAAAGCAGGACAGGACTGCTGCTTACAATGGGGATCAGATAGGATCTGTGCAGTCACTGGGACAGAATGTTCTGTTATACAGATAGCTAGAATCTCAGCCATAAAGCAGGACAGGGCTGCTGTTATACAGATAGTTAGAGGCAGAATTAATTTACAATTCTGCTAGCACTTACAAAATATTAGTTGGGGAGGAAAGTTGCAAAGTGTAAAAAGAGGTACAGAGAGCCATAATTCGCAATAGTTGTCCCAGATGTTGATCCCATGACTAACTGTCTACAAGAAAAAATAAAAATATTCTGATCTGATTATGTTTAGCTCAGAATTGTTTCTGTTACACTGATGTGGTATTATTTATTTTACTTTTGCAGCTTTCCAAAACTAAGATCCAGGCAAGAGAATCACTAAACATGGGAAAACAATGAATGTATATTTAGGAAACGAGCTCCTTTGTACAGTGGGATATAAAAAAAGAAATAAATAGGTTTGAATTTTACTGGCGTGAGACGTGGCATGCTGTTAGGTAATAAAGGCTCATTATTGTGTTTAAGGCCCCTCTGAATTAAGGGCACACTTGAAGTGCAACTCAGGCCCTTTGATATTGAAGCCCTGCAAACAATTAAACCCCGATGCACATTTTCCGATCTTTTAAACAGACGTTTGTTGTGATTGCTCTATTTTCCTGCGCGTGCCCCAGTGCTTTCATATTAAAGTCAAATGTAAATGACTGGGAACAGAAAAAGCCCAAATCTATCAACTCTTGGATGAATGGAGGCACTTCGGCCAGGGGACCCCGAACAGATGCCGCGTTTGGAAATAAAACATAAAAGAGCCAAAGCTTCCTTAGGTGGCCATTGTCATGCAAAGTTCCCCTTGAGACAGATCTAAAAACGGAGTCTTCTGAAAAAAGCACGATGGGCCTATTGTGTCTTAACAACTGTGCAGCAGAGCCTTCTGTGTGAGAATAGGGAGAGAGAGGGGCGCACCTGGAGGATTGAATTGCAGGCACTGACAAATTATAGGAAGGGAATTAAGTGGTGGAAGGACACAACAGGGAGGAAGATTTGGTGACAGATGTCTATTCCCAGCTAGGGAGCCCATAAGCCTGACGGCGTTGCACAAGGAAGTGCACAGCCCAACGTCACCCGCAGTTTTATACCTCCCCACCCTGCATCAAATCCCCCAATAAATTATTTCACCCACTGCTGTGGCTTAAGCAATGCACTGCCCGCAGGGCACAGACACATGGATAAAGGGAACAATCCGCCCATGGAAACAAATATATAAAGCCAATAGCACCCTCGTCTGTAAGAATAAATAATGGACCATATACTGTACCAAGTATAAAGTCATATGAAATAAAAAGCATGATTTGTATATCGTAGGAAAGTAGCCTTATATCTTTTATTAATACATTACTAATAGAAATTCGAAAACCCTAACAATATATTTTCATTAAACTGGCCTTACACATTGGGGCAAATTTACTTACCTTCGAAGTTGCACCAGCGTTGGCTTCGCCGCACTTCGCCAGGCGAAGTTTTGCCAGGGCGCTGCTAATTCATGAAATCCGAAGTTGCGCTACCGTTAATTCGTCGAGCAAAGCGAAGTTACGCTAGCGATGCCTAATTTGCACACGGCACCAAGTTAAAGTACAATGGACGTATGTGTAGCAGCAAATACATTGAACTACACAAGCCTGGGAAAGCTTCATAAAATAAAATAGAGTTGTTATTTTGCCCTACACATGAGCCCACTGTATAGTTTATGTGCCATATGTTAGGAAATGTAGGGGGGAAGGAGAGTACCCCCACAAAAATTTACGATCTTTTTCAGCCTATCAGCCTTAAAAAAGTTTAGACTTTTTTTGAAGCAAGCCCTATTTACTCTGTTGTACTTGGCCTGGTCTGAGGTGGCGAAGGCAAGTCTGGCGCAAGAGGTAACGTTCAGTAAAATGCACAATTTAGTGAATTAGCGTAGTTACGTCCCTTCGCCATAGCGCAACTTCGCCTGGCGGAAGGGTGCGAAATAGCTCTAGAGTAGATCCACTTCGCTAGCACCAGTTAGTAAATCGGCGAAGTAAAGACATTACCTCACACTAGCATTGGCCGTTTCGCGCTTTACTGAATTTGCCCCATTATATCTTATCTATAGTATATCGTCACCCACCAAACCTCATCACCCACCCTTGCGATTCCATTCTGAGAATAATAGCTGATACAGCAGTACCATAACTAGATGTTACTGAGCCCCCCCCAACATAACATAAAAGTTGTCCTTTTTTTCCAATAGATGTCAAATTGCACATTATTTGTGCCTGATGAGGCCCCTCTGTACCTCCTGGGTCCCCCCGCAGCTGCAGGGTCTGCTTCCTCTGTAGTTACATCCATGAGCAGTACTGAAAGGATCAGTGGTCAGTTATTTAAACCCCGGCACAAGTGCAAGAGCACCAAGAGCTAAAAAGTCAAGAGATACAAAGCTACAGGACGTTGGCACATAAAGGTACAGGTATGGGATCCGTTATCCAGAAAGCCGTTATACATATAGCTAGAATCTCAGCCATAAAGCAGGGCAGGACTGCTGCTTACAATGGGGATCAGATAGGATCTGTGCAGCCACTGGGACAGAATGTTCTGTTATACAGAAATCAAGGCGCAAATTCACTAAGCGCCGAAGCGCCGAACGCTAGCGTTAATTCGCTAGCGTTTGGCATTTTTCGTTACTGCGCAAACGACGCTGGCGTATTTTCGCTAGTGTTACTTCGCACCTTTACGCCAAGCGAATTTTCGCTAGCGACGTAACTACACATATTCACTAACTTGCTCAGTGTACTGAACGCTACCTTTTACGCTAGACTTCCTTCGCCACCTCAGACCTGGCGAAGCGCAATAGAGTAGATAGGGATTGTTTAAAAAAAAGTCAAAATTTTTTCTAAGTCCCAAAAAACGCTGGCGTGTTTTCTACATGATGGGTGATAGGCTGAAAAAGATCGAAAATATTTTTGGGGCTCCCCTCCTTCCCCCCTACATTTCCTGACTCATGGCAACTTACCTAGACAGTGGGCACATGTGTAGGGCAAAATAAAATGTATATTTGATGTTTTGAAGGTTTTCTAGGCATTTGTAGTGCAGATACGTGTTCCTCTATTGAAATTAGAATTTGGCGCCGTATGCAAATGAACCGTAGCTAGCGAAACTTCGCAACCTTACGCTACCCCTGTGCGCAACTTCGGATTTTAGTGAATTTGTGGAGCGCTGGTGAAAATACGCCTGGCGAAGTGTGGCGAAGTGCGGCGAAGTTGCGCCTGGCGCAACTTCGCATCTTAGTGAATTTGCCCCCTAGAATCTCAGCTGCCATAAAGTAGGACAGGACTGTATACTTTGTTATGCAATCATTTGCTTTTCAACGGCATTTCACAAAACCATTCTGCTTGACATTGTATTCATTCACATATATGCACTTTATTTATTAATTTATTTATTTTAAATTATTGGGTTCTTTTTTTTTCCAAAGAAAATACATTTTCTAGCTGTATAATTTGCTCTCCCCATTCAGTTCCAACTTCTCTTCAAACTCTTATGTGAACTTCAACAAAAAAAAAAAACCCTTATTTATTGTTCCCGTGGTAACCCATGGAGTTGGATAAAAAAAAAAAAAAAAACACAGCGATTACGCTTTGCTTTGAAATTTATTGGCTAATGCGGTTGGAGAGAACTCTGGGGGTAATGAGGAACTTCAATTCAGTGAATAAAATGTCAGCTGTCGAAAAATGTGAAATTAAATGTAAAAACCTGCTGTAAATAATGAGTTGGTTCTACAAGAATGGGTAATTTCAATGCACTCCTTGCAGCTGCTGGTGGCAAAATATTGTTTGAGCAGTTATTTGGGGCTGACATAATTTTAAACAGCTCGGATCAATATTACATGTGAGTTTCGTTAAATGTCCAAGGCAGTGGCGCCTTAAAGGAGAAGGAAAGCCGTCCTGCACTTGGGGGTGCCAAATGTTAGGCACCCCCAAGTGATTGTATTGACTTACCTGAAACCCCGGGCCGGTGCTCCTATCAGCAAAAAACTGCACCGGCCTGGGGTTATACCAGTGAGCACCACGGAGTGATCTTCTTCCATCTTCTTCTTGTGGCTGCGCATGCGCAGTAGAAGAAAAAGCTGAACTTTAACTAAAAAGTCGCTATTTCATTCAACTGCGCATGAGTTTGCCCTGGGAAATTTGAAGCAAGAAGAAGCCGGAAGAGGATCGATCCATGATGCTCACTGGTATAACCCCAGACTGGTGCAGTCAATACAATACAATCACTTGGGGTGCCTAACATTTGGCACCCCCAAGTGCAGGATGTCTTTCCTTCTCCTTTAACCGACAAATGGATCTCCAGCTATGGTCACCCAATGGCATTGCCCCTCCTACAAAGCCTACTGCTGTGCAGCCACATGCCCCTTATCTGTCAGTGATTTCCCATGATGAATACATCTTAACACAAGTGAATTTTAGACTCAACTAGTAACTCTTTGAAAGTGAAGGGTAGAATTTGATTTAACCATGTCTGAGTAGTCTTTTCACTTCTTTAAGAAATCACGTTTTTTGATTTTCAGGTTTTTTCACAAGTTCCCTTTTGAGATTTTCATCTTTTTTCACAAAACAAAAACGGTGCTACTGTGTTATCCAGTAGCAAAAATAACAAATAAAAAAACAAACAAATGCAAAAAGTATTGCAGAAGTGATTCCTATACTGGCTAACAATAAAAATACATTGCAAGCTTTTGGAGCACCAAGGTATTTTTCCTGAGGCAGGGGGTACGAGCTGACCAGGGCCCGCACCCCCTCAGGGCCGCCGGCAGCCTGAGCGCCACTGAAATCTGACATGTATGGAGGGGGCGGGGCTTCACGCACCAGAGCCCGCCCCCCTCTAGTTACGGTACTGGATACCCCACCTGAACTTATTGGCTAAGAAGAGTGACCATGAAAACATAGGGGGTCTTGAACTCAAAACATCTGCAAATCATTGTTCAAAATATAAAATCCAGCCAATAAGACCAGTTATATAACTACTGAAGAAGGCAAAATTAATTTTTTCCTGTATTCATTCTCCTAGAAAATATGTATTGCATGCTTCACCTAGCTAAAAGTTCATGCTTTCATCATTTATTGATGCTTTGCAAAAAAAACACAAAACACAGAAAGTTTTAGCCTTCTCTAAACATTTTTGTTAATATAATATGATTACGTCATTACTTTTTCATGCAACATTACTGAATCCTGTGCGGCGGTTTTCTTTACATTTGGAATAAAAGGAAAAGGCGCATAATGTGGGCAGCAACTGACCAAATTGCATCAAATATATGTTCAGGCTTAGCATGAGGAACATTGTGTTCAATTTGTTATTTTTCATTTTTTTCTGGACTCTAAATCCCCTTGAAACTGTTTCTACAATAATTTTAGAATAAACATTTAATGCCAAATAAAATGTACTATGTAACAAAGGCCGACCTAAATGAGCACCTAGAGCTCACTGCAAAGCGCTGGCAGCTTTTTGTTTCTTAATGTATTAACTCATCTTGTGGCACTGCGAAAAACATAAAATAATAAGCATTTATTGCACTTATTTCTGAATTAATCCATTGCTACGTTAAGCCCAAAAAAATGATTTTGATTTAAGTCATTTTACATTAACAAGAAAGCCTGGCTTGGATTATGCTGTTCATTAGTCAGGCTTAACAAGCGGCAAGCCATTTCTGAGTGTTCCTAGAAGAGATAGAGAGGCCTATTGATCTGATATAAAAATAAAAACCTACAGTATCTGTAAAACTTTCAAATATATAGAGGTATATGGGTCCCTCAGGGGATAGAATACAAGATAAAGGCTCTGCTTGGCCAAACAAGTACACCAGATATGAACATTTCTACAATAATTATACTATTAAAAATTGGGCTCTTTGATGTCAAAAATCAGAAAAATCATGGGGAAAAAGGTGTGATTTATTATGTGACAAAACTGCAACAATTCCAGATCCAAAAATTCTCCAGCTACAAGCGGTCGAAAAAGAAAGTGAGTTTGGCCGAGGTTTAGAAATTTCAAAAACGTCTAAGTCCACAAAAATTCAACTGCTGGTAAACCTCTTGGTGAAGTTCATTAAAGTGAAGAACCTGGTGGAAATCTGGTAAATTTGTATCAAAACCAGCATTGTTCATATTAAAGCTACTAGTCTATAGAAGTCCCTGTGCAACTTGCTCACAACCACATCACAGAATATTAAACACCTTTTTACACCACAATGTGCTCAATAAAAACAAAATCACAGAAAAGTGTATTTCTGTAGCCCTTTTAACACAGTTGTATACAGTAAATATACTGTACCCCCCTATTGTGCTTGGAAGCAGTTGCAGTTATGTTATTTGTTGAGCTGAAATGGTGCCAAGAGCTTAAAAAAACAAACAGAATTTTTCTGATGAATACAATTTTTTTTGTATTTTTCACCTAGTAGAGATGCATGTCCCAAAGCAATTGGGCTTCTTATTGACTTGGTGAAAAGAGCCTTTAAGAACATCCTTCTGTTTTTGTTTTGATGAATAGGTTCGTTTTCCCAGAGCTCTTTTTATTTGAAGTCAGCAAGAGGAATATCTATTCCAATGACAGAATTGTGATCAAGCCCAGCTCCTGTTTATTATAAACTGTTCTGATTAGATGGAAAGGAAATATGAGAGGCAAGACTGAAAAAATGGCCTTGGACTGTTTTTCTGGAAGACAAAGGATATTATATCTATTGTTTTTGTCTAACAAGCTGCCCTAATAAGAAAAAGTACGAAGAAAATATGCCTCCGCCATCAAGACTAGAGCAAGAAATGTGACCAATGAAACCAAGTCTAAGGGGCACATTTACTATTGGTCGAATATCGAGGGTTAATTAACCCTTGATATTCAACCATCGAAGTAAAATCCTTCGATTCGAATATCGAAGTCGAAGGATTTACCGCAAATGCTTTGATCGACGGAAAAATCATTCGATCGAACGATTAAATCCTTCGAATCGAACGATTTGGAGGATTTTAATCCATTGATCGAAGGATTTTCCTTCGATCAAAAAAAGCTTAGAAAGCTTATGGGGAAGGTCCCCATAGGCTAACATTGGTGCTCGGTAGGTTTTAGGTGGCGAAATAGGTAGTTGAAGTTTTTTTTAAAGAGACAATACTTCGACTATCGAATGGTTGAATAGTCGAACAATTTTTAGTTCGAATCGTTCGATTCAAAGTCAAAGTCGTAGTCGAAGAAGCCAATTCGATGGTCGAAGTAGCCAAAAAAAACGTTGAAATTCGAAGTATTTTTCATTCTAATCCTTCACTCAAGCTAAGTAAATGTTCCCTACATGTGTCTAGTCAACATGTGACCTGGACTCTTGGACTCATTTCCAGATTCACCAACTCAATGAGTTGCCCATTTCAGAAACTGTTAATACACCGAAGAATGACCCTATAGTATGATAATAATCTCCAACAAAAAAGAAATCTGTCTTTGGCACCAAATCCTCAAGAGATAGGGTAGTGGTAGCTAAGCCTGAAGAAGGCCTGCCCAGAGTTCCTGTACTTGTATCTTCCCTAGAGAAGATGATTTTCTGTTTGTTTGTGGGGCTAACTAAAGACATCTGCTACACAGATACCTCCAAGTATCCCAGCGCCAATGCAGTGATTATTTAATTAAGAAATATCCAGTTTAATATCACCAGTACACACAACAAGATACATATAGTGGCAATATCATACATCCCTTATATCATGGTCCAAGAACAAGGGGTAGCATAAATGTATTTAGTGCTGGGGTACAGGCAAGCACTTGCACCCTAAAGTAAGGTGTGCTCTGTTCCTGGTACCAGGTTGCAGCCATTATTACACCACTTTGCACCCTGCATTTTTTTAAAGAAATTCTATACTTTTGATATTTCAGGGAGTCATCACAGTTCCCACTATTGCCAATTCCATGTTAAATCACACATGGCAGGATAAATGCAGTACCAACTTCATCTATAATGCCTCCATCCTGTTTGCTGTAAGATATTCATTGGTGTTCGTTTGGGGAGTCTTAATCTTCGCAAACCTTCTTCAAAATCTGCCCACTATCTTCCCTATAAGTTGCAGAATCGTCTCAGCTGAAGCTTTGCCTCAAGACCTGAAGATTACCTGATACATCTTATCTTATTTTTGACCATGGAGACTCCCTGAAATATCAAAAGTACAGGATTTCTAAGAAGAAGAAGAATTATCTGGATGAAACCAGCCCATGAATACTACATATTAAGCTTGGGGCCATTCTTCCATTTGTCCTGCTATTGAAGTCATATAAAATACATGGATCTGGCCAGAGGCAGTAAGATTGCGCTGACTGATCTTGTATCTGAAAAAATATGACACTTACATCAATCCAATGTGCGACTTTCTGAGTGCTTGGACATTACTGATGCACCAATGCATTTTCTAGCATTTAGTGGAAGGTGCCTACTGACATACATCTCAGGAGACCTATGCAAGCAAGAAGGTGTTTGGGAAAAAAAACACTTGTTTTCACGCTTTTTGCCAGTAAATCCAAGATTTTGTATCAGAGCACACACTAATAAACAAAGCAAATAATGTTCAGAGAGCTTAATGCACGATACCATCTTACTGCCAGATATCCGTGTCTCATGCAGTCTCTCACCGGGACATGAAAGAAAACAATAATCAGAAGAGCAAACACTGACACGATGCATGGAATCTAGCGCTTGGAAGCCCTTGTTTGCAAGACCAGTTTTATCCTACATTACAATCAAGAATAAAAAGCAAACATTGTGCTCTCTGTGCTTGAAAAGCATCAAATAAGACCTGAATTCATTGAACATAGATGGCGCGGTTCATGTTATTGCTGCGATTTTTCAAAGATTACAAACAAAGGACTTGTGAGCGCTTGAATTAACAATGAAGGCTCGCCAGAGAATACTCCCAACTACACTCCAGCATTTTATTCTATAATATTTTTTTTTCTTTTGGATTTAT
Source organism: Xenopus petersii (assembly GCA_038501925.1). Classification (NCBI taxonomy): domain Eukaryota; kingdom Metazoa; phylum Chordata; class Amphibia; order Anura; family Pipidae; genus Xenopus; species Xenopus petersii. The sequence continues at coordinate 228,775,264 of CM076672.1, forward strand.
GTTTGGGTGTAGACCTGTGAGATATTCAAACTGAAAAAATTACAAAGTTTTACTGGCAAATTTTATTGTTAAATGGGCTCGCTCGGGGGCTGAAGGGAGATTTGGAATGGAATGTTTCTGTTTTGCTGGAGTGCCCTTTTTCTATATTGACATGCTAGATTTACAGAATATTGGATATTGTTGATTATCAGTCTGTATGAAATCAAAGGTGTTATATTGTATGAATGGGGTTCCAACTTGACTTATCCAGACTTATCCATCAACCTGCCCAAACCATCATTACAACCTTACTAATCCAGTCAAGACTCCTTCAAGTTGAAGGTTTTATACTGTGTAAATGGGGCTTCAACTTGAAAGAGCCTTGCCTTATCCAGACTTATTTATCAACCTGCTCAAACCCTCCTTACAACCTTTCTTATCCAGTCAAGACTCAGTCAAGTTGAAGGTTTTATACTGTGTAAATGGGGCTTCAACTTGAAGGAGCCTTGCCTTATCCAGACTTATTTATCAACCTGCTCAAACCCTCCTTACAACCTTTCTTATCCAGTCAAGACTCAGTCAAGTTGAAGGTTTTATACTGTGTAAATGGGGCTCCAACTTGAAGGAGCCTTGCCTTATCCAGACTTATTTATCAACCTGCTCAAACCCTCCTTACAACCTTTCTTATCCAGTCAAGACTCAGTCAAGTTGAAGGTTTTATACTGTGTAAATGGGGCTCCAACTTGAAGGAGCCTTGTCTTATCCAGACATCCATCAACCTGCCCAAACCCTCCTTACAACCTTACTTATCCAGTCAAGGCTCCTTCAAGTTGGAGCCCCAATTACACAGTACAAAATCTTCAATCTGAAGGAGTCTTGACTAGATAAGTAAGGTTGTAAGGAGGGTTTGGGCAGGTCGATGGATAAGACTGGATAAGGCATTCAAGTTGGAGCCCCATTTGTGCCTAAATCTAGTACAAGTTATAATACATTGTATTTAGCAGGGGATGCTATTTTGTACCCTTACACTATTAAGCACCATATTGATACATGAGCCCTATTAGAAGTGATAGATTTTTGATATTGTTGCATTTTGGTTTCTCAGCACAATACTGATATAACAGTTTTGCTTTAAATAACTGAACAGAATCACCTGTTCTCTGTATCTTCACAGTCACAGTCCATTCATGAAATACTAATGATGCTGCTACTGGGAAGGAAGGAATTAGTGCAAAACCAAAATTTTCTTCCGCTTCTCAAAATAGATGCAGGTTTGCCAGCAGCAGGGTGAGAGATAAACTATTAAACATTTCCCAGCGTTAGCATTCAGAAATTGAATGTTTTCTCCAATATTCCACACACGCTGTTATGTTCTGGCACAGACATTCTGTTCTAGCTAAACAATATGCTCGATATCAGGACGACGCACTAAAGGGGAAGTTAGCATTTCTATTTTAGCATCTCTCTCAAGTAAAAAATTTCTTCTGGTTCCTAGAGAATGTAGATGAATGGGCAGGGCTCCTTGGTACATGGATCCAATGGCATTCCCTATGGCTGTCTATGGCCTTAGCAACAGGCTAGCAGCTTAAAGGGATCCTGTCATCGGAAAACATGTTTTTTTCAAAACACATCAGTTAATAGTGCTACTCCAGCAGAATTGTTGTATGCATGTGAGTGTTATTTTACTCTCCTCTTTGTAATTTAAAGTTATATAAAAAAAAATTTTCAAAATGAATCAGTTAATAGTGCTGCTACACTTTGCACTGAAATCCATTTCTCAAAAGAGCAAACAGATTTTTTTATATTCAATTTTGAAATCTGACATGGGGCTAGACATTTTGTTAATTTCTCAGCTGCCCCTGGTCATGTGACTTGTGCCTGCACTTTAGGAGAGAAATGCTTTCTGGCAGGCTGCTGTTTTTCCTTCTCAATGTAACTGAATGTGTCTCAGTGGGACATGGGTTTTTACTATTGAGTGTTGTTCTTAGATCTACCAGGCAGCTGTTATCTTGTGTTAGGGACCTGTTATCTGGTTACCTTCCCATTGTTCTGTTGTTAGGCTGCTGGGGGGAAAAGGGAGGGGGTGATATCACTCCAACTTGCAGTAAAGAGTGATTGAAGTTTATCAGAGCACAAGTCACATGACTTGGAGCAGCTGGCAATTTTATTGACAATATGTCTAGCCCCATGTCAGATTTCAAAATTGAAAAAAATCTGTTTGCTCTTTTGAGAAATGGATTTCAGTGCAAAATTCTGCTGGAGCAGCACTATTAACTGATTCATTTTGAAAAAAAGTGTTTATATCCCTTTAAATTACAAAGAGGAGAGTAAAATAACACTCACATGCATACAACACATACACACTTTTACAGTCATAGTAAATATCAAAGCCCTGTGGGCTCTCAAAGTATAGCTACAAGAACTGCATGACCCGGGCAGGTACATAAACATGCAGAAAGGATATCAAAGGACCAACATAGGGTTCCTGAAGAGGAAGTCATCTGTTTTACATTTCACTAGTGAGCTGGTCACATCAATACACACCCTGCCTTTTAGATGCCCAAAGCTGATAAATTATGTGTGTGCATTTTATATTTACAGAAAGAGAGAAATATTAATGTAGGTTCCTTTCCCTGACATTGGATTCAGAATATTCCCTTGGCATAGAATGGATGTACCTGAGTTGAATTTGCATACTCAGTATTTAATCAAGGGAAATGTCTGACTGACCATTACAGTGGCTGAAGAATCCAGGATGCTGGAGGTACAGGACAGGAACCTATTGGGAAAGATTCTAAAACCCATTAGGAAAATGGCTTGAGTTTCACAGACTATGTCAATTTAAAGGCGTAGTTCAGCTTTAAGCAGGAATGAACCGAATCCAGGATTCCATTGGGGATTTGACCTTCTTCAGCAGGATTGGGCTAAATAGAAGTGCCTGGCCAAACCAAATCTGAAACCTGAAAATCATGTCACTTTTCATTCCTTCACTTTAACCCTTCCTTGCCCTGATTTCCATATGCAAATTACGGTTTGGATTCGGGTCAGCATTCAGCAAAATCCAAGGTTGGGATTGGGTCAAATGCCAAAATAGTGGATAAGGGGCACTCCTATATGTATATCAGTGTTTATTATAGCTTGTATTATAATAGTTATTTAATTATTTGCCTTCTTCTGTCAAGATTTCAGATGGGGGTCACTGACCCCAACAACTAATAACTATTGCTTTACAGTTGTATTCTTACTGTCACTTTCTATGACTTATCTTTCTGTCCTGGAAGATGTCTCCTATTCATCTTCCAGTCTCTCATTTAAACTACTGCCTGGTTGGTAGGGTAAACTGAACCCTAGCAACAAGGTATTAAAGGGACATATATAAATAAATGATGATGATGATGGCTAAAATTCACCCAGACAATGCTGTTAGCAGGAAGCACATTTCCATTACTAATATGGTGCCTGAAACTGGCAAGTATAATTCCAGGCAGCATTGCACCCGTTTGGCACCTGGCTATATATTGTCCTGAGACGGCGGCTTAGCATAACTGAATTCATTTTATCGTTGGCCACACTAAGTGACAGTGAATGTTATTAGCTACAGAATTCTTTCCTCTTTGTCCGCTAAATCATTACAGTTTAATGCCGTTCAGCTTTTCATTACGAAACACTTTTTTATTGTCCGCATTGTGTTCCTTGGTGCTACTCATTTCTTCAACAGGGCACTAATCTTTAAATGAGATAAAAAAGGAAGAAAAAAAAACCTCTATAATCGGAAACATGGGTTTGGTTGTAGAGGGGAGGCCATGAATCACTCTTGTTTTGTTGTCTGCTTTGAGTATACCAAGATTAATGGCGTAATCCCAAATGTTTAACACAGCTGCTTGGTAGTGCTGCCGGTTCCTGCAATAAAGGAGAGAATCCAGCCCGTAAGCCTTTCAATGTTTCTTCCCCCCCCCCCTCAGCCTTTATTTAGCATTTTAGCTTCTTTGCCTCCTGCCCAACAATGGTTTGTATGGTGATCTAACCCTCATTAACTTAGCTGATTTTGTTTCCCAGCCCATTAATAGAGAGGAATTCATGTATATATTAACTGAGTGGGTGAAGGTTGAAGATCAACAATTCCTCTATTATAGATGGAGTTGGTCCGTCTGAATGGCCAAACGATATCATTCGCATTCAATATGAAATGAGCCAACAGCACAACTTCACCACTTACTATGTAATAAATCCAGTATGGAGGGTCTGCTCCCTCCCCGTTCTATTAGAAAATATATACTTGCAGAACAAAGAGTACAGAGTAAAGAGTACACAAGTGGGGTAAACCCTCTGCATGTTTATAGTTTACATATATTCTATTATGCCAGGTGGGTAACATCCCTATTGACAACATCCAATATTTTGTCCCACGCTGGATACAACCCAGCAAATTGCTGACTCATGCTGGGATCAGCCAATTAGAATAAAGGAAACTGTCAATGAAGCACAGCATCAGTGTTCTTGCAGCCAGAAGAAAAATGTTTCGGTTGAGGAACGCAATTGGAATGCAAATTTTTTGTGATATTACATTTTTTAAAAAATGCACAATAAACATATGGCAGAAAAGCAGAATGATGTGGGGAAGTCACTGAAAAATTAGAGGCCAGTATGAATAAAATGACACCATTAGAATGAAGTGCATAATACAATGAGGGATAATAGGCAGAGTTGAAAGATAAGCATATATATATATATATATATATATATATATATATATATATATATATATATATATATATATACAGTGGCCTAACTAGAGTGCTCTGTGCCCTCTCCAAAAAAATTTAGAGGGGCCCGGTGCACTCTGATCCCCATCCTCCCGCACTCTTCTCATCCTGCCCTGCCCACATTCCAACTCTACCCGCCCACTCCCTGCCCTGACTCCTCCCAATCACACCCAACTCATGCCCTCTTCCTCTGCGCAGGTAAGAGAGTGGATGGGGAGGAGGGTTTTTTTATTAGCACATCCCACAGTTCAGGCCCCCCTGTTTCCCAGGCCCCCCTGCAACTGCGAGGTCTGTTTCCTCTATTGTTAGGCCGCTGTATATAGAACACAGGAGTAGTGATGAGTGAATGTTTCCACCAGTCGTGGATTCACAGCGAAATTCCACATTTTACAACCAGTAAACGTTCGCTCAAAACTGCGGCAAAATCTGCTGCAAAATATTTTGTTGTGACAAAAAGGTTGGCATGACAAATAAGAAATGCGTCAGGTGACCATACATGTCATAGAATGGGAAGTATGTTCCTCAACAACTCCTGTTTACTGTTTTTTTTTATAGCCTAAAATAGAGCTTTGGTTTTTTTAAAACTACTACTGGTGGAACACTCTCTCTAATCCTTGACTTGTTGGAGCGACAAATAAGTTGCCACAAGAAAAATGGCCATTGACTTTAACGCATTTGAAGTGACAAAAAAACATGGTGTGCGTAAAAAATTGTTGTGTAAAAAAAAAAATCCGCCTTCCATTGATTTTAATGCGTAACACAAATCTTTAGCTATTTCTTGAATTTTTTTTTTGTAGTTTTCATAAATTTTTCGACGTTTTGTCGAAAAATTTTCCAAATTGCATAAAATAAAAATTCAAGAAACAGCCAAAAATTAGCGAAATACATTGGCTTTGCTTATCACTAGACAGAAGCCAGGGTACTATAGTAGAAGTCATATACAAGTTTTTGTGTTCCTGTCTTCATTTCTAAACTGCCCCCTCTGTATGGTTCCATCGGGATCTCTTTCTGTCCAACAAGAAGATGTCCAACATTTTGGATGTGTAGAATCAAGCAGCATTGTGGGTAATTATCATGTGGATAAAAATCGGTTGCAATTCACACAAGTTGGCATTAATCCATAATAAAGGGGAACAACTGTACGTACAAAATAATTCACACAATAGGGAGAAGGAAGTAAGTGGAGCACAAACGAGGGGCTTAAAGCTCCCCCAGATCTGCAGGGACAGAAGGGGTGCTATGGAGCACAAGGATGGGGAGAACGTAGACTAACCACAGCCTTAGGGCTCTTACACATGAGCGTTTTTACCTGCGCTCCCCTGCGTTCCGTTTTTCGGCGTTTAGCCACAGGGGAGCGCAGGAATAGATGCATTTCATTATTTCAAATGGGGCTGTACTCACACAGGCGCATGTAGGCGCCGAACGCAGGAAAAATGCAGCATGTTGCGTCTCAACCTGCGTTCGGCGCCTACATGCGCCTGTGTGAGTACAGCCCCATTTGAAATAATGACATGCGTCTATTCCGGCGCTCCCTTGCGGCTGAACGCCGAAAAACGGAACGCAGGGGAGCGCAGGTAAAAACGCTCATGTGTAAGAGCCCTTAATGATGCACTTTTTCCCTTTCATGATTCCACTGCTAATCAAGTTAATTCAATAAAGCCAGGGATTTTTTTTCTTTTTAGCTGCTTTGCAATCCTATTCGGAGAATCAATAAATAAATAGGGCACAACATGAAATTGTACAGAAAATTAGAAAGAGTCACTCCTGGCCAACATTTTCTCTAAGAGAAACACACAGAGCGTAAAATTCTGTGCAGCAGGCAGGTAAGGCACTGTCATAGATTATCCTGTAATATTCAAGGAAATTTTATAAAATAATCCCCTAGAGGCAGACATGGCAAATTTTATACGTATTTCACCTGTTAGAATTCAGCTTGCAACCTGCTGTGAACCGTTTGTGGCTGATGCCTATTGTTTTATGTTAACCTAAGAAATGACAGTGCAACTATCTGTCTCATCTTTAGTTCTCTGAATGTGTCATGGAAGTTTAAAGCAGCTTTGTCTTTTCTTAATGCAATTGACTAATAAATTCAGCGGCTCGTTGATGGGCAGATAGCAGGTAGATGTAGTTCAACGACATCTCTCAACACCTTTACTTGTTTAAAAGTTTTGCCAGCAAGTCATCAACACCTTCATCCAGTCCATGGCAGCATTGCTGAGCTGATCTGCAGGGCACATGGAGCACTAAATAAAACCTTGTAATTACTTAATGGTTCTAAATTCCAAATGCCTTCTGTAGCTCATCTGAGGCACCTTAAAGGAGAACTAAACCTAAACACGAATGTGGCTAAAAATGCCATATTTTATATAGTGAACTTATTGCACGAGGCTAAAGTTTGAGCTTGTCAATAGCAGCAATGATCCAGGACTTCAAACTTGTCACAGGGGGTCACCATCTTGGAAAGTGTCTGTGACACTCACATGCTCAGTGGGCTCTGATTGGCTGTTGAGAAGCTAAGCTTAGGGCTTGTCACTAATTATCCAGCAGAAAATGAGCTTCCCTGACTGTAATATAAGCTGATGCTACAGGTTTGCTGATTATTAAATTCTGATGCTAATTGCACTGGTTCTGTGCTGCCATGTAGTAATTATCTGTATTAATTACTAATCAGCCTTATATTGTGACATTTCTATTCTATGTGTACTGTATATTGTGAGTGGGTCCCTAAGCTCAGTAAGTGACAGCAGCACAGAGCATGTGCAGTGAATCAGCAGAAAAGAAGATGAGGAGCTACTGGGGCATCTTTGGAGACACAGATCTTTATTGCTAAAGGGCTGTGGTTGCCTTGGGCTGGTACAGAAGCACAAAACATAATGTACAACATTTCTAGCTACTTTTTTAGTTAAGCTTTAGTTCTCCTTTAAGCTGAAAACATAATACCAGTCTGGGAGAGGTTATACTGTGTATCTTTGGAATTCCTCTGCTCCCCACTAAGTACCTCTTTGTAGCTAGACCCTCATACTCAACAAAGTGTGCATTACTGAGAATAAGTATAAGAAAATAAGGGTAGCAAAATAATGAACCCCTACAAGTCTAAACTTGCCCCAGATATTTTGTGTGTTGATTCCTTTGTGACATTAGTTCCCTAACATACAGCAATGTCCATAGGTTTTTAGACTTTTTATAAATTTAGTTTCGGACCACAAAGCCCATAGCAGAATTAGATGTACAGTAAAACATTGGTGTAACTGTAACCCTACTATCATGTTCATAGAGCATTACTGTCCAACTGGAGGCCCATGGGTAGATGAAGCCTCACCTAAGGGCCCCCATATGTTCTCCCATAATACTCCCTTTTGTGACATGACTAGACCATTTGAATAATCAATCAGGTTGTGATCCGTATTTGTGGGAAGCAACTGCTCTGAATTTTGCTAGTGGGGAAAGGGCTAAGTTATGGTTACTATGAATTATGTCTGTTCCTATGCATGATTAAAAGAGCTGTGGCCTACAAGAACCTGAACATCTTTCATCTTGCACATTCAGCCACCTTGCTGTGTATGTAAAGTGCGGTTCTTGGGTTATCCAAACACAATGAAGTAACTACATGCTCTAGATCAGGGTGTTGAAAGTTGAGGATCAGAAGCTGCAGAAGAACCCTTAACAGGGTGACTGTGCTCTTCATAGGGCAAATGCTTTCATGTTTCATGAAAATACACTGTAGGGCTGTGTGTGTTTTTAACCACCAACAAAAGACAGCTAATATGTATGCTGAGAACACGTTGTGATGCTAGCGAGAAGATATTGAATGGAGGAAAGAAAGATAACGGAGAAAGGACAAAATGGAAACATAAAAGTGAGATAACATTGAAAATGCAAGGCCAGAGAAGTGGAGTTGTGTGCCAAGGCACCAAGCAAGACAATTGAGTCTTATAGACGTGACTAGACTGAAGAACACCCTGATTTCTACTCGCTTTTTCTCCCCCTAGTTCCAGATCAGTAGTGTGAAAGATTACTCTGTTCATCTCATAAAACGTAGGCATGGGGGGGAAAAGGGCTTCGGCTAACTCCTCTTTGCAGAGGAATTCTTGTTGAAGAGAAAAAAGGCAAAGAGAATGAGAGGCTGACAAAGAGATAATTATATTGAAGGCTGCTTCGGGTCAAAAATAAAAGAAGCAATTCCTGACATAGCTGGCAGTGGGCTCTAAGTAATAAAGAGCAGTCGATATTGTGGTCCTGAATGGATAAGGAGCAGTGGAGCTAAGGGACGGCCTAGAGTAATAAGGCTAATTTTATGTCTAAAATTTTGAAAATAAAAATGATGTACATCAGAGACAGTTGGCTACTAACTATCGTGGGAGCTGCAGATCAAAAACAGGTGGGGGACAATGCATGGATATAGTTGAAGTTAACAGACTTGGAATGTGGCGATTTGGTCCAAAGACACTAACCTGGCTTTTAAAAAAAACCTTTATGTTCCTGGTAGTGATGGGTGAATAAATTCATCAGGCTTGGTCAACATTATTCAAGTGGCCATTGACTTTAACATCGGCATTAAAATTGACGCGAGCGGCAAAATTCGCATTTCACAAAATTTTCGGGGGGAATTCGTGAATTTTTCGGCAAAGCTGACAAATTCACCCATCGCTAGCTCCTGGTATTTTCTTAAGAGGCCGGTTGTTCCTTGTAGCAGTTAATGTGCAGAGCCATAAACTTGCAACGAACCATTGGGACAGTAGATCTCTAAATAAAACTACCAGGACCAGAGAAGTTTTTGAAGGCCAGCACTTACAGGTTACAGCTTATTAGGTACCTAGATGTAGACCATCCAGCACTTTTGTCAGGTCTCTAGCCACTGCTTCTACCATCACTTTACTCTGTGTTTCGCCCTATCTTTATTGAAATTCCAAGAATCGCTCTCCTTTATTTCGATACCCTGGATGTTTCTTAAAATGCCCCCATTGACCCATTTGTGACTGATGAACCACCCCAATTTGTAAAACTGGCTAAATCATTTACTTATGATGATAAGTGCTCCTGTTTGCATTCGATTTTATATATACATATACATATACTTCTTTCAGCACACGTCTAACACTAGGCACAGTGTTTGGATACCTCCCTGACATGAATTATAATATTTCAGCCACCAGCCTGTGCATAACACTCAGGATTATGACACTGAGTAGAATATTCTTTTTCAACCAGAGCAAATCATCGTTGGGATGAATAAATTGCTACAATCCCCTCGGTGGAACTGAGACCTTTCAAGCAGAAACACAGCTGTATAAAGAAAAGTCATCTATTCACAGGATAGATTCCCCAGTCTGACTTACATTAACTTAATTTTGACATGGCACTTAATGGCAGGTTTAGGGTAGGGTAGTATCCAAAACCACCCCCTGAAAACTGCTATATCATAATAGCTTTTCTGCTCTTGTGCCAACTTCAACACTGTGTGGACCAATTCTTTTTAAAAGCAGTTGAGAATAATCTGTATGGAGACTCCAATAATCAGCTCTCTTCAAAGCTGTTGGGGTGATGTTGAGTCTTCATGTTGAAGAGCTGCAGGCTGGGTACCATTTCAACATTATGTTGCTTTGTTCTTGTCCATATTAAAGTCTACCACATATAAAATCACTAAGAGACTGATTTAATAACATTCAGATTTCAATTTTCTTTTTACAAATCTCTAAACATTCTACATTTCTTTAAAAGCTCTGAAAAGTTGAGATTTATTAAGTGTAAAAAACCAAGAAAACCTCTTATTTGTCAGGTTAAAGGTTTTAAGGTCTTACAGAAGTCAGTGGGAGCGGCCCTGATCTCATGGGACCTTTTTTAATCAATTCAGACTCTTCAATGTTTTTGGATTTTTTTTTCACTAGCAATTGTCTGAAAAGCTTGAATTTCTAGAGGTTTTCATATTTTTTTTCTCCAGAATTTTTTTTTTGTTCATGTTTATATTCGGATCTTTTAATAACTTTCATGACATTCAACATTTGAGCCACATATGAAATCCATGCATTCTGCTCAACAAAGTGTGGAGGCCCATTTATGAAAGGTCGACCTTTGATAAATGGGCCTCCACGCTTTGTTGCATAGAATGCATGGATTTAATATGTGGCTCAAATGTTGAATTCATATGTGGTGGGTATGAGATCAGTGGAAGTCAGTGGGAGTGGCCCTGATCTCATGGGACCTTTTTTAATCAATTCAGACTCTTCAATGTTTTTGGATTTTTTTTTCACTAGTAATTGCCTGAAAAGTTTGAATTTCTAGAGATTTTCATATTTTTTTTCTCAGGAATTTTTTTTTAGTTCATGTTTATATTCGGATCTTTTAATAACGTTCATGACATTTGTGGCTTTAGAGAAAATTCATTTAATCATGGTTTCAAAAACCACAAAAATTTGACCTTTGATAAATGGGCCTCCACGCTTTGTTGCGCAGAATGCATGGATTTCATATGTGGCTCAAATGTTGAATTCATATGTGGTGGGTATGAAAGGATTAGGTGTCAAACCTAAGCATCACTTGAGCTGTTCATGGCCCATCCATGGCACTTCAGCTATATGCACACATGACCCACACAGTAGGGATATTTCAGAGCATGGCATTATGGGCAGAAGTGAGGCTTAAATAGGAGCAATGAGTGTGGTGGATAAGATAAAAGAACCATCCTGTATACAATGGCAGATAACTCTTTGAGACCATACATCCTACATGTCATCGATACTCCCCCACCACTGCACAAGAAAATAATCTGACCACAATAGTGTGCTACATCTGGTGACTGTCAAACAATAGTAATGTTCCACCATGGAGGATTGTGGAATATACAACCCGTAAGAAGGGTCTGCTAAGCATCAGGTTGGCTGCAGCTACTTTCCTCTCTTTCCTCTCCATGTTCTGCAGTCCTATACAGCATCCGATGATACACGCATTTACATTAAGAGGGAAGTGGCACAGCAGGAAATCAATGATCTGTCTTATCTAATAAAAAATGACATTACCATGGCCCTGAGATTCAGGCAGTAAAACCTGCCGTGTCAGCATCACCTATAATTCTAAACTTCAACTGTCAATAGTTGTGCTTTATTATTAATAAAAGAAACCTATTTACAATTGTTGTCAGTACGTCCGTTGGCTAAACCCTGAGAGCTGAGGTCTGGATGGAATAAGTGGCCCGGCAGAAGTAGCAATATTACTTAACCTCTAGACGTGCACATAAGGCAGAGAGGGCATTCAGGTATTAGCCCTTGAGATTTAATTAACGTGCATCTGCAGGACTGAGAGTGATGCAAGGAGTCTCACAGCACGTTTATTAAATATCAGAAAAAATCTTTACTTTTTCTCGCCAGGGGAATATTTTTATCCTACTTTCTTTTTGCCAGGAAAATCATTATTGTTTATAAAATCAATATGGGACATGCCCCAAATGTAATAAAAGACACCAAGCTTGCCCAGGAACAGTAAACTATGGCAACCAATACGATATATACTTTTAAACATGTGACCAGTAAATGCTACCTGCTGATTGGTTGCTATGGATTACTGCTCATGGCAGGGCCAGGAACATGGGGTAGGCAGAGTACTCACATGCCTAGGGCGCACAGCTGGGGGGTGTCAGGCACGTACCTACTCTGCTGCCTACCCCAAGTCTAGTCCCCTCTCTATCAGTCCATTTGCGTATTTGTGCGAGTGGTAGTTCAGGTTGCCAAGGGCGTCTGGCCAGCCCGGCCTGGCTCTGGCTCCTGGGTAGTGATAAGCAAATCAGACCAGTTTCGATTCACTGAAGATTTGCTTAAAGCATAAATTTGCCAAACGTATTGATGTCAACGGGCATTTTTTTCGTACAACATTTTTAAAACCATGTGACATTTTCTTACTAAACATTAGAGTCTATGGACATTTTCCCATGGCTAAATGTGGTGCAATATTTCGCTCATCCCAACTCATGGGAAAACTTGTGCATTTTTTTACATAACCCCCATATAGTGCATATTTACACATGCATTTATTGCACTGGGGCCCACAACCTATTTATAGACACATACCACTGTATCTTAGCAACAGATGGAGAATTACAGGTTGCAGGTCCACACAGTACTTTAAATATTTAATTATTAGTTCCCTGGCAACACCATTAACCTCCTACAGTTCTCCTTAAGGACCGTACAAGGCTATTAGGGTGCCAATTCAAAGCCATAATTAAGATTTTAAGGTTCTTTATTTAGAACAGGTGTTCCCAAATCCATTAGTCAGGGGCCTTCAACAGTGCAGGTGTTTCCAATATCCTCAAGTGAGAACAGGTGTGACAATTTCTTTAAGAAGATGTCATCATGCCTCATCCCCACATAAAGTTGCTCATGGAAGCATATCCTAGCAACCTGCATGGTTGATGGGTCCCTGGAGACTTTAGCTTTAAGCTGTTGGGGCTTGAAGTCAACGGTACATCACATTGGATATCATAACACTTTAATCCTTCAAAGTGGTAAAAAAAAATGGTGCCATTTTAAAAACTAGACTGCAACCTGAAATGGTATTTGTTAATGGAAAAGAATAGCAGGTGGTGTGATGACACTAAAAAATGATAAAAGATTATTAGATCCAGGGTTAAAGAGAAGCCACCATAAGTATTTAGCAACAGAGTTAGTAACCAAATACCAAAATGCAGTGTTAATTAGATTGTGCTTAAAGCAGCATAAAAGTGTGAAGCTGTTGATAGCCTTGATCAAATAATAACTCAGCATTTTGCATAATCATAATCATGTCTTTTAATGGCATGTTCAGAGGGACCTATAAATCTCATTTCATTCAGCAATAAAAGTAATAAAAAGTTGGTCCTTCTCTTATTATTCACAAGAGGTCTTTGGTGTTTCTCAAATGCTCATTTCTCCCCTTATCAGAAAGGTGACATCTGTTTCAGGCAATTATGTCCTTCTGAAGAGCACGGCTTCTCTACATGAAACACTTCAATAATGGCCCCTCGTACTTAAAAACTCTTTTCAGCACTTCTAATAATCCTGGGTGACGTTCTGAAGAATGTCAACTGGTAAAGAGAGTAAATGTTGTATTTTTACTGATACGCAACCACAGGATCATAGAGGAGAAGGCATCCAAATATACACAAATGTGTATAGAATTGCTTAAATACACATCACACACACTCCCCAATATATTGTCTACTGCAACGTCCAAAATACACAACCAATGGCCACGAGCATACACATTCCTGTTTCATATGGAATCTACTAAAAAAAAATCTACTAAAAAATCTAGATTTGCATACAGTAAAATACACAATTTTAGGAATTTGGGCAAACACTGAATACAACACAAAAAATTCTGAGCAGAATCCTTTAGCATTAAATTTACAGATCAGTAGAAATCTTTTTAAAATTATCACCATTAGTCGTCCAGTGGTCAAAAGCCAAATTATATTAATTATTTGGATTTAGTTCAGCAAGGAACCAGGGTTCAACAAACTCAAACCTTGCAAAAAGGGCTAGGATTCTGTCAAATTGGAAACTGAGTCCAAAATGTGTGAATCCCTAAAAAATCTAAAGGCTATTAGAAGCAACCAAGGCTTTTAGGGTAAGATTTGTAGTTTATGTTATTCAGTATCGGACTGGCCTGGCGGGACAACGGGAAAAAAACCCTCATGGGCCCCTACCAGGCCAGACCCCCCTCTCCCGATGTTTGGGTTTTACAAAAAAAATTCCGGTGCCGTCCAGCGGCGTCTGCGCATGCGCAGCGAGGGGGCGCTGTTTGCACATGTGCAACCGCATGCGTGTGCACAGAGTGCATCATCACTATAGGGGGTGGAGGGGGGCCCTGGATAGCAGTCCCGGTGGGTCCAGGGCCCCCAGTCCGACCCTGATGTTATTCCAAAATGACTTCCATCCTTTACCAGATGGGGTTACATAATAAGATTGGGCACAATTTAATTCATATTTATGAGGAATATGTGTAAATCTGGGGTTAGCTTGATGTTATAACCAGGGGTCTCCAAACATTTGTACCCACTAGTAACGTTCAAATGTTTAAAAAAAGTTGGGGAGCAACACAAGCATGAAGAAATTTCCTGGGGTGCCAAATGAGTGTTTTTATTGGCTATTTGACAACCCATTTGTTGATTGGCAGCCTACATGAGACTCTATTTGGGAGTACACCTGGTTTTTTATGCAACAAAAACTTGCCTCCAAGCCTGGAATTTAAAAATAAACTCCTGCTTTGTGCCCACTGGGTGCAGCATCCAAGGGATTGGTGAGTAACAAGTTGCTCATGAGCCACTGACTGGAGATTACTGGTATTACCCCTGTGTTCTCATATATTAATGCAAAGGGACCACTTCTACATTTTTGTTGGAGAAACATAAAGGGCACACTCAGAATTTTCAGATTCAGTTACACAAAAATGGGATCTTCATGAGAGTAACCCTTGGTAACTTATATTGGCGTATATGATGTGTGCCTGAAATTGGCATTCCCAAAAGGCAAAAGGAATCAAGAAAAATGTCAACTGAAATTCAATTTTAGTAATATAACTTCACAATTTTCTTCAATGTGAAAATAGTTTAAACATTTTTCAAGCGCCAACAGCAATTATGTTTAGTAAAAAATGTAGACAACTTTTCAGGCCGAGTTTTTTTTTTTTTTGTAAAATTTAAAATCATTTTCCCATTGACTAGAACTCTGGTTTCCGGAAAAAAAAATGTTTTTGGGGGTAGAAATAGCATTTGAAAAACTATAGAAGAAAATGAGGAAGAAGCCTATATTTTACAAAATAAAAATGCCAAATATTTCCACTTAAGACTTGCACTATATTCTGTATATATATTTTTTTTATCATTTGTGCAAACTTTGTAAGCATATTTTTACCTAGAAATAAACACAACTCCTGTAGATTCCACATCTCTTGGTTTTTGCTTTAGTACATTAACTTGCACCACATCTTTCATTCACTGAGCTCTTTGCCTGTAAGAAAGCAGCACATTTTTTCGATTCTACAATCCAATAATAAACGGGTGCCTCGGTCTCAATCATCCGGCCCAGACAGAGGCTGCAGGCTACTATCTCCAAGATCAGAGCCCGTCACTCAGGTGACTGTTATTAATACAGTGGCTTCAGACAATTACACAATCCTCAAAGACTATCATATTTATGAAATGCTGCAAGGTAGGGATATGACTCAGTTGCTAATGTGATGGTCTGCATTTTTATTTGGCGGAGAAAGAACTAATTTTTCCTTTGATCCAGTTTATGATTAAAAGGTGGCTTTGCTGTGAGTCCTCTCTTTGGAATTATTTGACTACATTTACTTCAAGCCTGTCCCATTTTTGTTGGTCTGTTTTGCAACAAGAACAATGATATGCTGAATATTTGAATAGGTTTGTGTTTAATTATATATGTATATAATTACAGACGTTAGCCAGATATGTTACTCTTGTGATATTCAGGTCTGTAATTAGTTGTAGTGGAACCCAAAAGCTACTGTCACCGTCTTGGTCTACTATCTAAACCTGGTGTCCAACACTTTTCCTATCTAAAACTCTTGCTCTTTGAGTGTCCCTATTGAGGTGGGGAGGATTTAGGCTAAATGTCCTGCATGACCTTCTCTAAAACCAAACCTAGAGCTAGGAAACATAAATAAATTGTATAGGAATGTTCTACCTACATCATGGCCAAGGCTGCCCTTGTGCTCTGTCCACTTCCACTAATTCAGCCGATTGTTTAATTAAGTTTACAGCAGAAATATGAATCTTAAGGTGGCCATACATGGATAGATCCGCTCGCTTGGCAATATCGCCAAACGAGCGGATCTCCCTCCGATATGCCCACCTTGAGGTGGGCAATATTGGGCAGATCCGATCGTGGGCCCTAGGGCCCAACGATCAGATCCTAGCATTCGCAAACGGGGGTCGGATTGCGGGACCGCATCAACGAACAGATGCGGCCGCGATCCAACGGGATTTTTAAACCCATCCGATCGAGATCTGGCCGACTTTCGGCCAGATCTCGATCGGGGAAGCCCGTCGGGGGCCCCCATACACGGGCCAATAAGCTGCCGACACAGTCTGTCGGCAGCTTTTATCGGTCTGTGTATGGCCACCTTAAATGTGAATGGTTGGACCATAGAACAATCAATCTGGATACCACATGGTCAGTCTTTAAACATCAAACTGTAAGACCCAATACAAACTCATAAATTTATACTTAAATTCACAACTATAATGGCTTTTCCCTGAACTGGACAAAATTGCCTAACACAAATAAAATCGGGATCTGGGGTTAATACATTGATGCACCCCTATATTTCCATAGACACAACCTAAACCAGGACCCGGACAGGAGAATATATATCCTCAGGGAATCAATGGCGGATCAATAAGTGGATGACTCATTGTGACAGATCCAACTGTGCCACTGATTGAGCATTAGTGAAAATCTGGCAAACAGACAATTTTGAAAGGTTGCAGAGAATTCTTCCAAAACCCTTTCAATTCATTACTGTGAGTTGACTTTAATCTGCCGAAGCTCAAGCACAAGTATCTTTTATATTAAATATGTTACACGCCCATATATTGGGGAAGGTGATGTATTTTGTGAATATAAATTGTGCATATATGTATATACATATGTATTGTGCATACCTAACAATTTCCCTGTTTGAAGCCTCACCCAGCCTCGGCTCCCATCATTCCCTGACGGCCACAGAATATCATAAAATGTTGGAGGTTGCACATTGGACAGCCCTGAAATAAAGATATTGTTGAAGCCACTTCTGCCATTTTTAATAGCAATAATTAGGAGTGCTCTACCCTCTTGTATCCACCTGTGTATGTTCCAGGTGCTAGACCAGAAGAGCCTTGCCTGCTAGCTGGGTCAACTGCTACATCCAGTGAAAGAAATCCAGTAGTGTTGCAAAAAATCTTCAGTGATTTATTAGCCCACATACAAACACACAAAGGGCAACGTTTCGGGCCTTCTGCCATTTTTATCTTCCCCCACTTGCATTGATGGATCCAAATGTTTTTAACTTCCCACATAAGCCACCTGAAGAGTGTGAGGCATTTTGAGCCCTGCCCAACCAATGAAATGTCTTTAAATTCCCACTGACTACTGAAAATACTAAATATACTATTAATAGTATAGGATAAAGAATAGGATTTTTTGCACAACTGACTGTTGGAAAATTTGCAGGCCTGCAACTGTGGTGCATTAAGTACATTTGATTTGCCTCTGAAATAGAACTTTGCACACTGCACTCGAGGTTATAAATTATTCAGTGCCCCCTTTTGGCATGAAACGCATAAGGCTGTTTTTCGTATGAGGCTTTTTCTTTGGCTAAACAACTTTTAATTGCTGGTCCAGTTTGTGTCAGTCTATGCAATTATAGGATATTAGTCTTTACAACCTTATTGAGGCTAGAGGTTGGGGGCATGTGCACCTGGGCCCTATAGAAGATTTGGTAAGTACACCCCAATCGAGAAATCTTTTGGGTTTTTTCATATTCATTTCTATGTTGAAGATAAACCCTAACAACAACCAATCCCATAATGTGCCGGGACCCACTGTCTTCCACTGAGTATAATGTGCCAGGACCCACTGTCTCCAATACACTTAATATATTTTGGAAAAAAAACCCAACCGGCGTGTAAGCTCTATTAGTCCACCCCTCTGGTGGGGTAAAAGAAATTCGGGGTGACTGGTTCCCTTTAATTTAGCCAGTATATGGACAACTTTAGCCTCTCCAAACAAAAAAAAAAATCACCCTCCGCCTATGATCCCACTGCCACAATCAAATAAGCCCAATATTGCTCATATTGGTGTTAGATCTGCTCATTCGGCATCTTCCTCAAATGAGCGAATCTGCCCATGTATGGGTCACTTTTAACATGTTCTTGACTGTTCAAAACTCTTTACTGATTGGTTGCTATTGGCAACTGCACTGGCGTAGTTTAGCACCCATGTCTGTAAACCAGCCCTTCCTTTTAACAAACAACATTTGTCTTGACTCACACACACTGGAGCCTGTTAGTGTATCCCGACATCCCCCAATTCCATGAATTAAACCATAAACAAGCGCTGAGATAATCTTAGAACGTTGCCGCCAACAACATTTCTGTGACTTACTGCCCTGGCGGGGATTAGATATTCATTTTTATTAACTTTAATTATAAGAGCGCTATAAACCATTCCCATTCTGCGTTGCATGAAAAATGCAGGAGTTAATTGCTCTTGACATTTAATTGGTTTATGCTTTTTCTTAAATGCGATCTCACATGAGCGGCACAAAAGATCTGGATACCAGTGGGCCTATTTGAAGATATTGCTTTAGATTATTCATCAATAAATTAGCCCTTTTTTTCTCCTCAGTTATTCTCATTTTTTTTTTTTTTCTGTCTCCGAACAGTAAATTATGAATGTTGTTTAAGTATTTACCAAAAGCTCGGCTGTAAGGAATTGCACACGCACAATAGTTTTTAAAGCGGAGAGCGAAGAATTTATTTCTCGGCTTCCATCTTCCATGTGCCACCGGGGTTCCAAGATTCAAGACACTCGAGCTCAGACCTGTCTTTTATCTTTCTTCAAATGTCATTTTTTGTGACAAGTCGAGGCGGCGGCGTGCTTGGGATTACCAATTCTAATTTACAATTACTAGATAATGACATGAGTTCAAAATGGCCGCGTTCTTCCAGGCAGACGATGCGAAATGCATCCATTAAACATGACATCTCTCAGACTGAGACACACTTCAGAAATTATGTGGAAATAATTAGAATGAATGTTTGGAGAGAGAGGCTCAATGGGGAAGAATATCATCACAGACACCAAAAAAAGGAGAATCTAATGGAAACCAGTTACAGAAAATAACATATGGAAAGTGTAAATACATTATGACTAGTAATCTGCCATTCCCTGTTCGTTTTTTTGTATCGTTTAGATGGATCTACTCTAATAAACATTGAGTAATCTTCTTTATTCATTTTTTATTGTTGCTGTATTATTAGCCTTCATTATCTCTCTCTTTTTAGCCTGCATCTAAAAATACTGTCTGGTGGTTGAGGGTCACTGACCCCGCAACAAAAGAAACAGATATAATGCTTTCTTACGGTATATTTTATCATTTTCTTTTTCAAGACTTCTACTGTTCATTTTCCATTTTCATCCCCTAACTGATCCCTTGTGGCTTAAAGGAACAGTATCACCAAAAAATGAAAGTGTTTAAAAGGAACGACAATATAACTTACTGTTCCCCTGCACTGGTACACACATTAGTGTGTTTGCTTCAGAAGTATAACTATAGTTTATATAAACAAGCTGCTGTGTAGCCATGGGGGCCGCCATTAAAGCACAGGATACACAGTAGATACCAGATAAGTACTACTATAGTTTATATAAAGAAGCTGCTGTGTAGCCATGGGGGCAGCCATTCAAGCACAGGATACACAGTAGATAACAGATAAGTACTACTATAGTTTCTATAAACAAGCTGCTGTGTAGCCATGGGGGCAGCCATTCAAGCACAGGATACACAGTAGATAACAGATAAGTACTACTATAGTTTATATAAACAAGCTGCTGTGTAGCCATGGGGGCAGCCATTCAAGCACAGGATACACAGTAGATAACAGATAAGTACTACTATAGTTTCTATAAACAAGCTGCTGTGTAGCCATGGGGGCAGCCATTCAAGCACAGGATACACAGTAGATAACAAATAAGTACTACTATAGTTTATATAAACAAGCTGCTGTGTAGCCATGGGGGCAGCCATTCAAGCACAGGATACACAGTAGATAACAGATTAGCACTACTATAGTTTATATAAACAAGCTGCTGTGTAGCCATAGGGGCAGCCATTCAAGCACAGGATACACAGTAGATAACAGATAAGTACTACTATAGTTTATATAAACAAGCTGCTGTGTAGCCATGGGGGCAGCCATTCAAGCACAGGATACACAGTAGATAACAGATAAGTACTACTATAGTTTATATAAACAAGCTGCTGTGTAGCCATGGGGGCAGCCATTCAAGCACAGGATACACAGTAGATAACAAATAAGTACTACTATAGTTTATATAAACAAGCTGCTGTGTAGCCATGGGGGCAGCCATTCAAGCACAGGATACACAGTAGATAACAGATAAGTACTACTATAGTTTATATAAACAAGCTGCTGTGTAGCCATAGGGGCAGCCATTCAAGCACAGGATACACAGTAGATAACAGATAAGTACTACTATAGTTTATATAAACAAGCTGCTGTGTAGCCATGGGGGCAGCCATTCAAGCACAGGATACACAGTAGATAACAGATAAGTACTACTATAGTTTATATAAACAAGCTGCTGTGTAGCCATGGGGGCAGCCATTCAAGCACAGGATACACAGGAGATAAGTTCTGAAGAATCCCATTGTATTCAGAAAAGCTTATCAAAAATTTGATGTGCATCCATTTCTCCTTTTTTGGCTACCTGGCTACAGAGCATCTTATTTATATAAACTATAATATTGTTTTCTGAAGAAAACATGCCAATTGTACCAGTGTAGGGCAACAGTACTTTAAAACACTTTGATTTTTTGGTGTTATGTTCCTTTAACAATAGTGGCATAACTAGATGTTAATGGGCCCCACAGCAAATACAATTAAAGGCCTCAAAACATTAGTAAATGCTAATAAATTAAGGCCTTACCGGGCCTTTTAAGCTCCTGCCCCCCCCTTGTCTCAACAGAGTCTGTTCCCCTTTGAAAATTTATTTAAGGGTGCAATTGTACTTGATGCAAATTGGGTGCACGTTACATCTAGGGGTGGTGTCACTTCTGAAGCACATGCTCAAAATGGAACGGCATCTGATTCAGTGAATACATGTCTGGTGCATCCATTGAATAACCCACTGTGGGAACTCTGCATCTAATGCCAGGTTCAGGGTGGAGCCATTAACCAGAAAAGTCCATTGATGCCTTAGTGGAATTGCGTGAGTGTGTTTGAACCTTAATGAGTATCAATATGCACAGCACTTATTAGTGTGTTCATAAATGCCCCTTATAGTGTCTTAGGCTAATGACTTAAAGGAAAACTATACCCCCCAAACAATGTAGGTCTCTATTAAAAGATACTGAGTAAAACAGCTCATGTGTAAAACCCTGCTTCATGTAAATGAACCATTATCATAATAATATACTTTTTTAGTAGTATGTGCCATTGGGTAATCATAAATAGAAAATTGCCATTTTAAAAAATAAGGGCCGCCCCCTGAGATCGTAAGATTCACTGTGCACACATACAAACCACATGTAAGGTCACATGAGCCAATTAACAGACAGAGTTCTGCCTTTTGCTTCCTCACTTCTTCCTGTTACAGTTAGTGTTGTAGTATTTCTGGTCAGGTGATCTCTGAGGCAGCACAGATAGAGTCACCAAATGGTGGTTCAAGGCAAGAGATGTAAAAGGGCAATATTTATGTAAATATATATTCCAGTTTGCTAAGATTCTTTAATATGTCATTCAATTTGATATAAACTATCTGTTGCTTAAGTATTCATTTTGGGG